>BQMZ01000363.1:0-194495 GCA_036984285.1 Chlamydomonas sp. KOR1
GCGCGCCAGCAGCTCTGCCGCTGGGCGCATGTCCCTTGCCGCCTGTGGCTGCAGCCGGCCACCTGGAGTCGCGTCTGTCAGTCCGAAACGGACGCACGACGTGTTGGTTCCAAAGCGGATCGCGAGGCCGGGCGGGGGCTGGAAAGCTGCCAGGAAAGTCGGCGAGACGGCACCGGCCAGGGTAAGCTTCTGCAGCTGGGGAGGCAGCGCACAGTCCGCAGCAGTGCTGTTGCTGTCCGGCTGCTGCTGCGGTGGCAGCAGTCCTCCCAGGATGAGGCTGGTCAGAGCGGTGAGGGAGGCCGCCTCCAACGGCCGAAGCCACAGCCTGTTGCACTCAAGGTGCTGCAGGTGCGGCATGCAGCGCAGGGCGGAGAGCAGCGAGGTGCGGCGCGTCTCCCGCACCTCCTCCCATGCCGCGTGTTGCTGGCCGTCCTGCTGCTGCCGCTGCCAGCTGTCCCCCGCGGGCTCGTAGCAGTCAGAAAGCTCCAGCTGCAGGCTGGTGAGGGCGGTGAGGGTGCTGAGGCACGCCGGAACGGGGGCATGGCGGCGCAATGCGCTCAGCGTGCAGCCGTCTGCGTCCAGGGTGAGGTCGAGGTGTAGGGAGCGCAGCTGTGGCAGCTGGGATACGGCGGACAGCAGTCCTCTCTCCTCGGCGACGGAACCTGACATTGGGGGCACAGCTGTCCTCAGTGAAGCAAAAATTTCATGCCCAAGGACTTTCCCTTGAGTGGTGTGTGTGTCTGCAATGCATGTGCATGCCTTTCAGCACATGTGCGGCTCGACTGTGCGACCCGATGATTTGCACGGCAGCAAGGCAGCGGGTAAGAGCAAGCTGCGCGCATGACTACAGCTACGCTAAGCAGCACGCCTCTTACCGTTGCTCCATTTGGCGTCAAAGTGTAGACTGGTGAGGGCCGTGCAGACCCGCAGGGCGCAGATGCCCTCGGACGGCCAGTCCTTCGCGCACGTCACAGTCAGCTTCCTCAGCCGCGGGCCCACCTCTCTGACGAGCGACGCCACCCCAGCAACGTGCTCCCTCATGCCTCTCTCCCCACTTGCGCGGCCGGGCAGGTTGGTGAAGTCGTACTTGTAGTCGAGCAATAGCTCCGTCAAGGTGGGGCAGCGGGAGGCCACCGCATTGGACATGGCCTCGGAGTGGGGATGCCGCCGCGGAGCTCCAGGCGGGACAGGTGGCAGCCTGAGAGGCCGTTTAACAACGCAACCCTGCAACAATAGATAGGGCAGCGTACGTCTTGGATGACGCTTTGGGCCATAGGTAGCTGGAACGGCGTTAGGTGGTGCGGGAGCAAGCGGCGTTAGGTGGTGCGGGAGCAAGCACACCGCTGGCCCACCTGAGATACACAGCGGCACAGCTGCAACACAACAGCTGCCTTGCCACAACGCTTCCCAAAACCGTCTCAACCGTCATCTGTTGCAGTGCACTTGCCATCGAATTGAGGGAGTCACAGCTGCGCTTCGCGGACTTCCGGCGGCCACTGCAATGCATGCGGGTCCGCTGCCGGTCCAACGGGCATGTACTGCAGGTGGAGGCACTGCGGCTTGGCACCCCGATGCGTGAACTTGAGCGCGGACCGGCGCAGCTGGTCGGGGGATATGGGCTGGTAGTTGAAGGTCATGTTATTGTCATTGCCATCGTCAGTGTCCGGTTCTCCCAACAGAGAAGGGGATAACTTCTCCAGGAGTCGGTCGCACGTCACACGCGCATCACGGCAGATTGCACGGATGCTTTCTATGTCATCATTATCCTCCTGCAGGTAGTTCCAGGCGCATTCGCATCCTTGTAGAAACGTGCCCACGGAGATCTGCAATGCAAGGGGAAGGGCCAGGCAATATGGGCTAGCAGGAGGGGCGTGCGAACTGCTGGTGGCAAGGGTGGACTTGTTTGGGTACGTGTGAGATGGACACCAGCGGATTCACCCCGCCAAGGCCACCAACGTATGCTGTCCGTGTGCCAAAATGTGATGTGCGTATTGGGAACCACGACAGCGCGCAGGTCCGAGTTGGCCATTCCACGCCCAAAATCTCCGCTTCGCGGGCTGGCATTGTTATTTCCCACCAAGTAGAGAGGAGAATCAGTCAACTTACGCTGTTGGACGACATCTTCAAGAGCTTACTCCGTCCGAGTAGTGCTTGTCCCGATGTCTATGGTAGACTGTTGCAAAGAGTTGATTTGCCGAGACAGGAACGCACTGATACAACGCAGCGTTAAAAGTTGTCCTGTTAGCCATAGACGCCGACGTTGCAGGATGCAGCGACTATTTTGAACTATTTCCGCCAATTTCAAGCGCTGCTCCGAGACCATTCCACTGACTGAACAAAAGAACGACTACAGTTAATACCAGCTTTTGGCGTTTCGGGTTAGAAACTTTCACCCCGCCGCTACACTGTTCGCGCTTCGGGGCTCTGCGCTGGCTCTGGTCTGGGGCGCTCCTCCGGTCCATTCCCGTCACGTGCTCCCCTCTCGCCTGTGGCCCTCCAGCGCTCGTGTGCGTTTTCAACGCCATGTTCCGGCACTGCAGGCCCCCCTTGCCCATCAACATTATCCTTACCATTGCATGTCTGGGTTTACGCGTACCCAAACATCACTACCGGTACACACAGCTCAATATTACACGTCATCCGTCACCCGTCATCCCTGCATCCGTATGCCCATCCGTCCTCCATAGTTTCCTCCACGCACATCCACCATGCTTAAAACAAACAAACAATCACATGCAGTTGCATGCTGCTCACACATGCCATTCATAGCGCTTGAGAGTTCACTACGATTAAGCCTATATGGTACGCAAGCGCGCGTCACACGTGCCCAGCAGTGTGCAGGTGCGCACCGACGGAACCTCAAGAGAAAACACGCAGCGTACACCCTGCTTGCAAGCATGACGATTTTCCCTAAGGACATAATTACCAATCAGGCGATACAACCGCCGTTCAGCTTAGGCGAACAGCAGAACAGGACTTCGCAGTACCGGTACCGTACGGCACGCCAACAGCATTTTACGTTGTGCCACACGTGCACGCAGCCGAGCAACTGCCCACACGGCTGCATGCCAGAAGGTGAAACACCGCGATTCGCCATTGATGCGAGCAGCTAGACAATTTGCTCTCCGCACTGGGTGCTGAAGGAGCTGAACTACACCGACCGTATCACAATGGACGCCACACTGATCAACTACGGCACATACCGTACGGTACATGACTGCCGACCACGCTGCAATGTCCTCGTACGTACCTCACCTCTACCAGTCTCATACACCACCCATAGCCCCACTGGACAGCACGCTCCTCGCACCTGCTGGTCCTCTCAACCCTCCTACCGCCTCCCCTGCCCACCACTCTTTACACCCAACAGCCGCTGCCGCTCCTGCCCCTCCCCCTCCTCCTCTACGCCCCCATCCCCTCCCACCCCCTCTATCCCACCCTGCCCCCCTTCCCCATCCCTATCCACACGGCTCCGCACCTCCGCCAACTCCACACCCGCCGCCCCCTGCCCCCCTTGCCGCCCCTCCCCCTCCCCATCGCCATGCCCCTCCTTCTCCCCCTCCTTGGCGTCTCTGTCCAGGCTGCTGGGAACCCACAGCAGCAGCGGCAGCGGCAGCAGCAGCGCGCCGCTGCATATCGCCAACAGCAAGGGAAGCTGCCGGAAGTCGGTGGAGGTCACACCCAACGCTTGCATCAACGCAGCGCCTGGAAAAGGAGCAGGGCATGGCGCATAGTATGCGTTAGTTGTGGCAGTGAACAAGGGAAGCTGCCGAGAGTCGGTGGAGGTCATACCCAGCGCTTGCATGAGGGCGGCGCCTGTTGGGGAGGGAGAAGAGTGGTAGGTTACAAAGAGGTGGGGGAGCTGCGCCTGGAACGCCACCGATTAGGGCGTGGCGAATGGCGGGGAGGGAGGGGGATGAGTAGAGTAACTGGGAACTGGGGGAAGTGGATAAGGGGGCACAGGGCCGGCTCGGAAAGGCAAGGTGCTTAGTACAGAGATGGGTTGGTGCACCAAGCAGGTCGCCGTTCACGTGCATTACAACCCGTCACGTGCATTTGGGGACAGGCCGCGCACCAGGAGGCGGTATCACCAGGCAGGGATGCAGCGCCTGGCAGTGCTGCAATATATTTCATCAGTCTGCACCTGCACCTAGTAAAACAAGCCCTTCACCGTGGGCAAGTAGTCGCTGCCCCGCCTTCCGCAGTACACGCCCCCCGGCCCCTCCCCACCCCGTACTGACGGCCCGACCCGCCCGTCATGTACCGGATGCCGGTGGCCACCAATGGACATGAGCTGGCCCCACTGCGTCTTGGCGCTAACCGGCCCCCCTGGCCCCTGTCCTTTTGGCTTCGTCTTATCAGTCCAATTCCTCTCCATGTGCAGGGCTCAGCGTTTCCGTGCTTCCCTGACGCCTTACATGGTTTTCTCGCTTCATTTCACACGTGCACCTCGGGGCCCCGCCCGCACCCCCTACCCGAACCATCCGTCATGCACCGGATGCCCGTGGCCACGTTGCCACTTGACACCAGGCTGCCCCACTGCCAACCTCCCCCTCCCTTCCTCCCGGGCCCACTTTTGGGCCGCTGCCCGCAACCCGTACTCCACCCACCCGTCACGTATCGTATTCCCGTTGCCACGTTTCCGATGGACATGAGGCTGGCGAACAGCGTGGCCTCCATGCCCCGGGGGCACAGCCGCGCGCTGAGCACCATGGTGGGCATGAACAGCACGTTCTGGATCACGGACACCTGGGGCAGGTGGGGTGGGGGAGGCCAAAGGGGGAGCTAAAAGGGGGGAAGCGGGGCTCATGGCATGGGCGTACAACGGTGTGAGCACCATGGTGGGCATGAACGTGCACAGCAGGTTCTAGATCACTAGCATGTAGGGATTGGGGGGAAGCGGAAGATTGCACACAGGCATGGCCTAAACGCGAAGAGAATTGCCGAGCGGCAAAGGGCCTTCCCCATCGGTGCTCTGCCCCATGAGCAACAGGCAGCTGCCGCACGGCACGCCGGTCCCACGCGCCGTTGCGATGGTGCCTGGTATCTCATCCTCTGGAACCAGATCCCATACACACCCATCAGCACGTGCTACCGCATACGCCATCGCGGTCTAGTCTAGGGTCTGGTCCTCTTAACTTTGCTTTGGAATATGCGCTTATACCTCCCCACACTGCATCCTGCGACACCCACCAGCACGCTGTCCCCCAGCGCGAACAGGTGGTCGTCCAGCCCCAGGGCCAGGTTGGCGCGTGTGGCCAGCACCAGCGAGGACGCCTGGCACGCCGCGCACAGCACGGTGCCCCACAGCAACACGGGCCTCAGCGGCAGGTGGCGCAGCAGGTAATGGTAGGCAGCCACGCCTAAAAAGGGGATGGGGAGGTTTACAAATCTAAAGGACTCAATTAATTTCCGAGCAAATGGGCATATTTGTGTACTGGTTGTAAAACCTGTGGGCAGGCCCCACCGGTGACCCACAGCAGCACGGGCCGCAGCCACACCTGGGGGGCGGGATTGGGGGTGGGGAGGCGATGGGCTGTACAGAAAGATGCAGTCTGCACTTCGACACACACACAGGATTGTGGTGATGAAGAGTAATGTGGCGCAGCAGGTACTGGTAGGGCGCCACGCCTGGGGGAGGGAAGAGGGGGTGGGGGGAGGAGACAGACGAAGTCCGTAAATCCAGTACGAGAAACACACAGCCGAGCACTTAGTGCCGTCCGCAGGCCGCAACCAAAAGGAAAGCCTGACCTTGCGCAGGTGACTTGCACACCGCACGTTATTTGGGCTCAAGCCGACAGCTGTGGTTACGCTGCTGGAGCGGGCGGCCGGGCGGTTTGGCGTGGAGGCCGCAGACTGGGCTGGGCAGGCGGTGGAGAAGGCCGCCGATTGGCCGGGCTGGGGAGAACGCCGCCGATTGGGTGGAGCGGGTAATGGAGCACAAGGGACAGCGTCACAAATGCGGGCTCGGATGGATGGCTTTGGGCATGTGTGTGGGCTGGTTGCGGTTGCAGTGGTGGTTGCATGTGCGGGAGGGGCCGGGCGGGAGCGGCTAGGCTTAGCGTCGACGCCCGGCCCCTCTTGCAAATCGCAACCGCAACCAGGTCCCCACACACATGCCCAAAGCCACCCGTCCAGTCGGTGTACCGGTGTACCGGTACCCTTACATTATTTTATCTATTCTCCGAATCATGTACCGGTATGCTCCAGGCCACGTACCTTTCGCACCCCTGCCCCGTGCCCCGCAACCCACCACCCCCACGCACCCAGGAGCGAGGGCCGCCCACCGCTACAGTGTCCTGGCTTTCAAGATACCGTACCACCACCAGTTCTACTTCCTCACGTTTACAGCAATTTGTTTCCCCTCCCACGCACCCACGAGTGACGCCAGCGCCACTGCCAGCTGTACGTCCCCCAGGAAGGTGGGGGTGTCATTTCGATAGGGTTGTCTGTATGACTTTGTACCATTTTCAAGAATAATGCATCAATTCCAATTAAGTTCCTTTATGCATTTTGCCACGCACCCACGAGCGACGCCAGCGCCACCGCCAGCTGCACGTCCCCCAGGAAGGTGGGGGTGAAGCCCAGCTCGTTGGTCTGGAAGAAGAACATGGCGCTGGGGGAGGGCGAGGGTTGCCAATACTTGATCAGCAGAGTATGATGTCGTCAATTGGCAGCAGTGGTGCCCAGTAAGAGTCGGGGTGACCCCCAGCTCGTTGACCTGGAAATAAACATGGCACTGGAGAAGCGGTGTGGGGAGCGGGTGAGGTCAGCGTAGACAGCAGGTGGTTTCAGAGAGGGTTGTGAAGGCGGCGGATAGGATCAAAAACAGAGGACCAAAAGCAGATGCGCCAACCAGGAGGACAGGGCGCTGAAGCGGTGGTAGGGCACGTGGGAAGGCGGGAGCCACTGTACTGGTGCGGTGCCGGCTAAAACGACGCGCCAGTGGTGTGACCCCTGCGGAACGTAGTACCACTATCCCTCCCCGGCCGCACTTCCTGACATTCCACCTTCCCCAATATCGCGCCTGCATCCTGCCCCATCGGTGTCCCCCGTGGGTGTCCCCTCCCCTCCCCTGCCCCCCCGCCACGCCACTCACTCGTCCGCTGCTGGAGTGGCCGACGACACGAACAGGAACACCACCGGCGCCGCCACCTCCCGCCGCCGCACCGTGTCCCACAGCGCCCGGCTGCTGCGCCCCAGACCCCCCAGCGCCGCACGCGCAGCAGCCGCCAGCCTCGAGCACCGCCCCCGCCCCTGCCCCCGCCGCCCCGCCGCCGCACCCCCACCCGGACCCCCGCCTGCCCCGTCCCCTGTGCCACCGCCGCCTCCACGCCCTCGCCTCCCTCTCCGCCGCCGCCCCTTCCTCCCATTACCCCTGCCTGCGCCCGTTCGTTCCTCTCCTCGTCCTCTTCCCGGTTTCTCCCCGCTGTCCACCCCACTGCTGCTGCTGTCACCACTCTCCTCGCTATCGCTCTCCTCCCGCCGCCCCGCCTCCGCCGCACGTAACGGCACCCGCTCCTCATACCCTGCATGCCCCACATGCCGCTCCCTTGCACCACCACCACCCTGCCCCTGCCCCAGCGCGTGCCCCGGCCCCTGCACGTGCCGCTCCCTTGCACAACCGCCCCCCTGCCCATGCCCCTGCACAGGCACATGCCTGTCCAGCACCTCCGAGGACGGTTGACTCACCGGCAGCCCCAGCCCCAGCACACCAACACCCCCAACGCTGCCTCCTCCCGCCGTGACCCGCCCTCCCTCGCAAGCTGAGCCTGCCCCACCCTCCCTCAGACCCTTCCCACCGCCGCCGTCCACACCGCCGCTGCTGCCGCTACCGAGGGCAGCCGTCAACTCCGCTGCCCCACTCCCACCCACGCCATGCTCCTCACCAATGCAACGTGCCGGCTCCCCTGCCTTCTCGCCTCCGCCTCCGTCGCCCTTGTCCCCCTCCTCCTCCTCCCCCTCCTCCCCCGCCGCTCGCCATGCTCGCTGCAGAAGTGCCCACACTCCGTTGCCACGCGCCTCCCGCACCCTGGCGCCCGCCCCCACCACCAGCAGCGGCAGCAACGCCGTCAGCGCAAACACGGGCCTGGGGAGTAGGGCAGGGGTAGGGGATAGGGCAACGATACGCACGCGGACCGAGTAAGGATTTGGACTGACTGAGGAAGAGAATGTCAGCAAGCCCGGTTCGCTGCGCTCCCGTACGTATGTTGTTGTACATGTACCAGTCTCAGTCTAGCCGTTGCATGTTGCACATGTACACGTCCCATCTTACAACACCCCCACAGTGCGCAACCTCCGTGTACCCACTCTACCCACTCCGCCCCGCCTGCCCCGTCTGCCCCGCCTTAAGCCCCCCCTGCCCTCCCCGCCCTCCCACCCGGGCCCCCACTGCCCGCCGTCCCCCTCCCTGCCAGGGCCCCAGCGCGTCCACCAGGCTGCCGCTGAGGCGGCTCCCGCACTACAACTCCTCTCCACCCTCTCCCCACAACCCACACCCCACAACCCACACCCTACCCGTTCTGCCCCGCCTGCTCCCTCCCCTCCCCACCTGGGCCCCACCCTGTCCCTTCCCCCCACCTTGGCCCCAGCGCGTCCACCAGGCTGCCGCTGAACCAGGCGCTGCCCACCTGCCCCACCGCATAGCTGGCCCAGCACAGCGACTGCAGGGAGCCGCTGTCGGACTGCACGGGGGGAGGGGGTGGGGGGGGGCACAAAGTCAAGTACAAAGAAGGCCGGGGGGATGGGGGAGGGGTTGTTGGGCGGTAGGACGACAGACGAAATCTGTACATCGACGAGGTCGACGCGTGGAAGGCCTCGACGTCGTTGGGGAATGAGGGAAAAGAAGGGTGTGTAGTCCTACCACGCATGGTCGCACATGCGCGAACCTCACAACGGGGTCTTGTGGAGCGGAAAGTGGGCGGCCAGGGGCCGCGGTTGAGCCGACGCACCCCCGCTCCACCATCATGCTGCCCACCACCGCGTCACACACTTGGCACCCTTCAAACCTATGTATTGAGGCTAACACACAACCTCGCCCCAGCCCACCTTTGCCTCCCTCCTCGCCCGCTCCACCACCATGCTGTCCACCACCACGTCGCTGACGGCGCTGGCTGCGCTGGTGAGCAGGATGAGCGCCAGGGCCGAACCCACCACGTGTGCGGACACGCTCAGCAGAAGCCAGCCCAGTGTGCCTGTAGGGGGGGGGGCGGGGGAAAGGGCCGGGGGCGGTGGGTAAACAAGGCGGTGGGAACAAGGTTGGGAAGAGGTTCTGTACAGAGTAGATTGGGGGCTGGGTGATGAGAACGAGCACGAGCGGGAGCACCAGGGCCGTCCCCACCACGTGTGCAGGCACGCTCAGCAGCAGCCAGCCCAGGGTGCCTTTTGGGGGGGCCGGGGGAAAGGGCCGGGGGCGGTGGGTGAACAGGGTGGTGGGGACTGGGTTGGGAAAAGGTGCTGGTCCTAGTAAGGTCGGGGCACACGTGGAACGCGAGGAAACCGTGTTAGGTGTCAGGAGAGCTCGGTGAAGGTGGAAAGTGAGGGTAAGCACAGCGGTAGCGCCATGGCCGACCGACCCCCTTGGGACCTGAGTACAGGGGCAACGGAGCTAAGACACACCCACCCACCCAACCCACCCACCCGCCAGGCCTGCTGCCACCAGGTAGCTCTTGCGGTGGTAGCCCCACAGCGGCAGCGTGTCGCTGAGTAGGCCTATGGCTGGCTTGATGGTCCACGGCATGTTGGCGGCGGACATGACGTAGGCGATCTGGGTCGGGGGTGAAGAAGGTGAAGAGGTTACGGAGCAAACGAATATTGAAGTTGACACTAAGGGAGGCGATACGAGGCGCAACGGCATGACGCAGGCAATTTGGGAAGGGAAACTGGGGCAAATGGTGGCGGGGAGGAGTCCAGGGCGGGGCGTAAGGGACAGCGGGTAATATACAGCGGGGCAGGTCGCCATGGGCCCAGCGGAGATATATTTCTACGCGACGAAACGATATGGGTCGAACGCGACCTCCCCTGCTGAGTTGGGTGGTTGCGGGGATGAGGTGGTCCTGTCCCGTCCCATTTCCACTGCGCCGCGATGGGACCTTTGTGCTTGGACCCGTGCCGCACCGCACCTCTGCAGGGGAGGCCCCCAGCTCGTCCTTGAGGAGGTACTTCTGGGCCAGCGTGGCCAGGTCTGTGACACCCTGGACTACGTACACTGTGGGCGTGCATGATACAATACAACTCGGGTTTAGTATGGCCCATCTGGGTCGTGTTCATATGCATATGCCACAGCGATCGATGCGCTCTTTGTGAGCTGTTTGTGGTCAGGGGAGAGGTTCCGGACGCGTCCACGTTCGTAGTGCGTCGGTGCTCTGCCTAGCCTGAGTCAGGGTGTTGCAAGGGGGTTTGGGGCCCAGCAGCGCTGCAGCAGACCTACGCAGCCGCGGAAAGGTGCGTGTTCCAAGCAAGAAGCGATACAGGACAGTTTCAGCCCCTAGACTTCCCAGAGACCCACCCAAGGCGATGGCCACGAGCTCGCCCAGGTTGGGCGTCTCGGCGACCCGCTGACGCATACCAGTAGCCCACGCACGGACCGCATTCCGAGCCCTGATTCCAAGCCATGGCTTCCTGGTTGCATGTCTCGTAGGTTCCTTGGCTGCTGTCAAGGGCAGGTAGCCATTTCCCGCCGGTGTCATGCTTCAGCCGCTTCGATCATCGACACCGTTCCGGAACGCTGATGAAATTCACATTCATGGGGTCTAGAAAACTGTCAATGAGTACTATGCCTCTGTTGTGCTGTCCTACGCTGAGGTATACGAGGATGCGAACGTTCGAACTTTGGACCACAGGTTGCCCTGTTAAGGGCATACGAGCATGAATGATGAATAGAGCAATTACAATCTGGTGCCTCGATGGTCGCACTAACAGGCATTGCGCAACACCCTACCTCAGGCTGCACGGGAATCCAGAGCCCCCGCCACGTGCGCAGGACGGAAGACATACTCTTCATACCAGCAGAGTCCGATAGATCCACAAAAGCGCGTGCTCCAGGTCATTTGAACAGCCGGTGACCAAAGTTGCAGTGGTCCGAACACCCACACTGTCCTGAGTAGTACAGTCTGGTGTTTGCAAAAGCGTGACACAGTGTCCCGGCGTCGTCAAACTGCACTCGTAACACCAGGGTAACGGCCCTGATTAACACAGCATTTATCGCATAGCAACTCAAACAGCATTGAACGAGCCGCAAATCCATACCGACGCAGTCGCAGTTCGCGGCGTACTGCTGCACATATACCACACATACCGTCGCAGAACCAGCTCACGTCAGCGCATCGCAACCCGCTCACCACAACGCACAGGACACCCAGGCGCACGGGATAGCCCCCCACCAAGCTTAGGCCTGCATCCCCATGCTCATGCCGGCCCCTCCTTACGCCTCTGAACCCTCAACCACTCCTCAGCCTTCCCCTGCCTTTCCCATCCCCACTATCACCACTTGCCACCGCCCTGCCGCCCTCCGCCCCTCCCACCCCGGTGCCACTCCCACCACACCCTTCACCGCTAAAGAGCTCCCCCTCGCCACACACATACACACACACACATAGACGCCGTGCTCTCCCCTGCCTCCCCTCCTATATCCTCTCCTCCTCAGGGCCCTCAAAGTGACCCGGACCTCTACCTCCCCGCTCTCCCCCCCTCTCTCCGTGTCCTCTCCCCCCAACCTTCATCCTGCTGTGCACCACCCCCGGCCCCCGGCCTACGCCTTGCGCTCCAGGTGCCCCCCCAGCGTGCGCAGGATCGCCTTGTACTCTATGCGCATGAAGGAGGGGATGGGCATCAGCAGCGCGGGGGCAAAGCCCAGGATGGCTAGCATGGCCTTGAGCTCGCCGCCCTCAAGCACGCCGTTGCGGTCCCGGTCCAGAAAGCCAAGCAGCGCCTCCGCCAGCAGCTGCAGGGTAAAATAGGTTGCGATATCATGATGAAAAATTGTGTTACGACTGTGAAAAATTGTGTTACGATTATCAAGAGAAAGGGCGAGTTGATGTGGTTGAGGACAGGCGGGTAAATCAGTAGTCAACGTGACGTCTCCCTCCACCACGCTGTTTAAGGTGCTTGCGCAGGAAGTCCAGCAGCGCCTGCGCCAGCAGCTAAAAATGGAAGGAGTGTTGCAATGTCATGTTGGTGATAATGCTACGATTATCACAAGCACGTGAGGTACGGTAAGTTTGACACAAACGGGTAAATCAAGAGTCAAGAATGTGACGCCGCCCTCTGGCAGCGGAAGGACGGGCGTGTGTTGCACTAGTATGGTGATAGGTTATGACCGATTATTGTGCGCTCGTTCTTGACTGCGGGGAAGAGTGTGTTGATGCAGCTGGGAGAGGGGGCATTGTCAGTCCATAACTCAACATGCACGGGCAGTGTGCCACATGCCGCCCTTCCTACAACACATGGCTGCGGTCCCGGGACGAAACCCAGACGTGGCCAGGAAACTCAGGGGAGGAAGAACATGGTGATGCGACCACCTAATTGGTTACAGCCCTGGATCTGCTGCTGAAAGTTCAAGGGCCTGGGCAGTTGGGGCATGCACGATGGGAGCGGGAGGTAACGTGGCCTGACGTGCTGTTCACGCCCTGCCAGCGGGTTCTGCTTGACGCCCATTATGCGGCCACCGCCAGTTGCTGTGATGCCTCGGGCATGTAGCAGACAGGCGCTAAGCGGAGCAAAGGCAGGACCGGTGGGAGTGGAGATGTGCCCCACCGGCGGGTTCTCCTTGACGCGCTCTGTGGCTATCTCCAAGGTGCGTAGCAGGACAGGGTACGGGGGTAATGAGCATATATCTAGACGTGGTGGTGGTGGTGGTGGTGCTGCTGCTGCTGCGGGTACTGGTGGTGGGTACGGAGGGATGGCCTACCAGCGGGTTCTTCTTGATGCGCTCTGTGCGGCCAACGCCAGCTGCTGCGACACCACCAACACAGAGAAGGCAGATGCTAAGTGGAGCAAAGGCAGGAGCTGTGGGTGCGGACAATGCCCTACCAGCGGGTTCTTCTTGACGCGTTCTGTGGCCACGGCCAGGTACAGCGCCAGGAACTCGGAGCGGGACAGGCCCCCGCTGCGGTCGGAGTCGGCCCTGCGGAAGTGGGGCTCCTGGGGGGAGGACACAAGGGGAACAAGAAAGCTGGAACGCGAGCAGCTGGTCGTGGAAGTAGCAGTCATGGCAACCGTTCGGTACGCTAAAAGCGACCCACTGCGGTATGGGTCCGCCGTCCGCTCCAATTCAAGGGGGGAACCAAGTGTTAGTAAGCCGAGGAGGTACAAGAGGGGGGAAGGAGGAGGGTTGTAGGAAGTAAGGCTCCTGGGGAAGAGGGAGGGAAGCAAGGCGCAAGGACGGCGAGGGGAGGAGTCTTACAAATTATCTTGAGGCTCAATCGGCTTGACATGAGGTCAGAGGGGGGGGGGGCGAGGAAGGAGGACGGTGGCAAGCAGCGGCAGGGGCAGTGAGGGGCACGGAGGGGAGGAGGAGAGCGGACCGTGCACGCCCAGTGGTCAGGGGATGCAGGGGGCTGCTCCTAGTGGCACGGCGTCCCCGTGCGGGTGTGTGTAGCGGAGGGCCGCAGGTGGTCCCCGTGCAAAGAGAGCAGCGGGCATGGTGTGATTGCGTGTGTACGCGCAAGAACTTTATGGTCTATGAGTGATCTAGTGGGCGGAGGTGTAGCCCACGGAGTGACGGCGTGAGAGAAGGGTGGTCGCACGGGCGGCAAGGGGGTGGGCTGGTCCCTGCCTCACCAGGTCCTCTGCTGTGAAATGCCTGCAGTGGCAGTTGGTCAGCATCTCCACCGCTTCGCAGATCTCCTCGGAGTTGAAGATCTCGGCGCACTCCTGGGGGGGGCGGGGACCATGCACCAGGAGGGGACAGGGCGCAACGGCCCGGAGGGGCGCACACGTGACAGCCGATACGCTAAAGGCGCAAGGAGGGCCACGTGCATCCCCAGCGAGCGACATCGGCTACAACTATCTGGTGAACGCTTGAGCATACAGGGCGTCTGCGCGACGCAAGCCCATGCAACGAACACGTCGATGTCCAGAGCCTATAAGCTCGCTTACCTCCAAGGAGAGCGTTCCATTTCTGTCCTTGTCATACTTCTCCCACGCGTTGCTCGCTTTAGCCAGCGCGCTGATCAGGTTGACAAGGGTCAGCGTCGCAGTGGCGGACCCCTCGGGCGCAGCGGCATGTGTGAGAACCGCAATCCGCTTGCTGACCGTAGATGCTTTACTATGCGGTACACATGTTCCTCTGAGCCTAGGTAGGGGGGCAGCGCATAGCGACGCGACGGGGGAGACCCACGATGCCGCGCGACAGGTCCTGGGGCACACCGGCCCGCTGCGGAAAGGAGCGGAAAGAGCTGCCGAAGACTGCATGATCCTGTATTATACACTAGCAGGGGCAGTCGCGGACAACATGTGTTGCATGTGGGCAAGAAGGCTGACGCATGGTTGTACGGACAGTGGCGGACTGTTGCGCTGCCCTGTTGACCTCCAGCCACACAGCCCAGCCAGCGCTTCATAGCAAGACTTACAACCTAAATGCCACGGCATCGCAGTCAAAACTCGCACAACCCCAGGCCACATTCCATCAGACCACACCGTGCTGTTGCCCTTGCGCCACCGAAACGCCAGCCCACCCGGACAGCCCGTTGGTGCTAGCCACCAGCCATACCCATGCAGGCGCTCCACCCTATCCTATCCTATCCACCCAACATCCTCCACGATCCATGCTGGACCGCCAGCTGGACAATACCAAAGCCCACAGCCCACGCCGTCACGCGGCTTCCACACCCTGCTACCCTGGTGTCGCTCCTCTCCGACGTCCTCCTCCTGCGTCCTGCCTGGCCCTGCACACACCCCCCACCCCGTCTCCCGCCGGTACGCCCTCACATACCCAACCACCCGTGTACCGACGGTACCATTACTCACTACTGCCGCTCCTCCCCCGCTGCCGCCGCTCACCCCCTCGTCCGGCCCTGCTCCCGCCCCCACCGCCGCGGTGCGTAAGGGTGGCACGGCGGATAGCACGTGCGACCCCACATGCGCCCAACACCCTGTACCCAAATCCGGAGGACACTGCATGACACCGCTTCCAACTACGGTATTGCACCCACAGCCCACGCCATCCACACTACATTGCTGTACACTGTCGCCCGGCTACCACAACCTGCGACCTGGGACCTGGACGTCGTTCCTCCCCCTCCCCTTCCCCAGCCCCCGCCCCCTTCACCGCCTCCGCCGGTGCGTCCAGCTTCTCCTGTCCCCCAGGGCTACGTGTGACGCGGGTGTCAGTCCTCCGCACGGCCATGCTCTACGTGTGACCCGGGTGTCAGTCCTCCGCATGGCCATGCTCTACGTGTGACCCGGGTGTCAGTCCTCCGCACGGCCATGCTCTACGTGTAACCCGGGTGTCAGTCCTCCGCACGGCCATGCTCTACGTGTGACCGGGTGTCAGTCCTCCGCACGGCCATGCTCTACGTGTGACCCGGGTGTCAGTCCTCCGCACGGCCATGCTCTACGTGTGACCCGGGTGTCAGTCCTCCGCACGGCCATGCTCTACGTGTAACCCGGGTGTCAGTCCTCCGCACGGCCATGCTCTACGTGTGACCCGGGTGTCAGTCCTCCGCACGGCCATGCTCTACGTGTGACCCGGGTGTCAGTCCTCCGCACGGCCATGCTCCTGCCCCCAACCTCCAACCGGCCCCGCCCACAACCTGCGAGCTGCGACCCGGGCGTCACTCCTCCCCCGTTTCCCCCGCCCCCGCCCCTCCCCCGCTTCCCCGCCCCGCCCTCCCCCCGCCCCCGCCCCGCCCTCCCCCGCCCCCCCGCCCCCGCCCCCGCCCCCGCCCCCTCTCCTGCCGGTGCGTCCAGTTCCTCCAGGTCCACGTGTGCCGGCGGCACAGCGGACAGCACGTGGGAGGGCGTGTCGTGCCGCTCGCGTGCGGCGGCGCGCGCGTAGCGGCCCAGGGCGCCTGGGGAGCGGTGGGCATGTCACGGCACCGCACAGGGTTAAAAAGAGGGCGGTTAGACGGCAGGTATTACGGCGACATACTTATTGTCCGTCGTCGAGCATTTGTGTGTGGGAGGCGCTGAAGGGGCGCTGGCCATGTTGGGGAGGATCGTGTGCTTCGGAGGGCGGTGCGTGTCATGCCGACAGGCACAAGAAGGCGTACCCCCGGACTACTGGCAATGCGCTGGAACAGCTGACATCGCATGAGCGGTACGGTAGCTTTCAGGTCTGCTGAGTGCGCGTCGCAGCGTACGCCGTACTTGGTATTCAGCGGCTGTTCGGATGCTACAACCCCAGACCACGCGCAACTACGCTGAGCTTGCGTACCCCCACCTGCCATCTCCATGTGGTGTGGCCGCTCGTGGTGCCGCGTGTGCGTGTGCTGGTGCTCCCCAGAGCGCTGCCGCTGCGCCACCTCCCCCTTGAGCGCGGCCAGCACCTCGTCCTGTGTAGTAACACGTGCATAGCAGCGTGCAGTGAGGATGGGGTGTGGTAGGAGTGCGGGGGTGTAGGGTTGGACAGTGTAAGTACCAGAGCACAGCTGAAGGGATTGCGCCGCGACGGCGTGGGTGTGTAGGGTAGGACAATGTGAGTACCAGAGCACAGCTGAGGGGATTGCGCCGCGACGGCGTGGGTGTGTGGGGGGATATGCGCGAAACGAGGGGAAACAGGGTTGTGTTTGTGGGGAATGCGAACGCAGCTGCTGTCGCATGCTGTGAACCGGAAAGGGATGCGGGCTGCAAGACAGAGAACTTGAGAAATCAGGCATGTCCCAGGCCGTGAGCCGTCCGCGGTTCCTCACCTTGTGCATGTGCGCTAACCCACCTGTGCGCCCCGCACCAGCTCCTCCGCGTCCTCGGGCTTCAGCCCTGCCCCCGCCACCACCTCCTCCAGGGGCAGGGAGCCGGCGTCCTGCCAGGCACCCGGGGAGCAAATAGGGGAGGCAACAGTGGCCATTTGTGCTGTCAGAGCGTCGATGGGAATGTGTGGGAGGTCAGGCACCAGAGGAGGAAGAGCAGCTACCGTCTGTACGGTACCGCAGCTGTCAGCCTCAACTAAACAACGGCACACCGCAGGGCCACAAAGGGGCTGCTGCGTTGCGGGGCCGGCAACTGGGGCGCTAACTGTGGGCCATCCACACTTCCACGTACAGACACAGCGACCGACGTCCACAACGACCGAAACATGCTGAGACATATTCAGATGTTCTATAGCGCTACAGGGAGCTCAACCTCTTGCAGCGGCGCGCCAAAGCGGAACAAGGGGACCGTAGCGTCCCATGGGTCGCTCTGCCACAATTGCGCATGCAGCACACGTGTGATTGCAGCATGTGTTTCTATTTTAAATGTGCTTGCCTCTAGGCCAAGAGAGGGCACAGGCCGAGGGACGTGTTCCGCGGCTGCTAGCTGGTCGTGGGTCGCATGGCCGCGAGGTGAGCGGCCGGCCGCAGCAGCCTGCCCCGCTCGGCTGCCGCTGCTGCTCTGCAAATTGCCGCTGCCGCTACGTATACTACAACTGACATGCTCGCTCTGCATTTCTGTAGTACATGCACTGTTCACCGGTAGTGCTTTCGAGACCGGAAGCTTTCGTTCAGCGAGACAGACTTTTTACAGCGCGTGAAGGCTATGCAACAGTTTTAACCAGTTCTTGTGCGATATGAGCACCGCCGGTAACAAGGAAGGGCCGAAAACGTTCGCATGCCGCTTCATTCCCCCATCCCCTGCTCACACGGATCCAGCCCCTCACCGCATCTATCATCACACGGATCCAGCCCACACGGCCCAGGCGTCCAGCCTAGTGCGACCCGCAAGGGCAGAACATGTGGCACAGGACGTACCATGAGTGCACACACGTGGATCTTACGATGTCAAATCCTGTTAAGAGCGTTTGAGAATGTTTGCGACCAAGTTCACCGTTCTGCACCGGTAGAGCGGGGCAGCGACAGGTGGTATCACAGGCCCACCCCAAAACTGCAAAAGCCCCTTGAAACCGATCCCGCCTGACCGCAAATCCAGCTACCCACCAATCGGCCCTGAGGCATGTACACACCGGAATGCAAGTACAACCCTCCAAGCTCTATTTGACAGCACAATGCATCTTACTACATTAGGTCCCTGAGGGCCATCGGCTTTCCGGCCTATCCAAAGAGGCTGAAGCCTATCCAAAGAGGCTGAAGCCTATCCAAAGAGGCTGACATCGTACCGGTACCCCATTGGAGGCAAGCAACACCGTGACACATGAGGTCACACGCCACGGTTGCCGGTGTGTGGCGTCAACACAGACCAAGTGCAGCCTCAACCACCCCCCCCATGGTGACTACATCTATGCTCTTTCCAGGAGTCGCATACCGGTACTAGGCTGCTAGCCGGCTCATTAGCGAGCAGTGCCCTGAGGCGGCCCGTCCAGCACCTCGTGTCCCCGTTGCAACCAGAGCCCTTATTCCGTGATCATACCGCGGACACCTTCCAAACCACCCCTCTACTACCGCACGCGTTCCCTGGGCACTTTACACCACACGTACTGCGTCGCGCCCTCCGCCTCCCCCCTCATCCGCCACGTGCGCCCACAGCTTGGCCTCCGTCTCCAGGCTCTCCCTTACTTGGCTCCCCCTCACGTCCTCGTCCTCCGCAGGCCGATCGTTTCCGGTTCAGTTACTTTGCCGCTTTGCGGTTACCTCCCTCACGTCTCCGCCCCTAGCCCTGGACCTGACCCGCAGCACCAGGCTGCCCTCGTGTAATGCTTGGCGCCGTGCTCGACGCTTCGGGCCACGGCACGTGTCGCCTCCCCAAACGCCAGCAGCACCAACCCGCTGCTGCACGCGTCCAACCCCGTAACCCTTCTCCTGAAGGAAAAAGGGCGCCACACTAGTGACACGTGTACCTCCCCGCTGCTGCACGCGTCCACCGGCGCTACGCCCGTGGCACATGTCGTACACGTGACGCGCCATACGGCTTCCACAGCCGCCAGCCATCAGCCACCAGCCCGCTGCCGCACGCGTCCAGCGACGCCGATGACACCTGTTGTGCCTTGTGCGCGTGATGCACCGTACGGCTTCCACCAGCTTCAGGGCCTGCCATCCGAGCGTCTTGTCCAGCAGGTGCAGGCTGTTGGCAAGAGCGGCGGGGTGAGGTGGTCAGGGACGCAGGAGGTGATGGTGGGCAAGGAGGCGGGTGTGGAGATGGAGGTGGGTGTGGGGTTAGTTGGAGGTGGTGGTGTTGGTGGTGGTGGAGGTGGGGTTGGAGGCGGGGTTGGAGGCGGGTGTGGAGATGGAGGTGGGTGTGGGGTTGGAGAAGGTGGTGGTGGAGGTGGTGGTGGAGTTCCTTGGAGGTGGGGTGGGGCTGAGGGAGATGGGGGTGGGCGGGTAGGTGGTTCGGGTGGGTGGGGTAAGGAGGGTGCGGGCTGCTGAATGGGGCGGAGCGGCAAGGAAGCGAGTGTAGGATAGTGGGATGTTGCCGTGCCAAGGGGGGACGGGGGTTAGCGGTTTGTTGAGGCGGGGCGGGGTACCGGTAGTTTGGCTGTGCCTGCTGGTGGTGATGATCTGCGTGGCGCTTGCTTGCCGTGTGCCAGGCCCGGACCTCCTTGGGCTTCTTGCTGCTTTAACCGCGGCGAGGCCGCAGCCTCGTCTTCTCACTTGTGCTGCTGCTGCTCCTGATGCTGCTGCTGCTGCTGCTTATGTTGCTGCTGCTGACCTGACGGATGCTGGCTTGATTGACCTCCCTGACGACCGACGCATGCGGTGGACGCACGTGTTGTGCTGCAGCGGCCCGGCGTGGTGGCACGTGGCAGTGGAGGTGAACGCGGCAGCCGGCCTGGCTGCTGCGTGCATCCTAACGCCACAGCGGTCGTGGTGCGTGAGGGTGTGCGCGTGGTAGCTGCTGCAGCAGAGCGGCGGCATGGGTTGGCGCGGACTAGGGTGTGGGGGGCTTTTGCTTGGTGGGGGGACAGGGGAATAGCGATGCAGCTTGTGGTGGAGGTAGGGGTGTACAGCGGCCGCTGCTCCCGCCCTTCGTGTTGCTAGGGCTGATGCGGGTGCCGCTACTGACAACTGCTGCTGCTGCTGCTGTTGCCATTGCTGCTGCTGCTGCTGTTCCGAAGGAGATGGGGGCATGCAGCAGCGGCTGGGGTAGGATCGTTTAGCGCGGCAAGGGCCAAGGTGCAGAGCTGCAGACCCGACGCATGGCTGAAGCAAATTCCTTCCTTCAGCCCGCGGTGGCTCCCTCCTTGAATCATACAGTGTGGCAGCGGGTTGTAGCTCCTGGGCAACTGACTTGCGTCCCTCGACCTAAGCGTATCTAATAGCAAAGGGCCACACACTGCCCATGAAAAGGGACAGCAAAGTTAAGTTTACTTATACTCTACAAGGACAATGAACCTGTATCGAGAAGGGCTCCAGCCTCGCGACCAACTCAACACCGCATGCTCCGGAACCGATTTCCGCGACCCAGGTCCTGGGTCTTGCTCACTAGCTGTCTCCAGGCCGGCACTCATGACATACAAGTTGCTTCCTAGCAATTATTGGTTGGTGACTGGTAGACCGGTGCATTGAGAAGTGGAGCAATACCGTTATTTGTCCACAGTCCGATTCGCGAAGTCGCAAGGGCCTCAGACCATTACCCTGTTATTCCCTGAATTTAGTTCAGATGAGGCAGCAGGCGCTGCAGGCGTGGGCTGGGTCAGCACCCCCGACAACGCGGCAGTTCGTCGTGACCTCCGCAAGAAGTGTTCGACGTATCCGCAAGGTCAGTTAACAGTGTTTTGTGCACTCAAAGACAATCCCTTCTAGGCATTCGGCTATGGGGGGTGCCAGGTCGGGACGCGTCACTCAAACCCGCTCAAACCGTTTAAAGGTAGGGCGGTTCACCTGTACTCACCCCCTTTGTTAGCTACTCGTCCTTGTGGCCCCCTGGCTCTCCGGACGTGCCCCCCTCGGGGTCTGTGACTGTAACTGTAACTGTTAGCCGCTTACACTGTCAACTGATTGGCCTGACTCATGGTTAACCCTTGTGGAGCAGGGTTAGCCCCGGTTCCGCCGATGCATGCTCTGGCCCCAGCTCTTGCGCGTTGCTGCCATCTGCCTGCTGGCGTGCTGGCACGGCATCCTGGCGGTGTTTGGCCGGTTCCGCCCCGTGTATACTGCCTCCGGCCTCAACTGCCTCAGTTTTTGGCCTCACATGTGTGCCGTACTTTCCCCTGTGCCCTGATCCGATTACTACACCCCTGCCCCTTCCCCCCTACGCCCACATGCCGCGCCGCCGGCGCTTGTCCCCATGCACTCACCCGCCCCCATCCAACCTACCTTCATACGTATCATACCCATACATACGGTGCCTTCACAGGCGGTCAACCATCACGTGCGTGGACCATTACCGGCGGGCGGGCCGCCACGTGGGCCGCTACCTCCCAAAGCCGGCGGAGACTGTGGAGACAACGGATGGGGAGGGTGGCCGCGCGCCAGAGACATCCCATGGGGCTTGGTAAGGCCCAGCGTGCAAGCAACAGAACGCACCCACCAATCCCTATGGGATATCGACGGTGCCCCGCTACTACTCTCCCGATCCGTTGCCCGTGCGCTCATATGCTGGGAACGGAACGCTTTGACTACGGGAACAAAAATGGAATCATATGCATGGGCACCAAATTGCAACTTGTACGACGGGACCGTGCGTGCAGCCAAGCTCAAGCGACATGGAATAATGCGTGACGTGCATGGTGGCTAAGCCACACGCACGCAGCAGCGGCTCATGGTGTCATGGATCACAGTGTGGCTGATGAGCTGTGGCACGTGCCAAGAACCCATGCACAACCAGGCGCCGGTACCTACGGCTATGCGTGAGCTGGTACTTACTTTGGCTGGAGCGAACCCTTGTATGTTGCAGGAACCCTTTGTATGTGTCATACACGACGCGCAAAGTGCGCATGCCGGTACATGCATGCATGCCCACATACGCGTTCGTTGCTGCAGCAATTGTTTTATAACCTAGTTGAGACCCAGACTTCAATGTTTTTTCTTCCTCGTTTCCATTTATTTGCCGCCCGCAGGTGGTGGTCTGCCTTGCCGTGGCGTGCAGCACAGTCATCACTGCGGGGGCGGCCAAGGAAGGCCTGGACATGGCGGGCTGGCATGTCCAGCAAGGCTTGGACATGGCGGGCTGGCATGTCCAGCAAGGGCTGGACAAGGGGGGCTGGCAGATTAGGCAGGGCCTCATGGAGGACGCCAAGGAGCACGGTACGCTCTTGAACTGGGCCATCCTTGGGGCAGGAGCTATCATTGGTTTTGTGCTCTTCTGGCGCCCCAGTGGGGACTCTGGGAGCGCCGGGCGTGAGCAGGGTGGTGGCGCAACTGGCGGCACCTAGGTTCCCACGGATGGCACTGCCAACGAACGGCAGTGGCCACGGCCGCAGGGCCCCAAATTGCCCTGCTGTATGTGGCGTATATGAACATCGGCCTGGGTGGCACAGTATGTAGTGTAGTCGGTGCCCCGTTGCTGCATGCGGGTACGGGCATGTTGCTACTATGGCCCCGGCGGAAGAGCAGAGATCGGCATGGTTAGGGATGCTCATCGTGATTGTGCCCCTAGAGGGGCGGTAGGTACATACACCCTGACTGATTGGGCCACCCACCGACAGCTTAATGCTGCGGTCGGTTTAATCAGGCGGCAGAATAATGGTGCTGGAGGTTGTTGCCGGAAATTTAGAGCATAAGCCTGGACCCTTGAGTGTGCTTATTGCTTGGTCCGACTGCTACCCTTTGACAGCGGCAACAGTGATTTCATTCAGTTTATTCGATACCGTTGCGTGCGCGACTGTCGATACAAGACCACGCAGAGAGTACGGCAGGGTTGCGGGGTTGTGGCGAATCATGCTCCGACCCAGGGCCCTGTCTGTTCCCTGGGCCTCATACCGCTACGTTGTAGCAGCTTGGTACTCCTTGCAGCCGCCAAGGATGAGGCCTCCTGAGTCAGGCTCTCAGTGATTGGTCTGATTGGGCACAGTTCAGGAGGTTGTGGCTGGGCAGTACGGTCGAAACGAACCATTGGCTGTGGTAAGCACGTACGGGGGTCTGGTTTTAACACATGGATCCTCTTACTTACGGTGCGCTGCCTGGCACTGCACCCCGCATCCACGGGTTATGTTCCAAACAAGGCCAAGTTGAGCAGGTCGGAGGAGTACATGGTTGTAAACGGCAAAACCCACAACAGCGAGCGGCCTCTCGACAAGCAGTTAACAGCGTACCGGTAGGTAGTCGACAGCCCAGGATTGCACACATTGAAGCCACGTGGGCCACCTGGCACGTAGCTCATCATCCCACGCAGTACGGTGGGCAGCACTTACACGTACACACACGCATTCGTGTGCTCAGCACCCAGGACCAAGGCACATGCATCTACCGGCTACAACACCGAGATAAGCGAGACCACCTTGAGGCTCCATTTGCAGGTACATGCATGTACGGACTGACAACCGATAAGCAGCGACGTGTTACAGATTGCGTGATCGAGCGGCCTGGGTGCTAGCTCATGCAGAACAGCTGCCTGAGGCGTGAGGGCGCTGCGAGTACCAACACAGATGCAGATCTCTGGTGATGAACAGACGATCTGCACCACCGACGCTCAACACGCCACAATGCACGCATGCAGGGTACGTTGACGCCCCGACAACGTTCTCCCCTGCAGCCGTCCTTACCATCAAGCCAGATGGCTCTTACCGCCCCCACAGCCTTCCTGAATGCAGGTGATGCACGTCATGCACCGGGGGGAGCAGATATGTGTAAAGTTGAGGCCGGAAGAACAGTTCAGTACAGCGGTGAGCCCGCATCCTAACCCACGCCATCACCGTGCCGTCATGCCTGTTCGTGCCGTTGCCCCGCCATGCATGCGGTACAACCCCTTGCCCCCGAAACAGCAGTGCATGCTCCGCAGGAGGCGAACTAATGTCACAATGCTGAGTGTCGAGCAAGCAATCCCACCTATGTAATGCATCCAGCACACACTGTCCACAAATGGCCCTCTCTACACACTGTCCTCAAGGACGAGTGCGATCTGCAGGGACACAACACGTGGCAAAAGACGCACAACGAGTGCAGGCAAAGAGACGCTTGCATGTCAAGTGCTGGTAAGGCAATATAGTGTGATGAATGTTCGCCACCAAGTGCGTCGTGCTGCACCAGGAATGCCCACAAGCGCAGGGCAGCGGCGGCTTGTGGCCGCACAGGCCTCAGCCCAATACCGGTAGCCCGTTGCTCGGAACGGCGTGCGCGCCTAACCTGTCCGCACACCCACCCACCCACCAGCTCAGAGGCATATGTGCACACCAGTATGCAACTGACAGCCCTCTGGACCTTTGACAGCACAATGCATCTGACGATATAAAGCCCCCTGAGGGCTACATGCCTTCCGGCCAATCCAAAGCAGCCGAAATCGTACCCAACGTCGGCGACACACCCCGCCGTGGCACACCAGTCAATACCGATGCCGGTGTGCGGCGTAGGCACACACCAAGTGCAGCCTCAAAACCACCCCAGTGCTCATTGCAGTTTTGGCCTGAACCCACGTACGGTACGCAACACGCTGACCAACACGTTAACCCACAGCCAGCCCCACTCGGCCAAGCCACTGCGTGCTGTGGCCGTCTCATTCTCCGGCAACCCATGCAGCTCAGCGGGCCTCCGCGCCGCTTTCAATGGACCAGACCGGCATACCACGCATCCATGCTGCGCCCTCCATACGCAGCGCAGGTGGGCGGCACACAGAGGTGCCGCCCTACCCCACCCCACCCCACGCCACCGAACCCCACCTGGCACGGCACCTCCCATGCCGGACACAACCGCAAGCAAAATGCCCGGCGCACAAGTCATAGTTTACCCTCATCCAAACGTCCGCATGCACTAACTCACTCACCACCTCTGCTTCCCCCGCTGCCGCCCGTTCCTCCACCCCACTCTCCCGCCTCCCCTTCGCCCGCGCTGATCCGCGCCGAGCCCCTCGCCCCCGCCCCATGCCCCATGCCGCCCGCCGCCCCTAGCTGCCCTCCCAACGCCACCTCCGCCTTGAGAATGACCTCCTGCAACGACGCCGTGGCCGAGCGCCGGGGCCCAGCAGGGACACTACCAGCGCTGCTGTGCCGCGCAGACCTGGATACCGTCATTGCGGCCGCCGCCGCTACCCCCTCACCCGGTGCCGCTGCGCCCCCCGTCGCTGCCTCGGCATGGGCGGCAGAGGCACTGGGCGGCGGCAGCGCACCGTGGGGCGGAATTGCAGAGGCGGCCACCCCGTTTGCCAGCCGCACGCCCAGCCAGGTGCCCCGCTGCACGGCGGCCTGGCGCTGCGTGAGGGTCTCCGCGGCGGCGGCGGCGGCCTCTCGCACCGCCCGTGCCGCGGCAGCGAGAGGCTCTACGGCAGCGGTCAAGGCGGCAGGGACCGGGGGCGATGTGGAAGCACCCGCTGCATCCTCTGCAGACAGTGCGCCGCCGCCGGCGTTGCTGCTCCCACCGCCGGCGCGGATGTGGTCAGCTGCCCCTGAGTTGGTCAGCTCGGGCAGGACCCCAGTGTGGCGCCCCACACTGCCCATGGCGGTGTGTCCCGGGGCCTCAGGACCACTGAGGGAGAGCTCCGGGCCCGGGAGCAGGGGGTCAAAGGGCTCATAGGGCTGGTGGGCGGCCAAGGCGGTGGTTTCGGAGCTGCTGCGGGTGTGCATGAGGGCTTGGGTTAGGGCTGGTGGTGCAGGCTGCTGGTGGGCTGAGGCAGCAGCGGCAGCGGGCTGCACGTCTGCAGGGGTGAGGACCTGGGAGTGGGAGGAGGGCAGGGACAGCTGTGTGGGCAGGGTGAGCAGGGAGCGGGAGCTGCGGCCGCCGGTGAGGGTGTGTGCTGCAGGGTCGGAGAAGGCGGGCAGCTGGCTGTGGGTGCTGCTGTGGGGCTGCACCACGTGGCTGGAAGACAGCAGCAGCGCGTTGTTGTACACGGCCAGCTGAGACTCGTGTGCGTCAGGTAGGTCAGTCTGCTGGTAGTGTGGGTTAGGCTGGTGCTGGTGGTGCTGCTGGTGTTGCCCTGTGGGCACAACTGCGCCCAGGGGCGGGGAGGATGGCGCGCTGCTGCTGTGCAGGTGCACGCGGTTGGACCCGCTGCGCCTGAAATGCAGCGCCAAGCCGTCGCGCAGCCGGCTCATCAGCGAGCCCTGCCCCGAGGCTGCCCCGCCCACGCCTGCCACCGCGCCGCTTGCCCCCACTGCACCGGACGTGCTGTGCCGCACTGCATGCGCAGCATCCGCCGGACCCACAGCTACGTCGATGGCGCCAGGGCTGGTGGGGCGTGCACCGTTCAACGGTGCAGAGGAAGTTGCGGGTATGGGGCCTACGCGGGGCATGCTGGGGGAGTGGGTAAAGGGGAAGGGGGAGGCGTGGCTGTGCGCATGTGGGCTCCGGAACGCGTTGGCGCCGGGTGCAGGGGACCAAGGCTCCGGGTGGATGGGGACGGAGGGGGCGCGCGCCAGTCGGCCGACGGAGGAGCTCAAGGGGCCGCGGCTGCCCGCTGCGCCGTTGTGGGACGCAACGCCTGTAAGGTATGCCGGGCAGACACGAGGGGCCAAGGTTATATTCAGCAGCTCCTTTATGGGCACATTCGTGGATGTTTACCGGCACTCGCGCTTGTGCTGCATTGCCAGCAGCTAGTTATGCGTCTCCCCTTGCGCGCACCTGCTAGCGTTGGGATGTCCACCGCCACCGCCCCTGGCGACAACGACACACGCCTCGCGCTCGCGCCCAACTGCATCCCGGCCGCACCGCCCTCTACAACCCCTCCTCCTCCAGCCCCAATCGGACTGCGCAACGCCCCGGGCGCCCCCGCCACGATCTCGTGCGAGCTGGCGGCCCGGTGGCGGCGGCTGCTGGGTGAGCGGACCGCGGAGAAGAAGCCCTGGAGGCGGTGGCCGATGCCGCCGCGCTGGGTCACAGGCACCGCACCTGCCGACCCTGACGGCGACAGTGCCATGCTCCCGTCCGCGATACGGCCGCTTTGCAGCCGTGACGGCGGCGCGTCGGCGGTGGGGGTGGCGGCGGTGGACAGCACGTACGTGGTGCTGCTGCCAGACACAGGTCCCATGGTGCCTGATTCCGCTCCTAGCTGCCCCACGGACAGGTTGCCGCGGGACACGCCTGCCAGCCGGCAGGGACGCACTGGTACTGGCACTGCTGCTGCTGCAGCAATGCCCGTGCCCCCAGTCTCTGGTCCGGGGGTTGGTCCTGTGCCCCCGGGCACTCCTGCCCCAGATGGCTGGGTCCTTAAGTCCTGTGCAGCGCCCGACCCGTGGCCGAACTCAGAGTCCAGGTCCGTCGTGCCCACGTGGGACCGGGTAGAGGACGCGCGGACGAAGGCGCGGTGGCGCGGGGACCCGGAGAGCACACCGCCGCCGTTGACCGTGTCGGCGGCAGGGGAGGTGTCGAGGTGGCCCTCCCCTGACAGGGCGGGGGGTATGAGGGCGTTGCGTGAGACGCTGCTGACAGGGGAGGCCCTCTGTTTGACGGAAATGAAGCGGCGCGGCTCGCGAATGGATCCGCTGCCGACGGCGACGGAGCCAAGCGGGGAGCGGGTGTGCGGGGAACGGATGCCGGTGTTGTTCCGGGACATGATGGCGGAGGCTGCTGCGGCACCTGGGGCGGTGGTGGAGGGTGGGCCGGCGGAGGCAGAGGCAGCTGGCTCGCTGCCGTGGGCAGGGGCGGCGGGGCTGGAGGGTGTGGTGGTGGCGGTCTGCAGCATGGCCAGGTAGGCTGTGCGGTTGGCGTGCACCGCGTCCAGCTGAGGGCGTAGGCGGGGCAGGAGCTCCGCAGCGCGGGACCACAGCGGGATCACCTCCAGCTGCATGGGGGCAAGGGGTTGGAGCACGTCGGTGCGGCTAATTGCAGTTACCAGTGTTTGGCCCGACCGTCATCATTTCGTTGGTGGGCTGTCATGTACTGCAGGAAAGTAGGTGGGTAGCGCCCAGGCGTGCGCACCTGAATGCGGGGCACCTCGAGCAGCAGCAGGCCGTGCACGTCGTCTGGGCCCCCAGCCGTGGGACCGCCCTGCACAGGGTATGGGTATGGGTAAGAGGTACCGTGGGTACTGCAGGCATGCACCTCCGCGCTTTGTTTCCGTCGGCTCCATGGCTATTGTTTACTTTCTTTGACGTGAGGGAAGGAACGTGCAAGCCACTCCCGCACACCGGCCGTTTCACAGCCCGTGCACCCACCAGCAGCTCCATGCTCCTCCGCCTGCTGGTGTTGGGCTGCGGCTGCTGCTGCTGCGACCACTTGCGCATGTCCGCGCTGCGGCCCACCAGCAGGGAGAGCGCGGTGGCGGTGTCCTTCGTGTGGCACGACTCGCACCAAGCCTGCAGGGGAAGGAGACGTGAAGCGGAGGGTCGTGTGGAGACAGTGGATGTGTGTTTGATAGTTCACGGACCACGTGGGCTTCCCAACAGAGGAGGCATGCGAGTTCAATGGTAACGGACCACGCGGGACTTGCGGGATTCCCCACAGTGCCCGGCAGGTTCAAATCCTCCAGGGTAGCACGAAAGGCTACACCGTGACGGGTGGTCGTTTATGCAACATGGCAGCCCACCCCGAGGCAGTGAGGTAGCTCAGCGGGCACGGGCACGCACCGAGCCCCCGGCAAGCTTACGTGCAGCAGGAGCGCACAAGCGGCCGTTCGCAGCTCCGCCTGCCGAACGTCGTCGTCTGCGCACGCCTGCATACACCGTAGCATCGTAGGGCAGTGTCTCAGCGAAGCGCCAGTGCTATGCGTTGAGCCGCATTGAGAGCCCAGCAGCTCTGAGTAGTGCGCAGTGTGCTTTACAACAGGTAATCATGCACGCGGCTAAACAGAAGCCACTCCCTACCTGCAGCACCTGCGCCAAGCCCGCATCGCCAGCAGCTTTAGCAGCTGCTTTGGGACTGGCGCATCCCCCTTGCTGTGCTTCCCCGCCGCTGTTTTCACGGTCTGCGCCAGTAGCCGCCACTGGGGCAGCACCACCCGCCTTCCCTCCTTTTTCCAGGCCCCCATCCGCCTCAAGCCCAGCAGCTGCTGCCGTCTCTCCGGCTGCCTGCACTCCGCCACTCGCCTCCCCCGCTGCGTCCACACCCGCAGCCGCCCCCTTGCCACCATCCTTGCCCCCTGCAGCAGGCTGCCGCAGCTGCTGCGCCAACAGGAGCACCGCCCCCGGCTGGCCGCGTAACGCCAGCAGCACCACCACCAGCTGCCGTACAGCCGCCGCGTCGCCCGGCGGCAGGCCCCGCAGCACGCCGCCCTGCCCCGCCATGAGCACCTCATCCACCACCACCGCCAGCCGACTGCGCCGAGTGCTCGCGCCCCGCACCCGCGGCAGCCCCGAAACCACTGCCCATGCAGCAGAGGAGGTGCCCCCCAGGGCGCCGAACGCGCCGCTGCCGTACGGCCCGCTGAAGCTGCCGGGGCCCGGGCTGCCGGGCGGGTCTGCAGAGAGTGAACCTGAAAGGGCTAGCTGCGGGTCGATGCGCCGGGGTGGCATTGGCCCCAGCGGCATGCTGTCCTCATCCCCGCCAGCAGGCGCCCTGCCCTGCCCTGTGGTTTCCATCGCACTGTCCGCAAGGCTAGCGGCCCGGCCGGTCACCGACGCAGCTGCAGCTGCAGCCGCCGCAGCTGCCTCGGCGCTGGCCGCAAGTCGCGCGCGGAGCACGCTGGTCGGGGAGCGGCGGTCAGGCCCCGCCGCCGCCCCCACCGCTACCAGCTGTGCCGCAAAAGGCGTGGGCGGCAGGGGCAGCTGCCCTGTGCCGCCTGCTCCTCCTTCCCCGCTGTCCACGTCCCCGCCATACAGCGTGCCAGACGCCAAGTGCGATGACGGCGCCTCCTCGCCACCTTGGCTCACCTGAACCCTGCGCGCCGCCCCTTTCACGCTCCTGTCTTCCCCAGCACCCCCACCCAGGTGCTGCTGGCTGTGCTGCCCCGCTATAGACACCGACCCCGCGCCCGTCCTAGCCGCCACCGTAGAATGCCGCGAGTTCCTCCCCGACACACTCAGCGCCCCTGAGGAAGTGCCACCCACCCCGTAGGCCCCTCCCTCCCGTACGCCGGGACCTGCCCCCGCCAGCGCGTGACTGCCTGCCGGACTGAGCCCCGGGGCGTCCCCATCCCGCGCCACATTGGCTAGGGCCGCCGCCAGCAGCAGCGCCATCAGGTGGTGGGGGCCCAACAGGGACACCAGCTCGGGCTGTGCGCGCAGGGTGAGGTAGATGCCCTGCAGTCCGATTGCAAGGGCACGCGGAAGGGAAGAACGACGGCAACTTGTGAGCAGGGCATGTGAGACAGGCCACAGGTGCTGTAATGCTTGGCAACAGACGAGGCAGTGCTCTTGGGTGGTCGAATATAAGGAGTCCAGGTCCTCTGCAGGCGCACCTGCAGCGCATGTGACTCAGTGTGCGAGGTGGGCGGCGAGGAATAGGTGGAACGAGATGAGCAAGAGCACAACCAAGCAGGTGGCCTTGCTGCATAGGAAGTGGGTGTACCGTAGCCATCCTGCGGCCGCACCTGCAGTGCGGTGACCGAGTGCGCCAGGTTGAAGAACTGCCCGCTGCTCTGCTCCGCCGCACAGCGCAGCAGGAAGGAGATCAGCGCCTCCTCGCTGAAAGGCGCCGCGGGAGCGGGGGCGGGGCTGGGACCGTTTGCCGAGGGCGCGGGCAGGGCTCCGGAGGTGGTGGGGGGCCGAGACGCGGAGAAGAGCAGCAGGTGCAGGTCCAGGGTGGGGGAGCAGAGGCGATGGAGGGCGAGCAGCACGTCCCGGGCTTGCCTGCAGGTGGGGAGCGAACGGGAATCACGTGCAGGAATAGGACTTGAGGCGTGACTTGTACTCGCACCCCACGCACTGCAACGGCAGGCACTGTTGACTGCCGTGGACAGGCGAACACTTCATGCCGCCCTACCAGTCCCACGGTGCGGCGCGCGCAGACCAACTGTCGACCTGCTCACACTGCCATAGTAAATGGAACCCCTCTGGCAGCACCCCGCAAGCAGGTAGCGATAGGCCACACCGATTCCCACGCCTCCTGCTACCACAGCAACCCTCCGCCCCCCTTCCCCCGCCCATGCAGCACACCCGCACGCACCCCAGAAGCTCTTCATGCCGCATGGCCCACAGGTTGCCCCGCACGTCCGCCAACTCCTTGCTGCCCCGCCGCGCCACGTGCCGCAGCCGCTGCCGCGCCACGCTGTACGGCACCGCCGCCACCGCGAAGCTCGCCGCCGCCGCGCCGCCGGGCGCCGCCGACGCCAGCAGCACCTCACCCCGCCGCCGCGCCAGCAGCAGCCCCACCGAAGCCGCCACGTCCTTCATGCCCTCTTCGTCTGCCGCCGTGAACGGCACGATGCACCGTTTGCCTTCCTCGCCGCCCGCCTCGTCCCAGCCCGTCCAGCGGTTGACGGCCACGATCACGGCCATGACGTCAGCAGAGCCGGCGGCGGCGGCGGTGGCGCCGCCGGAGGAAGAGCGGCGGTCGGAGGCGGCGGCCAGGAGAGGCCCTGCGCCCATGACTGGCACCACCATCATGCTTTTGGAGGCGTAGCCCGCCGGCAGCTCCTGTGCGGGTTCGGTTCACAGTTTGTTTATTCTTCTTGACTTGCTTTGCTCGAGGAATTGTGGCTGCGTCATGCTAACTTTCCGATGGCGCGGCAGCTGGTGTCGTTATACGGTCCTCGTGCCCCCTTCCGGAACTGGGTGCGGACGCCACGCCAACAACCCCGCCCGCACTACCCCGTGCTGACGTTCTGGCAGCACGCACCCATGTGCCTTGTATCCTGCTGTGCGTGTTGCGCCTGTACCGCCCCCCTCAGCACCACCACCCACCTCCAGCTCTGCGTTGTACTCTGCTGCTGCCGCCACGTCGTCGACCCGCAGCACTGCCGCACGCCGCACCGCCGCGCCAGCCAGCGTGCCATCCAGTGGGAGGACCTGTGTGGGTTGCCGAGGGAACGCGAGGGATCAAAGCGGTAGAAAGGCAGAACCAATCTGCACGTCGATGTAGGCAATGGCAAGCCGCCGCGTGAGGGCATGGTGGGGACATCCGCGTGGTGCGGCGCAACAAAGAACCTGAAGGGACAGCAGTACCCCAGGACTGCGGGGCCCGCTGCGTCGCGCACAAGCTTGGGATGAAGCATGAGGGCTGAGGTTTCAAGCTACAGTGTACGACTGCAACAGTATGATAATGGCGTACCCTGCTGGCGCCCCAGTGCCCGGGCCTGCGCACCTTGTTGGCATCCGCTGCGCTGTGTCTTGATGCGGGCCACAGCTGGCCCCTTGCATGGTCCACCACATACAGCTTGATCACGTCGCACTCCACAACCTGAGCAAGCGGAAACGGAGCAATGTCCAAAATGTAACGGTACTCATAGTTTCAGGTCAACTGAGATATTGTATGTGCACTTGGGGTGTACAGATAGCCGCTGCAACACTGCTGGCATCAACTTGCCAGCTGCTGCGGGCAACATGCTCACACTAGCAGCCTTTGCAATGCACGACCCACGCACCCCCCGTTACGCCCTTGCTACAACACCCCACCTTGTACAGCGTGTCCACGATGTAGGTAAAGGTGTCTCGCAGCGTGAGGCCTGGCGCCTCCAGCACCCTGCCGTACAGCCGCAACAGCAGGTCCCGCCGCAGGCCCTCCGCCTTCTCGGCGGCTGCGGCGGACGACAGCGAGCGGGCCACGGACAGGTCCTCGTGCAGCTGCAGCGCCAGGGCCTGAGGGGTGTGTGCGAGAAGAAGGAGAGAAGAGTAAGCAGCAGTCAGAAAAGTGCAGCACATCTGTGCCGCGGTGGAACGAAGCGCCGACGGGCAAGAGCAGCAACGCCATTTCTGCGAGTCCAAGCTTACTCTGGACGAGGAGTGGTTGAGATGTTTGCGGTGCGACAAGGTGAGGGCTTTTATGAGCCTTTGCGCGGCTTGACTTACAACCGCCGGCGACGTGGTGTCACCGTTGCCCGCAGCCGACTGCACTGCTGTCCAGATGCAACAGACTGGCATCCACCTGCGGCGGCGCCTCCACCCCTTACCTTGAGGTCCGAGGGCGTCAGCGGCCCCAGCACCATCCGCTTGAACGCCGCCGTGCCGAGCCCCGCTGCCAGCCGCGGCACCACCACGCCTGCAGCGGCTGCACTCTCCACGGCGCCCTGTGGCGGCCGCTCAGCTGCCGCCACACTGGCGCTGCCAGCCTCCGCCGTCGCCGCCACCGCTGCTGCGGCAGCAGCTGCCGTCCCTGCCCCTGCGCCTGTGGCCATCTCCTCGGCCTCGTCCATCACGCGCATGAGCTTGCACAGCTCTTCCTCCTCCGTCAGCAGGCTGTTGCGGGCGGCAGTGTAGCGCTCCATGGCCTGTGGGGCGGGGCCAGGGTGTGGAGAGTGGGGCGGGGGACCCGGGGTTGCGTGTTCGGTAGGACTGCGACCATGACGAGTGTGGGAGACAGGAAAGCCATATGGTACAGGTGCGTATTAGTGGGGGTAACGCTACATGGGTTGAGGTGGCGAGGGACGGGAGGTGTTTGCGTCGTAGTGGACTGGCCCCGTGAGGGGAGTTGAAGTGGCAACCTGCAATAGGCTGTGTGTGCGCTTTCGTGTAGGCAGCAAGCAGGAAGCGAGCCGGAGATGCCGGAGATGCGCACTTCAGAATGGCAGGCGCTATGTTGTGCACTGCGGGCACATCTGGGCTGCCTTGTACCTTTTTGAACTGCGGGCTGGTGAGGAAGGCCTCCCGGTCAAAGACCTCCGCCCCACGGTCAACGCTGGGGAAGCTGGGCGCGCGTGCCCCGCCCGCGTAATAGCTGCCGCCCGCGGTGGACTCGGTGCGCCGAAGGGCGGCGTGCTGCGCGAGTTCAACAGGAGCAGGGTGGGAGAGGCTTAGAGAACACGCCCACATTGCATGTCTCGATACGCTGCAAAGGAGTGGGCTGTGGCCATCGTGTAGCACAGGCTGTGCCACGTGAAACAGTTCGAACACACCCGCTTGTGGATACCCTTGCTTACCTCTACGGACGATGTGAGCAGGTAGGTGACCATCTCGCCCTTGCCCTTGACCGCCACCTTGCCGCGGACCTTGCACACAAAGCCCTTGTCCTTGATGAGCTCGAAGGTGGACGAGGACAGCTGCACCTCACCCGCCATGCCTGCAAGGGCAGCACCGTACGTACCGAACCCTCTTATCACTGCCGCGTATATCACGCCCACTGCAGAGACCTGCCCCGCATGCCACCCATCCGCTGATCCACCTGCTCAGCGAAAGCGCATGCTGCTCCCCCAAACCCCAGCAGTCAACCTAACGCACGCGGTGGACTGATAAAGGCTGCATCATGCCGCCCCAGCCCCACGGTCCTCCGCTCTGCCCAGACATCGAACGGCAAGGGCCAGGCCCGCCCTTCCACCCATCTCCGTACCCACCTGGCGAGCCAACCGGTAGGGCTGCACGAAGGTAACCGAGCTTCTGGGCTCTCATGTCTGTCTACCATCCATGCAATACAGTAGCATGTATGGACCAGGCCCCCACTTCCGCCAATCCCCCGTCCCCAGCCCCACGCACCCGTGCTCTCCATCCTGCTGGCCGTGTTACACGTGTCCCCGAACAGGTGCCAGCGGGGGTTCTTGAAGCCCACCACGCCGGCTGTCACGTGGCCGCTGTGCATGCCGATGCGCACATTGATCTCCGGCTCACCGCTGATCTCCTGCGAGCCGATGAGCCAACACCGCACGGTCATGCAAGTGTGTTGCATGCCTTGCCGTGCCAGCACAGATGCCATAAACTCTGAAGCAGGCCTTGAGCAAAAGAAGCTCGTTCCAATAAGTTTGCAACGACAAGGAAGTGCAGAAAGGCGTCACGTTGCACAGCCACTTGTCCAAATGGTGCGGCCCACCGCGGGACCCACCTGCAGCAGCGGCACGGAGGCTCGTATCTCCAGCGCCGCCGCCGCCACCCTCTCCGCGTGATCCAGCTGCTCGTCCGGCGCACCCCCCACCAGCATGTAGCTGTCGCCGATGGTCTCAACCTAGGGGAGGGGAGGGACATCGAAGCCAGGAAAGATGCACGGTCCTGGTGGTGGGAGGAGAAAGTAAAAAGCTTTCGGTCGCCGATGGTCTCAACTTGGGGGTGGGAGGGACACTGCAACAAGGGATGCTGTTAAGTCCCTCGGGTGGGAGGAGGACGGATAAGCTTCCGTGAGCGCAATGGAGCCGCATTCAAGGGTTTCGGCAGGGTTAGGACCTCAGGCCGGTGCTGGTAAAAAGGAGGGAAGGGCGGTGAGAGGTGGACGGGCGCGCGCTGCGGCCTGCTGCCGTACACCACTGTACCTTGTAGAGGCCGTACTTCTCCACGATCTCGTCGAATACGGTGTACATGCTGTTGAGGTGGCGCATGGCCTCCTCGGCGGAGATGCGGGAGGACAGCGTGGTGAAGCCGACTGGGGGTAGGGGGGCGCAGCGGGCGGGGCACAAGGAATGTGAAGCCGAGTGGGCTTAGGGCGGCGGGCGGGGGTGCGGGCGGGGGACGGGGAGGCCACCCGCACATGACGGGTGCCGGACTTGCTTACGTGCCACATGTCAGGCTGTGCAGGACGAAAAGCAGTTCGGCAACAGCGAGTTGCTGCAAGTGCGACGGGCAAGCAGCGCTGGTTGTGTGGGCGAGGTGCCAGGGCGAGCGACGGCGAACAGGTGTACGGTATCTGCGCCAGGGATTGCAACCTACCAATGTCTACGCCCATTGGTGAGAGGCGTGAAGGGCCGGGGGGAGCGAGGGCGGAAGTACAGAAGAGGTGAGTCAACTGGGTGATTCACCATAGGGTCATGTTGGTGTGCATGGCGTTGGCAGTGTTGGTGGACACGTGTGGCGCGTGTGCTCACGGTAAGAGGAAGCCTTGTTGGCCGTCAGCGCACAGCACAAAGCTCAGTTAGCCTGGCCACGTTACCTCGTGCCTTACACTCACAAGGCGGGACTTCAGCAGCAAAGACCAGGCACATGGCACGCGTTGCACACAATGGCAGTGGCATGGCGGACGCGTGTATGCAAAACGACACTCAACATCGCACCTGTGAACAGCACTGTGGCGTGCTGGAAGGAGTCCGCGATGGTCATGGCCCGCTGCTCGGGCCCCGCCTCCCACCAGCGCAGCTCCTTGAGCTGCCTCGCGATGCGGGGCGGAACCATGCTGTTGAGCAACGTGTCGGAGATGCGCGCCTCCTCCTCAGCCTGAGGGTACGCGTGAAACGCGAAGAAACCGTGCAAGGCGTCAGGGGATCACGGAAACGCTGGGCCTAGCACGTGAAGCCTGTGGGTGCACAATTCGGCTGCGTGGAACACGCAAAGGACTGTGTTCTATGCGCAAGGGACCGTTACGATACTGTAACACGCAAGGGATGCAAGTCATGCAGGTTGTATCCAGCACTGTGCGGTCAAGCAGCGTGTCCTAGATGCGCGCTTCCTCCGCCTCATCTGAGCCCGCGTGACCGCAGCCGCACGTGTGGGGTTTGTCATGGAGTACCGTATCCCTGGTGGAAGACCGGTACACATCAACGGTCTGTGATCAAGCCACTGTGGTTACAGGCACCTTGGGCTGCGAGCCCCGTCGGGTGCGTTCATTTGCTTGGACCAGCGCGCAGCTTCTGCCCCGCCGCGAAGCCTTTGGGTGAGTCCTTCGGTCTGCATGGACACAGGCGAACCCTCTTTTCGAATGGGCCAGGGCGCACCTTCTGCCTCGCCAAGTCGATTTCGTCCACCAGCCGCGACACATAGTTGGCCAGCACATCCGTCTCGGGGGGCTTGCGGCCGGCCGCCTCGCTCTCACGGTCCGTCTCGGTCCCGACCTGAGGAGGCGGGAAAGAGCAGCAGAAAGGGAAAGTGGGCGGGGAGACGGGTGGTGCCTCATGACAGGAGGTGCGCTGTACGTAAGGACAAGTAGGGCTGAACGGTTGTGCGCGCCGCAGTAGAGCTAGGTGGCGTCAGTATCGGGTGGCTTGCGCTCTTCAGGAGGGGAGAGGTGCATTCGTGTTGCCTGCGTGGTGGACGGCAATGCAAGACGCTGCTGGTCCCGGCGAACGGCAGCACTACCGTTCGCAAGACCCAAATGCGCGCAACGGTGACGCGGTGCCGTTCTCAGCTGCCAAGATGGTGGGAAGAAAGAACATCCACCACGAGGTCCATGCCCTGTGCGCCCTCCGTAAGGTGCCGGCGCAGGCACCAGTGTTGCGGTGCCACCGGCAGCTGCAACACCGTTGGCTCACTGTCCCTCACAGCCGCGCCCTGTGAGCCCCACCATCAGGTGCCGGCGCAGGTACTTGAGCATGGTCTCTATTGGCACGATGACGTAGGTGGTGGCGTCCTTGCCGAACAGGTAGGCGGACAGGCCCAGGCAGGCGATTATGACACAGGTGAGGATGATGTTGAACGCCGCATTCAGCTGCACCACGTCGCTCACGTCGTACCTGCAACCACAGAGCGCCGTGCGACTTGTTGTGTTGCTGTACAATTAAGCTGAGCCGACTGCCAGTTCAGAGTCGATCGAGACGGGTTCATGCTGTTTCGTGGTGTGGTGTGCCGGAATCCATGCCCTGCCTGGCGCCCAGCACCGGCGCACCGCTGGCGACGCGATACTGAAACCGCCCTGCCGCAAATTCGCCGGCAGCAGCACTGCAAACCTCGGCGCAACGCCGTACTTGTCGCACACGGCAATGCCATGGCATCCATGCTGATGCACCTGCGGGGCTAACGCAGCCACAGGCTCACCATGCTTTGCTGTAGCTGTCCGGCCAGCCGCATCCAAGCAGGTCCGTACCGTTGTACCGCACGCACTCCACTTGGGTACGGAACTGCATGGCCGTACGCATGCGGGTGCGGCCGTACGGCACGAACTCCACCAAGGAGCCGTTGAGGGCGTTGAGGTAGTTGAGGTAAATCACCGGGTACGGCGAGTGTACGACGAAAGACTCAGGGGTCATGAGGCCGTACGACAGGAGCTGCATGCGGTTGTAGTCCGCAACCTGCGTGGCACCAAACAATAGCAATCAGAGTGTTGCCGTTATTTGTGCTGTTTGTGAGTTTCCGCGGGCTTGCTGCTAGACTGTGGAGCGCGATCCTGCCCATGCGCGTGTTGACGCGTTGCAGCTCAACACAATCTCAAATTGTCACCCTGCGCCAGCAAGCCCCCCTCCCTCTGCCCCGACATGCGATCAACCGCCAGCTGTATCGGCGGCGGCATCCCGCTCCTACATCCGGGTAGGACGTCTCTCGGCAAGAGTCTGTCCCCGCGCATGCCACCCTCCAAAGAAATGGTCAACGCCCGGCCTGCTTGGCACCCCGCTCCTACATCTGGGTAGGACGTCTCCAGGAAGGTGGATATGATGAGCACGAACAGGATGATGACGATGCACTTGCGGGTGGTCGACTCGGCCAGCAGCTCACCCAGCACGGTGGGCTGGATGGGGCCGTTCTGTGGAGGCGAGGCGGGCGTGCCCATAAGCGGCGTGCCGAATGCAGCCTTGGGTCGCTTGGTACACTAAGGACAACCAACCGCTTGGCCGCTTCCCAGCGACCGGGCACACGGCCACACGCAATAAGGATGCACAGCCCGAGAATAAAGGCCCAAACATAAAGGGGTGCATACATGGATGCAGAACCTTGCCTGAGTATGTCTCGGGGACCAGTATCACTGCGGGCACAAGTGAGGGACCCTCCCCCAACTCTGGGGCAAGTGCGCGTTACCCAGCTGCCGCCCAGCCCCGCCCACCCCTGGCTCACGTCTCCAGCTCCCACTGTGTCCATGCCCGCCAGCTTGCGCTTGCGCATCTGCAGCACCTTGAGCAGCCGCAGCACGCGGAACAGCCGCAGCACGCGCAGCACACGGGTGATGCGGCCTGGGGAGCAGGGCACGCCGCCAGCACCAGGAAGTGGGAGTGTTACAGGATGAGGTTGCAAAGGCGACGTTTCGGGGCATGGGCATGTGTATCAGCTCGCATCCGTGTACCCGCGCGTGCTGGCGGCTCCCTTGTGTGATGTACCGGTATGTCCCTCCCGCGGCCGCCTGTCGTGCGCGCACGGGTGCCAATGTCCCGCAACGCGTGCATGCCTCCGCTGGGCGCGACTTTGCACACATATTAACCCTGCTAAACACAAAGCCGTGACGTGGTAACTTTGCACACATGGACTGGCGCTGCCTGTCAATGCCCTCACCACAGACCCACGCAGCCTGCCGAGACCAAGTGGGCCTGTTTATCGTTGGCAGCGCAGCTGCCCCCAGCCACCATTTCACTCAAACCAGCCCTCCCCCGGCCTCCGCCCGCCGCACCCGCCGACCCGTGCTACTCCATCCGCCCTGTTGCCACTCCGCCCAGCCTCCACGCCCAGAGCAGAGCACCACGAACCCGCACAGGCGCCTTTTAGGCGGGTGCGGGCATGCGGCCACGTACCTATCTGCGCCCCGATGCGCGCCGCCCTTCCCGCCCGCGTGATCTGCAGCGCCTGGCCCTCCTCCTCGTTGAGCACCTCTGCCGCCAGCCACTGGATATCCAGGATGAGCGACACCGTGCCCGCAATGTCCACCCAGAAGAAGAAGCTGTGGGGGAAAGGACGTGCGGGAATGACCAGAGAGGAAGCGCACAGGAGCGGGCGGCGGACGGGTGGTGAAAGGTTGTGGTGACGGCACCTTTGACGACAGAGCGAAACGTTCGGCCTGTGAAGCCGGTACTTTTCTTGTGCTCGAGACGTGGAAAGCAGCATCTCAGGAGGACGGTTTCCATCTGGCTCATATTAACCCTGCTAAACACAAAGCCGTGACGTGGTAGTGCGCAACTTGGTCTTGACGTAGGGGTTGACATGTCCGCCAGCGGCTCCATCTCTGGCTCATAGTGCTCGCTGTGTGCCTGGGCAGATGTGCTTCCCAGTGACTCGCCCCATGCGCGCACATCCCGCCGCCTGCATACTGGGTACGCTGCAAGCATTTTGCCTAGCTTCTCGCCTGCCACGAACCTCGCTATCCACATGCTAACCGTTTCCGGGTCAGTCACTTTGCCGCTCTACGGCATCCCTGCCCACCTGAGGAAGTACTTGTCCACAAATACTGACCCCAGGACCACCTCCAGGCCGAATGTGATGAAGCAGAAGAGCTGCAGGCGGGACCAGTAGGGGGAGCAGGAGCGCAGCGGATGAGGGGTGTCACAGACGGCCGGGGCGCCGGGGCCCCATACGTTGCTGTTACGGGCGTGCCGCTGTAGGAGCACCGTGCCGCCGCCCGCCTGTGTGCTGCCCGGCGAAGCACGGCGGTGCCTCGCTGGACCAGAAAGCCGCCCGCGCACACGCCCGCTTCACAGTCGTTCGCATTCCACACTGCCTGTACGCTGACCGCTCACTGCTGGGACCTTTCAGCCGGCAGCCGCCGAGTCCCTGGGGCGTCTCAGCCCCGTAGACGCCTCTCAACACCGCTCGCTGCCACCAGCTGGAACGCCCCCTTATCCTGCCCTCGCCCCAGGCCCCGCCCATCAGCAGGGCCCACCGGCTGAAGCCCCCGCCCCCTCCCTTCGCCCCAGGCCCCACCCACCAGCAGGGCGGACACGACCGTGCGTGCGGTGGTGGAGCCCACGGCCACGTCGCACACATCCACGGCGTACAGGCAGAACAGCGTCATGACCACGGAGATGAGCAGCCAGCGCATGGAGGTCAGGTAGCACTCCATGGCATGGGACACCTGCACGCCGCAGGGCCATCTGGGTCAGGTGTTTTATGACAGGAGTGGTGTAGGGCAGGTGGGTGGGTGGCGCGTAGCAGGGCTGCTGGCGAGGCATAAACAGTGTGGTGCCACGTGCTGCTGTCAAAGTTGTTGAAAGCTGCTCTACGGGCTGGAAGCAGCCGGGTTATGGTATGCGGTGCATGTCGCACGAATGCCAGCGCACTGCTAGTTGGCAGCAGGGCACAGAGCCCATTGGTAGGGCAGCCCCAGTGTGCAGTGGTTGTCCGGCTTGCCCAGCTCGTATGGACGTGCACGCCGCTTTTGTCCCCAAGGCAAGGACCCATGGGCGGTCGTAGATGCATGGCAGCGCGATGACGCTGCCCCAAGTGGCAGAAGGTGCGCGCGCGCTTTGCACGTGGCTGCACAGGAGCAGCGCCGAGCGACTTGCCTTGGCCGGACATACGGCACGCAGCACCGCCCGCCGCTTCCGGTTCAGTGATCTCATGAAGTTGGTTGGATGTCCAAGGCTGCTGATGTGATTGTAGCTGCTCCTTTCAGTAGCCAGCTGGCTCGCCGCTGCCTGGACGTCGTGCGGGCCGGCGTGCGACGCCTGCCCACATGGCGGAGAGGCCCCCGGAGGACCGGGCCCCCCATCATGAACGTATTCAACGGTCATTACTGTCGTTTCGTCGTGACTTCGCGCTGTGGAAAGCTCCGGGCGATGAGGGAGCCCCACAGCCGGAATTCGGAGTGGGACATTCGTGCCAGCCAGCACCGGTCTGTTTACTGGGTGCCTCCAATGTACGCCACCCTATAATTCAGTAGGCGCATTACTGTTCACTCGGTGTTATGCGTGACTACTCCAAGCACGACTGCAATTTCTCGCTGTTTTGGCACCAGGCCTATCCTTAAATTGATAGGACGTTCGCAATAAATTTAATATAAATTACATGTTGAAAAGGTTGCTTGCGTCAAGCTAGTGACAGCCACGCTTTTTGCGACAGTAATGCTGAAAGTACACGGCTGTTTGTCGTATACTGTAATGCAGCAGATATATCTATTTAGCATTATCAAGCACTTCCCTGTCCACGTCCAGTTGGGGCTGCAGGATGTTGTGGTCGTACTGAGTTTGACCTTTGACTGGAGCCTTCGTGGCGTGTGACGCGTGACGACGCGCAAGACTGCTGACCCCTCGGCAGTTGATGCGCATGCTTTGCAAACAGACAAGTGCCAGAGGCCATCGAGCCCTCGGCTTGTTGTACCCTATCTCATTCGCACCTGCATGCACGCCATCGGCACGCGCACGTGGGCAGCAGGGTAGCTGCGTTGCGAGCAGACAAAGGGCCTCGCGCCTGGGCGGGTGCACATCGGCACTCGGCATCCTCCAATCTTGGACGTTGGACTCAACTGGCGCCTGCAGCCAGGGGAATATGTGCCGCCGCTGCCCCCTGCCTGTGGAACGATGAATCACTGCGGCTGCTGAGGTGCTGGTACACATGAAAGGGAGGCGCTTGTGACGGTATTACACCGCCTGAATGCGGTCCTGGTCCAGAGTTGCACCGTGCGACCCCGTCCCGTGTTCGGCGAGCAGCCGAGCACACCCATGGACAACCATGGACAAGGCAGCGTGCCCCATATGTGAAGCTTGCACCCGGGTGGAGACACATGGGCACTTATGGGACAACTCTTACGCAAGTCGCCCTACGCACCCTTGTGTACTTCACATGCCCCTGTTGCCGAGAGGTGGAACGTGACACGCTCTTGTGGGTCGCCGCGTTGTGTCATGGAGCCCCCCTGCTGGTCACCAGCGTGCAAGAGCTATGCCCAGGGTCCTCCGCTTTGCAAGCACTCGCGTATTAGTACCTGCCGCACTCCTCGAGCAATGCTGTCCTCTCCTTTAGGCCAGCCTTGAACCAGCCACAAATGCTACATGGCGACCGGGTGCCAGCGTGCCACGGCAGTCTCCCAGTGTGAGTGTGCTGGATCAGATTGGACTGCTGATCAGCCCTACTGATCAGGGGAGGTGCGCTGCTAATTCCACACGTGCCACGCAGGCAGGACTGCGCAGTGGGCTACGTCGTTGCTGCGCTGGGCATGCGAGTGATGCTACTGCCAAGGGAGCCGTGATCAATGCTGCATTGGAGCTTGGTGAGCCCAAGGGCAGGGAAGGGTCTCTGCTCGTTGTCCGGCCGTATCCATGGCCTGCGCTCGGCAGCGGTGTCAGGTTGCGGCCCCTGAGTGCAACAGTGGTACAGCAAAAGGCTGCAAAAGGTCCGCAAAGCGGTTGCCGTATGGGAGCTCCCCTGGCGAGCCCTACCCTGCGATTGTCCACCAGCGGGAGCAGGGCTTTAAATGCGGATAAGGCACGCGCCAGCTGTGCAACTGGGCAAGACTAGTAACATTGTGAGTATCTTGTACGCGCGATGAACACGAGCAGCTATGCTGTTCTATGTTGGCGTGTCCCGCACTCGACCCATGACTGAACAGCCGCAGCACCCGTGGCTGCTGGCAGCACAGCTGTTCCTCCGGCGCTGCCACCCCGGCTTCCACCCCCTGGCGGTGCTCACATCGATCTGCCAGGGCCCATGGCTCGGGGTGCGGGTGTTGCCACCAGCACTGCAGCGTGTGGTGGCGGCGCTAGGCCACCTGCCGCCGGTGGAGGACATTGCCGAGGAACCCATCGCCACGGGCCCGTGGTGCTGGGCAGCCCCCCTGTGGGGCAACCCCCTTCTACCCGCCCAGGCAGCAGCACCAGCAGCAGCACCAGCAGAACCAGCAGCAGCAGCGGGGGGCACAGCAGGGGCCGCGGTTGAAGCACGGTCTGGCGCAACAGGGGCAGGGAGGGGGGAGGGAACAGGGCTGGGGACGGGGCCAGGGGCAGGGGAAGGTATGGAGGGCCCTGGCAGGGGAACAGCCCGGCCCGGCCTGGAGCACCGGTACCCAGACCTGGTAGGGTGCCACGGGTTGCGGACATTCGGGGACGCGCTGACCCTCTATGCCCAGCTGCAGCAGCAGGAAGCAGCGTGGGCACAACTGCCGGAGGGAGAGCGCAGGACCCGGTTGGCCGTGGACCGGCAGTGGCGGCAACCTACTGAGGGGCGCCTGCAGCCCCGAACACCGGCAGCAAGGGACCTGTGTGGCTGGGGGCAGAAACTACGCCTCAGCTCTAGGCTTCAACAGCTGCTGCAGGATATCCCATCAGAGTGGAGGGCGGCCGCAGAAGCCTTCAGGAGCAACCGGGAGCAGGGTGGCGAGGGGAAAGCACCGACGGAGCGGGACGCGCTGCTGGTGCTCCTCCCGCGGTTGGGCTGGCAGGTGCCGGGGATGGGCCGATTGGGGAAGATGGGACTTAGGCGGTTGACGGTCCGGCTGGCGACGGTGCTGCAACTGACGGAGGTAGCCGCAGCCCGGAGCGAGCAGCATGCCGCATTGTTGGAAGCAGCGCTGGAGGCGCCGCTGCACCCACCAGCGAAGGAGGCGGCCCTGAAGCACTTGCAGGGCGCGCTCAACAGGTTGTGGGAGGTTCGATGGGAAAACCAGCGTAAGGAGACGTTTTTGCGGCTAACGGTAGACGGCGTCCCCTTGCTCGGGAACTCGCACATTAGGGGCCTAGCACCCGAGGTATGTGGGTGTGGGGGCTTTGGAGGGCCGGAAGACTTGGGCCGGCACCCCAGGCAGCACCACTTCTGGGAATGCCCGGTGGCGCGGGCGGTAGTGGGGAGCGTGCAAGAGGGTTAGCCAGCAGGGGAGGGCATCCGGAGGGAGCAGATGTGGTTGGTTAGGGCACCCTCGGGGGCACAGCAGTGCGTGTGGGAGGTGGTGGCTCTGGCGGCACTGGAAGCCATGGAGGTGGGGAGGCAGTTTATGCACGCACGCATGAGGGAGCTGCGGGGCAGCGCGGCGGTCCCCCAGTGGCAGTCCCTGGCATCGCAGGCCTCCCGCAGGGCGGTGGCTAGCATGTGGGCGCATCTGCGGGCCTTTGCAGCTCTAGGGGTGCCACGCACGGGGTGGGACGGGGTTGACGCAGACCACCCCTGGCTTCGGGTGGTGGACGGCCGCCTTATGTGCAACTGGCCGGATGCCCATAACACGAACTGAAGGGCGGATACTGCCCAAAAGCTGAGTACATGTACGTTGCCTGTCCTGTCTGGGCTGCCTGCCTGAGGGGGAGGGTGCTTCCGTGCGGCGTGCGTCTGTGGGGCTAGTGGGGCCTTTGTTTGGTGGCAGGCTCACGTGTTTAAAAGGGGGGGGGAGCGAAAGCAGCATCCGGGGGGCCGCTTATGGCTAATTCCCCGGTACAGCTGCCTCGTGTCTGGTTTCCTCCCTGGTAGGAGGGTAGGAGGGTGCCACGGGTAGAGACGCTGTTTGTTCTGTGGGTGTGCGTCCACGGGAAGCTGCGTGGGGGCGGGGCCAGGCTGAGATATGGTGAAACTTGAGGCCCGTTCTAATTGCGGCCTACCAACCCGTTGGAGCTGTTTGGCTCCTAACCGTACAGCGAGAGGGGTGGGAAACCCCGTGTCCCTGATTTCCGGAGCCAGCCCTGCCCCGTTTTGGGACGAGGCTGCGCCCTGGAAGGGGGCCAAAACTGTAAATCCATACATACATGACCATGTTCCATCCAACAACGGCGTGGATTTGCTTAGACTGGTCCAAGATGCACTCCACCTAGGGCTGGGGTGGGAAGGTACGCGCAAACATGGAGCCGACCTGGCGGGCAGCTGGGACCAAGGCCAGGACGTTCGTATGCGTGTGGTGCATGATGGGACCATTTCCCTGCCTGCATGAGAGCCTAGATGTTAGCTTCCATAACCGACTGCTGGGCGCCGCCACTGCGCCGCTGCAGCCACTGAGGTGTAGGATGCTGCTTCGTCCTGCTGGGGCGCATCGGAGTACGGTGCGTGGGATGTTGCGCTGCTAACATCATCCCCGCCTTCCGACAAGAACTGCATATGACACGCCTTCCGGTACGTTGATACATACGTACATGGCTGCAACGAAACAAGTGTGGTATCACTTGACGAATCGGATACTTGTGTAGTTGCAGCTTCACTGTTGATGCTCGACACGGACCGATAACACAAAGAGGCATAGCAATAAAAGCTCGAATAGCTTGTCGTCTTCAGGCATCTTTCTGTGTCAAAGACAGGTCCGCCCTCGCGCGCTTCTCCCGCTTTGTGCGCGGGCGATGCGACTCGGGCGCGAGAGGCAGGACATCAAGTTGAGGAGAACAGGAACTTTTTGGGCTGCTTTCCGTGTAAGCGTGGGGCGCCGACAGCAGCTTCGGCGAGAGTCCTTCATCGCCGGCGCTGAAGGGCCTTGATTACTGGCGTAACGGTGCGTAATACTGGTCGTATACGCCTATTAGTCTTACAAAGGATTGGGTCCTGATAGTATGAGCGCAACACGGAAACCCCGCCAAATGGCCTGAAGGGCAGGCAACACGCGCTGCAAATGCCTCAAAAAATGCTTGACAGATGCTAGCACCCTGGTGTTGAATCCTTTGCGTTCACGTGGTCACTAGGTCCGCTTGGCAGCCTGAGGCCCCCGACACACCAAGGTTGGAACCCTGCCCGCTACCCCTCTTTACCCCGTTGTTTCAAATCCTCTCCACCGCTGCGCAGGGCTGCCATGGCGTCTCCTGGAATGAACGTGGGATCCTATGGCAGCAGCTACGGCGGCAGCAGCTACGGCGCTCGGAGCGCCGGCGGAGGCGGGGCGGGGGGCCAGCAGACTGTGGAGACCAACATCCGCCGCTGCTGGGACTTTGACAGCAGCCAGCACCAGACCAAATGTCCTGCAGCAGCATCCTCGTTCATCGAGGAGCGACTCAAATCTCTTGCACAGGTGAGCGCGCTACTAATACCTTGGTGGCAGCGGGTGCAGCCTTGTGTCGGACGGGGCATCCCTGCAACCCAGGCGCTGTGCCGCTGGCTGCTGCCTTGCATTGCCCTGCTGTGGGGGCTGGGTAGCAGTAGCTGCGGCCTTCGCAGTGCACCCAGGGTTGCCACCCACCCGTCCCTGCCGCTCCCGCGTCCCTCCTTTCCCACAGCAGCGCTACATTACCTTTACACACCGTTATGGCAAAGCCAGTCTCTGACGCAAAGCACCCTCAACACCCCAACCAACGCACGGGGTCTGAAAACGCCCCCATCCCCACCTCCCCACCCTTACCCCTCACCCCAGAGCCGCGAGCCCAGCCCCTCGGACGGCACCGTGCGCCAGGCGGTCATCGAGCGCCTGCAGGCGCTACTGCCCACCGTCTTCCGCCCGCCGGCGCGGCTGCAGCTGGTGCCGTACGGCTCTTTCTTGTCGTCCTGCTACAGCCGCGGCTCCGACCTGGACCTGGCGCTGTGCGGGGCAGTGGATCTGGCGGAGCTGCCGGCGGGGGGAGAGCGTGCGGCGGTGAAGCGCATGGCGGGACTCGGTACCGTGGTGCCGCTGGTGGGTCGGGGGCGGGGGGGGGACATGCCGGCAGGGGGGTATCCGCACAGCGGCAGAGGCCGGGGGGGGGGGCGGGCCGGGGAAAGCGCGCGGCGATGAAGCGCATGGCGGGGCGTAACACAATGGTACCACCGGTGGGTTGGGGAGGGGAAAGGGAGGGCAAAGGCGCCGTGGTTCCGCTGGTTGGTCAGGGGAGGATGACGGGGCGTTCCGGGATGGGGAAAAGGGGCACGGCGCTCTTGGGGGGTGGTCAAGAGGCAGGGGAAGTTGTGCGCTGGTGGCCAGGGGAGAGAGGGGGGGGCGGTGGACCTGGTGGAGCTGCCGGCGGGGGAAGAGCGCGCGGCGGTGAAGCGCATGGCGGAACTCGGTACCGTGGTGCCGCTGGTGGATCGTGGGCGGGGGCGGGCGAGGGCATGCCGGCAGGGGGGTAAGCGCAAAGCGGCTGTGACCCGTACAAAGCGGCTTATGTACGGCTGCACCTGCAGGAGGAGCTGGAGGAAGCTGACTGGGTGGTGCTGCTGGCGACGCTGGCGGACGCGCTGGAGGCGATGGGTGTTGCGCGGGGGCAGGTGACACGCGTGCTGGATGCGCGGGTGCCTATCATCAAGTGAGCGGGGCGGGGGTTAAGGGGCGGCGGGAAATGGTAGGGAGAAAGGGGCAGGGGAAACGGGCAGGGGAGGGACAGGGGGAGGGGCAAGGGAAAGGGGCAGGGGAAAGGGCAGGGGAAAGGGGCAGGGGGAAGGGGCGGGGGACGGGGTGGGCAAGGGAAGGGGCGGGGCCAGGGGAAAGGGAAGGGGGGCGGGGGAAGGGCCCAGAGGAAGGAGCGGGGCAGGGGCGGGGGCAGGGGGGGGGACAAAGTACTAGTAACGCGCGTCGGTGGTAGTGGTGGTGGTGGGCAGGGGCGGAGGAGGGCCCAAGGGCGGGCGTTGCGGAAGGGTGGCGGGGATGAGGGAGCAGCAGGGAGGGAACTCTCTAGCGGGAATCATTTCCCGTTGGAGACAGGCTCAGGCCGATGTCAGGTATAGCAAGGCGGCATCCAGCAGTGGACTAGGCCGTAGCGGTGCGACATAGGCCGGAGGCCGTGACGCCTCCGGGCGGGTGCATCTTTACGAGACAAGCTCCCTGAGTCGAACGCTCGATGGTGCTGAGTGGCCCGGGGTCGTGACGCCTGCGCACCGGTGCGTGTCGTTGCCCTGCAGGTTCCGCGAGTCGGCCAGCGGCGTGGAGTGCGACGTGTGCGTCACCACGCGCGGGTGCGACTTCAAAGGCTCCGTCATGCGGCTGTGCCACCAGGTTCAGCCGTCGCTGGCGCCACTCATACGCCTGGTGGGTAGCGGGGTGGCTTGGGCCGGCGGGGTATTGCCAAGGGAAGAGCATGATGAGCACGGTTGGGAGCTGGGGAGCGCATCGTGGGTTTGGGGTGGTTGTTGGGGTAACGGAACGCCTGGTGGTTGGGAACTGGGGTGGTTGGGCTGGGGGGAGGTGCAAAGGCCGGGCTGGGCTGGGCGCACTAAGGACCTCAAGCGTGCCGTGCTTTACATGGAGGTGCCTATCCCCCAGCCGTAATGCGGCTGTCACAGCAAGCCACTGGCTGCTGGGGGGCTGTCCCCGTTGGTTGCTTGGGTACCGTCCGATGCGCCCTCTGCCGATTGCGCACCCAACCAACCCCCTTGGATTCTCCTTCCGTCCCCCCAACTGCAGGTCAAGCTGTGGGCCAAGCAGCACGACATCAACAACGCGCACTGCGGCACGCTCAACAGCTGGTCGCTGGCGCTCATGGTGCTGTTCTCGCTGCAGACCTACCCCCAGGCCCCCGGCGCGCTGCTGCCGCCGCTGTGGCGCCTGTTCTGGGACGAGGAGCCCAGCGGGGCAGGGGGCAAGGGCCGGCCGCTGCAGGTAAGGCAGGAGGGGCACGATGCCGGGAGAAGGGTCGAGGGGTTACTTGCAGGCCACCATCTCTTGACTGCCTTGCGCGTGCCCGGCGCGCATGGGACAGTTGCGCTCCCGGAGGTGCGTACTTAACGGTCAGCATGTCTTGCGCGATCTTCCTATACGGGCTCCTTTACGTTCCCCCTGATTGACCGGGTTGCTTCTCGCCTCCCCCATCCGCCCACTCACAGGACAAGTCCACCTCCGTGGACGTGCTGCTGGCAGTGGCCACGGATCTCTGCGCACCTAACAAGCATCCCCCCCTCCGCATCCCCCTTATACACACCCGCCCACCACGGTCCCCCCTCGCAGGACAAGTCCACCTCCCTGGACGTGCTGCTGGCTGTGGCCACGCAGCGCTGCGCCGAGGACGCCCCGCCGCTGGTGGAGCCAGCCGCGCGGAGCGAGCCGCCGGGCCTGCTGCAGCAGCTGCTGTGGTTCATGAGCTGCTTCAGCACCGTCATGGGGCTGTGGAGGGACAACGCGGGGCACAGGTACAGGGGTTCATGGGGCCGGGGCACAGGTGGGGGTCTTGGGGACCTCTCGATACGCCCAGGCGAACGCAGAGCGAGGGGTTGTGGAGGGATAACGCGGGGCAATGCGGGCACTGGTACAGGGGTTCGGAGGCCCGCCTTGCGTTCGGGGGCGGCCAAGAACTGCATGCCACGGAACCGCAAGCGTCCTGGTTCTGCCTGTCATGCGGTACTGGTGGTGTACAGCACGGAGCACCCAGGCATGTCCCCTTGTTGGGAATTCCTTTCTGCACCGCGCTCGTGCCACGTCGTGCTACATGAACATCGCTGCTTCTGCCTGCATCCTCGCACCCCAGGAACTGGCGCGTGAGCCCCTGGTACGGCCGCGGCTACGTGTCCCGCTTCCCGCGTGCCTACGTGGCGGCGGTGGAGGAGCCGTTCGACTGCAACGACAACACGGCGCGCAGCCTGGGGATACGGGTGAGGAAGTGGGAGCGCAGTGATGAAAGGGGTGATGGGAAGGCCACGGGGGCCCCAGAGGCATGGAAGGGTTAGCAAGCGGGGTTTAGTTGGGGCAGCGGGCGAACTCCTATGCCGGAGAGAGGAAAGCGGATTAGTCCACATACCTAAAGACGCTGTCAAGCAGGTGGTCTTGATGTATTAGTTCAGGGTGTAAGCGGGACTCCTGCCGTTGCCGCTGCTCCTGGCCGCTCGCCCACAGGAGCGCAACGAGGCTACCTTGCCGTACATCGCGTGGGTGTTTGGGCACTCGGTGCACCTGCTGCGCAACGTGGCCAACGTTAAGGGTAAGACTCTTACTAAGAGGGAAGGGGGCGGGCGCTTCCTAGACACCCTGCAGAAAGAGAAACGAGTGTGGCAACCCAACACGCCTTCCACGCCTTCGTTGGGGGGTTGGACACTCTGCATACAGAGGAAGGAGTGTGGTGACTTAACACTCATCATCCAACCCTCGACACTCAGCATGTAACATTCAACACTCATTGCCTGGCCCGGTTCACCTGGCGTGCGTGCTACACGCGCGTGTGCTCGCCTCCCTTGGTGGCTTACATTCGCCCGGGTTGCACAGCCCGCACTTTCCCGTTTACCACGATGACGCGTGCCTATACCGTTCCTGGACACGTTCTGCGCGATCCGGCGCAGACTCCAACAACCTACACGCTGCACTCATGTCGTATGGCTCGCACTTCGTCCTGTGTGCAGACGCGGCGCGCACGCTAGTGTGGCTGTTCGGCCCCGAGGCCCTCCCGCTGGTGGGCCACGACCACCTGCAGCTGCCCAAGAACCTGCTGGCGCCCGCGCTGCTGCAGCGCCTGCAGCGGGCCTGCAGCAGCAGCAGCGGCAGCGGTAGGAGGGGGAGCAATGGGGCCGGAGCGGGCGGGGACTCGGACTCAGGCGACAGCGACGGGGGCGGCGGTGGTGGTGGTGGCGGGGCCATGAGTGAGGAGGAGCTGCATGCGGCGGAGCAGCTGGCCATGGAGAGCGCCCAGGCCATGAGGTGGGCGGGGTGGTGGGGTCTGGGGATTCGCGTGCTTCCTGACGCACGGTGTTTGGTGCAAGGCTCGGGAGGGGGAGAGGGCTCGGGTGGCGAAATGGGCATTGACGGCTTCGGAGCCCCTTTGGGCGATATATGTCGTGAAGGGGGAGCGGCAAGGGGCGTTAACGACGCGTCTGCTGGCTTGCTGGATACCGTGGGAAGTGCATTGGTGGGGGCGCTGCGGCTTGTGTTGTCGTTCTCGGGGTGTCAGCCGGTATGCAGGAATGTAACGCATCCAGCATTGCGCAGCGCAGCAACGCGGCGCAAAGCCTCACACCTTTCCTCCGCTTGGCGATCCCGCACCCCAGGCTGATTGTGGACAACACGCGCGTGGGCAGCCCCATCATGTGCCTGGAGGAGTGGCGCGCCTTCATGGCCAACAGCAGGCAGCGCCCGCCGCACACGTGGCACCGCGCGCCGCCGCCCCTCCTGCCGCACCGCGCCCCGCCCGCCAACGGCCACAACCACCCGCAGGCCGGCACCCCGCCGCCGCCGCCGCCGCGGGGGCCGCGCCTGCTGGGCCCCCACACCCCGCCCAACGCCAGCCCGCTCCAGCAGCAATCGCAGCAGCCCGCCCTTGGCTTTGGTTACGACATGCAGCAGCAGCTGCAGGCAGCTGCCGCCGGACGTACGGATGCGAACGGCTCGTTCCTGTCCAGCGCCTCGGCCCTGGCGGCGGCGCTGCAGACCGGCGGTCCGGGGGCCTCCCCTGGAGCCTTCCCCTTCCACCAGCCGCTGGGCGGGGGCGGGGTGCCGCCCGGCGGCGTGCAGGGTCTGCTGAGGGCCATGCTGACGGGCCAGGCGCAGCAGCAGCCGCAGCAGCAGCAGCCAGAGCCGTTGCTCCCAGCCTCGGGTGGTCTGGGTGCGGGGCAGGGGCAGGTGGGTGGCCTTCAGGCGGCGTTCCAGCGGGCTGCGGCGGAGGCGGCGGTGGGCGGCATGGCGGCGGGTGGCCCCCCGGGGTTAGGGAGCATGGGGAGCGGCGCTGAGGCGGGGTCGGTGGCGGGGTGGTGGGGCGCGGCGGCACAGGCGCAGGTGCAGGGGGGCCAGCGGGTGGATGGGGCGGCGGCGGGGTCGGCACTGTTGGAGGCGCTGCGAGCGGGCGGCCGAGCGGGGCCGCTTGGTGGTGCAGGGGCGCAGCAGCAGTCCAGGGCAAGCCTGGACCTGCCGGCGGCGGCGCCCGCCATGGACTCCATGGCGGCTGCTGCCGCGGCCTCGCGCCCGCCTGACTACTCGGGCTTCTCCTCCCGGCCGTGGCAGCTGTTCCAGGAGCAGCAGCCGCCGCCGCAGCAGCAGCAGCCGTACGCGCCGTTTGGTCAGCTGCAGCCGGGAGCGCTGCAGGGCTCCGGGGTGGTGCGGGGAGGGCAGGAGGGCGGGCAGCTGGCGAGTGGGGGGGAGCACGCGCAGGAGCTGTCGGACGTGTTAAGGCTGCTGTCGTTAGGGGGCGCCCAGAGCCAGCCGCAGGCGACGCAGCATGCCAATGTGCTAGGGGCAGGGCAGGCGCAGAACCACGGCATTGGGGGAGGAGGGCTCTTTGGTTTTGGGCAGCAGCAGCAGCAGCAGCAGGTGGGCCAGGGCCTCGGGGCTGGGGCGTCCGCCCTGAATCCGTGGGGCCCGGGTCGGGGAGCAGCGGACAACGGCTACCAGAGCCCGCTGTTTGGTGGCGGCCTCGGCGGCCTCTTTCAGGCTCAGGGCGCTAACGCCTCCACGGCGGGCAGCACCACATTCGCGTTTGCTGCGGCCAACGGGACGCATGCGGATGTGGGAGCGCCGCAGCAATCGCAGCAGCAGCAGCAGCCGCAGCGGCCGGGGCCGCCCGGCTTTGGCCTGGGCAGCCAGGGAGGCGAGGGCAGCGGCTTCCAGCCCGCCTTCTCCAACGGCTTTACCGGTTACAACGGCAACGGAGCTAACTACCAACCGTTTGCGATGGACCGCGTGTCGTCCACGGACAGCTGGCGCAGCGTCGCGTCGGCGCCGCTGCTGCAGCAGCAGCAGCAGGGCAGCGGGCTGGGCAACGGTGTGGGTGGGGGTGCAGGTGCGGGTGTTCTGCCCAGCCTGCATGTGCAGCTATCGGCGCCCGTGGACGCCGCGGCGGGGCAGCAGGGGCCGTACGCGGGAAAGGCAGCGTACCTGGGGCGGTGATGAGCGAAAGCCGCACGGTGTGCTGACAACTCGATTACCGGTGTGCTCCGTTGGGTATTCTTTATTGGGGGTGCATGGTGACCTCTTTGCTGGTGGGTCGTCGGAGCTTCTGCGTGGAGTAGCAATTCAGGGTCAGGGACGCGGACGCGTGCAAAGAAGATGCACGCGCCGGGGTAGGCAAACCCCGGCGCGTGCACACGCAACTTGGCACAGGGGCGCCGGCGCTCCGTAGCGGCCAGGGTGTTGTAGCGGAGCTAGCAGTGTGGTGTCAAGGTGAGGTGGTGGGGCCAAGCGCATTGCCAGGCCGTCATGCTTTGCAGTCCATTTAGTAGACGACACGAACGCTGGGACTTTTTGGAGCTGCAGAGCTCGCCGTAGTAGCATGCAGCGATGTGGCCTTGGGCAAGTTGTGTTCGTTGGCACAACGCAGGGCAGGGCGCGGCTATTGCCGGGCTACGGTACTGCTGTTCACTGCATTGGCTGCGGGACTAGGGGACCTCATGGTCACCCTGTGCTTGACGATTTTGGCCGAAGGAAAACCAGCGGCGTACTGGCTTGGGTCCTGTGGGGACTGCGGTTAGCCCTCTGGGGTCTATGCTTTGAGACGTGGACTGTTTGCAGGATGTGGGTATGTGGTGGAGATGAGGGAGATGACGCGACTAAGGGCTGGTTGGTGTCATTACGACGTAAAACGTACGGTGGCGGTCGAGTTTACAGGTATTGGAGGTATGTTACGTCCGTTGTCGTGGAGTAGAAAGCGCTTCGGGCAAAGGAGCAAGGACGGCAGCGGGCCAGCGGCTTTGCTTTGTTTCAGACGGGTACGAAACTTGGAATGAACATGTACGGCTGGGGGCGTTCAGCTAGCCGGGTGGGTTAGCTGCCGACTGCAGGCGTGGCATGGCGACGGCGTGAAAACAATGACACGGTACGTATACCGCAACAGCTGCAGCAGTGTGCATGCTATGGCAAGGAGCAGAGCAGCAGACCACGACGCCCGCCGGTAGCATGCATGCTATATTGTATTGGCATGGGTCCGGACAGCCGGAGCCGCCCTGTAGGGACGTGGGGCGTCCAGAGAGGCAGATGCCATGATGGCGGGTTCGCAGGTGCCATGGTGTTTGGCAGTGCTCGTTTTGAAGTGCAACCCTTGACAGGGTACCGGCAACCCTTGCAAGGCGTACGTGTCTGTTCCTGGCATAGGTACTGGTACCGAACCAACCATGTTCCAACCTGGCAAATTCCTTGCAGAACTTAATGTACACCTGGTGCACGTGTTGTGAAAGTGGCGGCGGAAAAACGGCTATCAGGCTGGCATCAGGTGGCTCGTGCTTCCCTGTTCGAAACAGTGTGGAGCTTTGCAGTGCTCAGGCACCTAGGCTGGCCGTTTGCCACTGAACGAGCAGCGATCGTGCTTCCCTGTTCGAAACAGTGTGGAGCTTTGCAGTGCTCAGGCACCTAGGCTGGCCGTTTGCCACTGAACGAGCAGCGACCGTGGGGAAAACGCAAGTCCCTGGCCCATGGCCGTTCTGGGAAGACTCGATCTCGTGGTGTCAGGGAACAGTGGGGAGACCACGGCAGACGTGTCAGTGTTACACAGCGAGGGTTCTTCCCCTCCGCAAGTGCAACGACCCATGTACGAGCCGGAGGCTCAAGGGCCTACAAACTCATTTCCAAGAATTTGACTTCGTCTGGACCAAATCTTCGACAGTAACTCAGCTAGCTTCGCCTGATTACCTTGCATAATAACATCACGCATTGTGGCACCTTCACAGATCTCAGCAGCAACCCGCAAGTCAGCGTAAGCAGGGCACTCGAGCAGGACATGTTGCTCGTCCTCAACCACCCCCGTTCCACACACTCTGCAGACTCGCTGCTCCCTGGGCACAGACGCGCACAGCCTGTTTGCTGCCAGAGGCCAGCAGCAGAGCCTCAAACGCATCAACTGCTTGTGCTGCGCGGTGGAAATGCCAACGGCAGACGTGTGCCTGGACGCTGGACCTGCTCACTGCGCGAACGGTTGCACGCCGATCAGGAGCAGTCATAAGCAGTCTGCACAGCCGCTTTTGAAGCTCTTTCAATTGTGGAAGCGCCGTCAGGCCAGTGCACGCGTCTCTCGGCTAACACACTGAGCCCATGAAGCGAGGTGGTCGTATGGCCTAACCGTACAGCGAGAGGGGTGGGAAACCCCGTGTCTCTGATTGCCGGAGCCAGCCCTGCCCCGCTTTGGGACGAGGCTGCGCCCTGGAAGGGGGCCAGAACTGTAAATCCATACATGCGTATGGCCCTGACGGGATGGCGGTCAAATCCCGGGCAGGTGGGTCGTGAGCCCTAGCCGGAACCCACACCGGTGGAGGGAGATCATGGTGGCTAAGCCACTACAGGAGCGGGGTGGAGGCCCAGGAAACGTGGGCCCGACCGGAAGAGGTCCCCTGTGCCCCTAATGAAAAAAAATCGTCTCGCCACATACACACTTCAGTTCCCGTGCGAGCAGAGCAGGCGCTGTGAACACTACGGGTACCATGTTCCCCTGATGTTTCAGCGTGTTGTGTGGATCCAGCTGCTGAAAACCTTCTCGATGAAGGGCGCATATGCACACCCATGTCCTGCGCACGTGGCGGCTCGCGTTGATGGCCTGGTATGCCACACCTTCTGGATGGGCATACGTCAACATCGACTGCATGCCAGCTGTTCAATGTGTTGCATTTTCCAGCTACTACGAGCTATCAATCCTTTCCTGAACGAAAAGCGCGTATGCACATCCATTAGCTACACACCTGGGCAGGTTGCGATTCCAGCCTGGTGCGGTTAGCAAAGCCAGTCCGCTACACGCCGTCTGGATGGGCCACGGCACCTCAGGTAGCGCCAGCAGTACGACGGGGGGCAGGGTGTACCATGCAGCGGTTAACTTTGCTCGACCAGGAACTATAAGCAAACTCTGGTTCCAGTTGTTTGCGCATATCTTTGTAGAACCTAGCATATCACACGAGCGGCTTCTCTGCTGTGGTGTGTAAGGTTAATGCCGGAAGCGAGAAAGCTCCTCACTCGGGTTTACCAGCATACCACAACTATGTCAGTATCCTAGGCGTAATGTTTCATGTGCTGAAGCGCAATGTTGCACCGGAACATACACCTAGTTTTGCCTCGGTGTACCTCTCTGCATACTCTGCGACGACGGCGCCTGTGCTTGCTAGCCACACGTGCCTGATAGCAGTATAATTGGCCAGCTGAAGTTCACGGCCAGGCGGGATGGCTACAAGGGCGCTCAGCGTCCAAACGTCATGGGCGCAGCGCAACCTGCAGGCCCTGGACCACGGGTGTTCCCTCACAAGCCCAACAAGCCCCCGCACCAGCTGGAATGGCACCATTGACGTCGAATCATCAACTCCCTTGGCGTCACCACGGGAGCATAGAGACAGGGACAGAGAGAAGGAGCGCCGAGGGGAAGAAAAAACACCCACTCCTGCTACTCAGCTTCAAGAGCTGAGAAGGCTTCTAATACAGGTGAGTAAAGGGCAGATGAGGATCGGCTTTTGACAGATGTATTAGCACGGGCACAATGTGCACTCCCCTGCGCAGGGCAAGGTGGGGCGGGCGCTGACGAGCTGTGGCTGCAGCATATCAGAGGAACTGCATCGTAATTTATGATATTGACCGCGCAGCCCTTCGTCGTTGCTGCGGGTAACTGCTGCGCAATCGAAAACGAGGTCCCCAAGAGCCCAGCTCTTTATTTTGCCTATCTGCTGCCCTTGCAGAACGAACACTTCAACAAGTTACAGTCTCGACCAGCAGTTTACCTCCATGATGACGAAGAAACGGGCAGCATTGCCAGCAATGACGCGCCTGCGCACATCCACGCCCTCCGCAACCGGTTGAGCAGCCAAGACGGCGACACATCGTCCCTAGCTGCTGGCCATGGATCCTCATTATGCGTCTCGCGCTCGTGCACGCCGCGCGACTTGTCGGGTTGGGCCACGCCCACGCTCATCTCCGAACCCCCGACCGCCTGCCCCTCCCGCAAGCTACTCTTCAACCTCTCCGGCTCCCTCTCCACCCCCCGCACATCCTGCCCCCCCTCCCCCGGACGCAGCCTCCGCGCCCCCCACCAGCTACCCCCAGCTCCCAATGCCCCACCCCCCGTGCGCGCCGCAACCACCGGCGGCAGCGGCACCCACCCCACCCCCTCCCGCTCCTCCTCCCGTTCCCTCGCCCCCCTGGCTACCCCCGTCCCCCACTCCCCCTCCCTCTACGGCGCACACCCATCGTCCCCTCGGATGTCTTCTCCTACTGTCCGCAAGCTGGCAGGCATCCTGCCCCCGCCACCCCTCCTAGCGCAGGGGCCCCCCAGGGTGTCGCCCAACCAGCGGGCAGCGGCCTCAGCCACGCTGCCCAAGCCGCCCCCGGTAGACGGCGTGCACTTCCACTCGGTCCTGTCGGAGGGGGGTAGCAGCGCGTCGCGGCAGCCATCTGGGTCGGGCGACAAACCCCCCAACGGCAAGTACAACAACAGTCCCAGCCACGGCAGCGGAAAGCTGCCCCTGCCCGACCTACTGCCGGTGAGCAAGCAACGAGTGCATGCCGTACATTAGCAACGCACTTGCTAAGAACGCAATTCATGCAAGTTTCAGGCATAGATACAAGTGGGAAGAGTGTATCATACCCTGCTGACGTGCCACCCTACGCGCTCCCTGCTCCCCACCTCCCACCACCCCGCGCCCCACCCCAACGTCCCCCTTGCCACGTGCCTTTGCCCCCCAGAGCGTCAACTCCTCCCCGGCCCCCCTGGCGTCCCCCTCCAGCCATCAGCTGCAGCACCCCGCCTCTATCTACCGCGTTCGGCCCAGCCGCTTCAAGTCCACCACCGGGGCAGCCTCACCCGGCAGCGCCACCCCTGGCAGTGCCACCCCCGGGCACAGCACCCCGCGCTTCGGCAGCCCCCCGCGCACGCCCCGCTACCCCAGCAGCAGCTGCGCAGGGGATGTCCCCACCGGCCCCACCACCGCCGCCCACACGCCCATGAACACGGCGCCCACCAGCGGCTGCGGCGAGCACACCCCCGACTCGCACGCCGCCTCCGGAGCCTCCCTGGCCTCCCCGCCCGCATCCCAACGGCATTCCCTCAGCTCCCCATTCATGAACATGGTCCCCCCAAACGCCTTCATGGACATGGTCCCCCCCACCCCCTTTCAGCAGCTCCAGCGCCAAGCCTCCTCCCGCTGCCGCGACTCACCCACTACCTCCCGCTCACACTCCCTGCCCCACTCCCTCTCGCACGGCCACGGCCCCTACCACCCCACCCTCTCCCCCGCCACCTCCGTCCACAACTACTCCACTCCCCCCACCCCCAGCTCCCACCCGCACCTCTCCCCCGCCTGCTCCCTCGCCCCGCCCGCGCCCGCGCCCGCCGCCCCTCCCCCTCCACGCCCCCCCGGCCCCCTGCACCAATCCCTCCTCCTCCTAGCCCGCACCATCCTCCTCGCCTACTACACCGCAGCCCTGTTTGCCGACCTGGAAGCCTGGACCTCGCGTTACGCCATGCACAGGCTCCGCATGCAGCGCCAGGCGCTAACCCACACCCACTTAACCCTCACCCTCGGGACCGACACCCCCGACGGCGGCGACGGAGAGGGTGCCACGTCGCACATGTCACGCCTGGTTTCAGCGCTGGGGGCCCTGCTGTACGGCGCGCTGGGCCCGGGGCCGCACGTGGCACTGCTGCACGTGGCGGTTGCGGCGCCGTGCCTGGCGGCGCTGGCGGCGGGGCGCTGGGTTCCGGAGGCGGCGGCGCTGCTGGCGGGGCGGTTGCTGCTGGAGCTGCTGACTGGCCACTGGAGGGGCCTGCTGTAAGTGTGTTAACACACCTGCTTGTGCGCCTCGCGCCGTGAGCCGCGTAGTGGCTTGACTCCACACCCTTGCAACGTGCATGTTGCACGGCGTGTGCCTGTGTGGGAAAGCCACTGGAGGGGCCTGCTGCAAGTACGGAGAGCTGCCTGGCTGTTGCTGCACGATTATTGTCGGCGTCATGCACGGTGTCCCCGTGCGGGGTTACCGCTACCAACTTGCAGTCGCATCTCTGCATGCTTACAGCACCCGTGCTCCCGCGGTCCATGCTCACCTACACTCTGCACCCCATGGCCAAACACGCCACGCGTTTGTTTGTGTGGCCGTGTGGCCATTGCAGGCTGTTCTTGCGCGGCCCGTCTGTACACCCATCGCGTATCCAGCCGCCACTTCCAATCCATGGTATCATATACATTGTCGTCAGCTTGGCAGAATACATTGTCGTACACCTTTCCACGGCCCCCGCAGGCTGTTTTGGCGCGGCCAGTCTGTGCACCTGCTCCGCGTGAAGGAGCTGGCCATTGCGGGCGCCACGCTCGTGTACGCGGCACGTGTCACGCCCACCGCGCCGCACCACGTGCTGCTGGCGGCGGCAGCGGCGGCGGGGCCCGTCGGCCAGGGCGGCGGGCCGGGCGCGGAGGGCGGCGTCGGCGCGGGGCGGGGCGCGGCGGGGCTGCCGGCGGCGCTGGCGGCGGTGACGCGGCCGTACCGGAAGATGTGTGAGTGAGGGCGAGGAGGGGAGAGGAGGGTTGCGGGGATCAGGGAGCGGGGGCCGGGGGCGTAGTTAAGGGTGGGGTGGGGATGGGGGTGGGAAGGGAGCGCGGGGTGGACTTGCTGGGAGTGGCTCCATGAGGTGAGGGTGGGTGGGGAGGGTTTGCATCATGGACAAGGCGGGGGATTGGGTCCTTCAGTGGCTGTTGTGGTCGACGGTGGTTGGCGTGGGTCACTGGCGGTGGTTACGTGGTCGTGTTGGAAGCTGTGTGAGTGGGGCGAGGAGGGGAGAGTAGGGGGAGGGGTTGGGAGCAGGGAGGCGGATTTTCGGGTGGCGGGGTGGGGACAGCGGAAGATAAGTGTGTATCATCATTGTGATCACTGGGTTGGGGAGGGCGCACCGGAAGATGTATTGAGTGGGACTCAGGAGAAGGAGGAGGGGGTGGGCCTTGGAGCAGGGAGGCGGATATGGTGGCGGGGTGGGGAAAGGGGGCGGGGAGGCAACAGGAAGATGTGTAAGAGGGACGCAGGGGAGGGACGAGAAGAGCGTGGGGGTTGCAAGGCAGCGGGGATGGGGCGTTAAGGGTAGGATGGGGACAGGGGGAATCATGGCATTTAGGATGGTTGGTTTGGGCGCTGCGGGGAGGGGGGTTGTGGCGGGCGGATTGGGCATGGCAAGGATGTCCTGCGGGTCATGGGCAGGGTCCGAGAGGGTGTGCCGCAATGGCCGTTGGGCTTGGGCGTGTTGGCGGGCCAAGGGTCCGCCTCTGCGCACCGCGGCTCGCCACCTGGTCGTAAATTGCATTCCTCCGAGCACACCGTGTCCCCAATCACCGTGCCTGGACCACTAACACACACCCCTCCCTCGCCGCACCCCCCCTCCCTGGCCGCCTGCAGCCTCTCCCGGTGCAGTCGGCCCCTCTAGCAGCGGCTCCGGCGGCCCCCTGGCCTCCGGCCGCCTGGTGTCCTCCGGGGGCTCCCTTGGCGGGCGGCACGGCGGGCGGCCCTCCCCCGCCTCCAGCTCCCTGCCGGCCTCCGCCGCCACCGCCTGGTCGGCGGCACGCCACGTGGCACGGGGGGTGGCGCTGCACGCGGGCTGCCTCATGCTGGCGCCGCTGTTTGCCTACTATGGTTGCATACAGGTGTGTGGTTCGGGAGTTCAGGAGGAGGTGCATTTGGCATGTCGGGAGGGGTGGGGCAACCGTGGAGCGGCAACGTGGCAAAGGGGAGGTGCCTGCCTGTGTAGAGCGAGGTTAGCGGCGGCAACAGTGGGGGAAAAAGGACGTGGAACTCATCGCCTGGAAGGACGGAGGAGCGGGGAGGGGAGGGGAGAGGGCCCTATCCGGAGGGGAGGGTTAGGCGGTCGGAAGATGGACGTGGCCTGCAACTCGACGATGTTAATATCTGGAGGGGGCGCTGCGGCGGGGTGCATCGTGTTAGCGCCCCTGGTCGCCTGCTGCGGCTTTATACTGGCTAGTCCAAAGGAAAGCCGTGCCGTACTGCGGCTGCATACACTTGTGCGGCCGTCCGAAAAGTGGGGTTGGCGGGGACGCAGGGCCAGGAAGATGTGCGCAGCAGCACTGACGGGGGCGGGAGGGGAGGGGGAAAAGGACTGTCCGTGTGGCAAGGAGCACAGTGCTGCGGTCCGGCTGGGCTGGGGGCGGATGAGCTTGCGCCGCTACGTTGAGCACATCCGCGTATGGAGGGCAGGACACTCCATCCCCCCTGCACCCTCCACAACCCCCAGGTTGAGCACATCCGCGACATGGAGGGCAGCATTCTCTTATGCACTCCATACACTTGTACAGTTGTTTGCCTGTTGATGTATTAGGCTTATTTTGCCTACATCCCGCCTGTTAATGTATCAGGCTTATCGTGCCTACATCCCGCCCCCACCCCGCACCCCCCAGGTTGAGCACGTTCGCGACATGGAGGGCAGCAGTCTGGGCGAGGCGCTGTGGGAGCTGCTGGCTGAGACGTACACGTGGGTCCCTCGCGGCGACGGCTCGCTCAACACCTACTGGCTGCCCGCGCAGTTCGCGCTGGCGCTGCCCTTCTTCCTGGGGCTGGGGAACCAGGTGCGTGTGTGTTACGTGTGTGGGGATGGGGAAGGGGGCAACACAGCTGGGGTTTAGATACTGTTGTGCCTGGAAGGAGCGCGGCAACGCATGTCCGCGCTGGTGCTGCCCATCTTCCTGGGGCTGGAGGAAGGGGAGCTGCAGCGTGGAGAAAGGGTGGCTCTGAGGGTAGGGACTCCTTACTCCTGCGGTGAAGCTGGGAATGGGATGGGCCAGACTGGGAGGTGTGGCGTGGAAAAGGGGAGCGGGAGGGGAAGGGATGGCTTGTGGGTTATCATGCGGTGAGGTAGCAAGGTGGGGGGAGGGTTTCCTGGTGGGGCGGGTACATCCGGGTGCAAAACCTGGCCCACGTGGCATTACCGCCCACTGGGCGCCTCGTGCTGCTGGGTGCTGCGCGTGGCAGGGAACGTGCTGGGCTGCCGCTTTGCCGGTTGAGTGCTGTATTGGCTAAGCGGAGCGCATGTGTCGGGTGTGTCTGCGCAGGTGCTGCCGGTGCTGCTGGCTGCCGCCGCGGCGCTGGAGGCCACCTCCTGCTGGCGCTTCTGGCTGCGGGGCTCCGTGCTGTGGTGCGCGGGGGGAAGAGGGAGAAGGGGCACAAGCGTTGGGGAGGGGGGCGCAGGGAAAGTAGGGAGCAAGCGAGCAACGCCTTGGGGAAGTCAGTCTGGGGGTGGCCTTGCAGCTGCTGGACACCCAGATACTGTGCCCCAGCACGGCACAGGCTTCATAGCTCCTTAGGCACACACACTCCACTCCACTAGCTGGGCCGGGGGGCCACCCGACACAGCTGGTATATTCCACTTCAGCTTCAGTAAAGTCCTCGCTCCTCAGCCGCAGCCTGCCGCGATGCCTGTCCCTAGTCACTAGAATAGCAACCTGTCGCTCGCTTGTAACTAGTACTTGTTTTGCGATATGCTACTGTGACCCCGCAACTGCATTCGTACACACTCCGCTTGCCCTGTTCCTGCAGGTCGTACGCGTTCTACGTGTCTCGTCACTTTGTGGCCAACCTGGCGGTGGCGGCGGGGCTGCTGCTCACGCTGCCGGCAGCGCAAGTGCACTGCCGCCCGCACGCGTCCAGCCGGGCGCAGTACCTGCGCAAGAAGAGCAGATGAGGGCAGCTAATGGAGGCGGATGGTGCTCCTGCGTAAGACGATGGCAGGGGGCGGAGGGTGGAGGCGGCTGGTGGTGGAGGAGGCATCGAGCGGAACGGAGCTGCACAGCCATCGTCCAGCGGGGCGAAGGCCTTGCGCAAGACGAGCAGATGAGGGCGGAGGGTAGAGGGGGCTGGTGGTGGAGGAAGGCGCGAGCGGGACGGAGTCGCACAGCCATCTTCCAGCGGGGCGCAGTACTTCGGTCCTTCCGTATTTCCGGAGAGAGAGTGAAGGCTCGGTTTCGGCAGAAGCAGAGAGTGTCACGGACACCCCCCCCTCCGCTTCATATCAACGTCGTCGTGTTGCAGACAACGTCTGTCTTCCGACCGCTTAACCCCCCCCCCCCGCCGCACCCTGGTGGCTTTTGCGAAACAGCAGCGCCGTAGCGGAGGTGCTGTGGGTGCGTGTGGCGGCCAAGGACGCGAGCAGGTGGGCGCGTGCGTAAGACTTGTGAAGCACGAGTATCATGTACTGCAGCGGTCGTAAGCACTGCAGCGGGGGTTGGGCTGCTGCAGGTTGGACGGCGTAGGTGGGGTGTGTGTGGTACAAGCATCGTGTACTGCGACGAGCTGGGGTGGTGGGGCCCATTCGGCCAGCATTGCGGTGGAGTGTCGCTTGGTGGTGGTGCAGCAGGTGTATTAGGACGCAAGACACAGAACGCAGGACGCACGAACAGTCTTGTGTACTGGCCAGTATTGCGGCGGAGTGTCGCTTGGTGGGCGTGCAGCAGGTGTATTAAGGACGCAAGACGCAGGACGCACGAGTAGGACCGGTTTATTGACTATAAGCCCCGTCTGTCGGGCTTTCATTATGTACGTTACTACGCCCGTTCGGCAGCCATGGGCGCAGTTGGCTGCTGCCGCTAGGGACTGAGACACGGGACACGGCAGGCCGCACGCGTCAAAGCGCGGCGCCCAGTATTTCATTACTCACTCAATTGCACGCAAAGGTTGCAACGGTCGCACACAGCTATGTAGGGGAGAGTGTGACAGTACGGGACGGAGCGTACGATTGCGATGGTCATGCAACGGGTGAGGGAGGTGGTGGGTGGCTGATTGCGGAGTGGAAATTCTCAAAGTATGGCGCTGAGTGCTTGGATGCTCGCGTGGGGGCAAGGGCTCCGGTGATGGTGGTGGCCTGTGTCCGAACCCGCTGTGTCAAGGACGTGAGTGTTCCGATGTCTGCTGCGCCCTTGCGGGCAGGGGAACGGGAGTGGGGTCTCCCCTGCCTCCCCTGCTTTCAGCTTGCCAGGCGCAAGCGCGCTCGCGTGTGTCTGTGCGTGCGTTGGCCAAATGCCACGCGGTGGGCTGCTGTCGGCGCCGTTTTTACTGTTGTGCATGGTACTGGCAGCGCGAGTCTATATGTGCATCGCAATTGCTGTAATGTTCGTATTGGGTGAACGGGGTTCGGGTCGAAGGGCCGGCAGCCCCGGTCCTAGGTGCTGCCATATGCAGCAGGCAGCTCGCAAGTGGAGGAGGTGGGATGTCGTACGGTACGCTTGAGTTGGTTTGTGGTCCAGTTATATGCTACAAAGAGCGTTCGGCACGTTGCACACGGCAACGCACGCGCGCGCTAGCGGGAACGCCAGCGAGGCGTCGCACTTGTCTGATGCGTGACACGGTGTGAACCAGAAGGTTCCTTCTGGTGTGAACAGCCAGGGTTCGGCATTCCACTTTGCATGTGTAAGGCCAGGTATGCGTACCGCGCTATGCGGAATTAAGGTACTTGCCCAACCCAAGGCTCCAAGTGGGGTACGCCTGGGTGACCTTGACGCAAGCATATGTACGGGCACGGGTCTGTTGAGCTGCCGACGGCTGCAGAGCGCGGCAGGGAGGGCAGACACGTTTTTTCTTCGTGAGATAGTTACAGCTTACAGGGGCTCGGAATTCGGTGCTTGGCAAGCACATGTGGGCGGATATCAACGCTCCACGGACCACCGCGACCTACTCTACCCAAGACACTGTCTATGAACGGCACGGGTTGAGCGTCCTACCCGGTTGTGGAGGAAAGGGCACGCCGTTGTTGCTGCCATGCGGGTTGCCGGGCTGTGGCGCAGGCTACCTGGCCCATTGGCGCATGCACGTGTCACCTGGAGCTGCCCCTACTGCCACCCGCTCCCTGGTTTCCTGCCGTGCGCCGCCACGTGCCACGCGGCACATGCCCATGCCTGGATGCGTGCAAGATCTGCTCTCGCCAGAGCTACCCTACGTGTATTGCAGGTGATTGCCATGGTGGTGCTGCGAGCGTGTCCAGGGGAAGGCTGCCGCCGTGCGTGCAAATGCAGCAGCTGCGCAGGCTAGACAGACCGACTGCAGCACTGTACCCTGGGCTGCACTGTACGTTCCAAAATGAGCGTATTTTTAGAAATACGTAAAATACGGGGGTCTGTTCGCAAAATACGCTCAAATACGCTAAAAATACGGTCGTCCAACCCCCCTGGAGCAAGGAAAAAAAGGGAGGTCCCCTCCCGTGTGCTGCCAGACATCCGGGGAGTTCCCTGCAAGACACCGCGGCAACTAAGCCACAAGTTATTGAGGCATGAAAGGTGTCTCGCATATGCGTATGCACTCGTTGTGATGTGGTTTTGCTGGCGCCTGATCTCCCTAGGACCTCCCTGGGACGCTCCTGGTGCGCGTGACACTGCCACGTGCCGTGCCAGGCCTGGACCGCCAACCGCATTTCTCTTATGTACGGCAGAAAATGACCGTATTCCGTACATGTACGTATTCCGTATTTGTACGCTTACAACGTACTGTGCAGCCCAGGCTGTACCCCACCATCCCGCAGGTGACATCCGCCCATGGCTGAGAGGGCACTCATGCTGGCTGAGAGGCAGACCTCGACAGTCCTGAAGGCCCGCCATACCCATTAACCCATCTCTTGCCCTTGCAGCTGCTGCTCCGTGCGCTGACAACATGCGGATGCCCTTGCTGCTGCCAGGGGCCCTTGCTGCTGCTCCCGTGCGATGAAAACATGCGGATGCAACTCATGCAAAGCATCAGACACGTACGCACCGCACGACAACGCCATTTCGCATGTTCCTTTCGTCCTTACATGGGCTCATTGCTCCCGAACAGCAAACGGAAAGCGTCGAGTCTTGCCCAATTCCTCCATGCGGCAGCCCTGCCGCACGCCCACGGCACACAACGGTCAGGCCGTCAGGCCACACACAGGGCATAAGCTCCTGCGAACATTGTACGCTGCTACATTCCAGTCGAACGCGCCTTCATAGTAATGGATTCCGCATCGATGTGCGCGCCTTGTCAAGTCAAAGTCAAAACACAGTGCTCAGTCAGCGTGTCGCAAAGTCAGTCATGTCAAAAGGGCCCCCGTTCGACAACGGTGCGAAGGCAACATTTACTGCAGCAACCAACTCACACATGTACGTGCGCTGCGGGGTGGGAGCTGCCTCAACTGCTCTGCACGTACGCGTGCCCCCCTGACACGTACCACGTGCCAATATGTGTCCAGTCTCAGTCTCAGTCGGTGCCTAGTTCGGTTGTCCTACCTATTGTTACACCCCGCATACGCCCCACCGGCCTTCGCGCAAGCTCCCACGCACAGCAAACGTTGGCAGCAGCCCTCCCTTGCAGCACACAGGAGGTGCAATGTGCTCGCGGGCGCGCAGCCGCAAAGGCGGGCTGGCGGCGATGCAGGGAAAACCGTTTTGCATCATGCAGCTGCACACAACCCCCTGCGCAAGACCCCCACAAGCCAGCTCCCTCGGGCCTCGCCTGCCTCCAACTCATACGTAGCAGCGGGCATCGTGCCCCACCGCAAAACGCGCATTCAACATTGCTCCCACCCATCCCGCGTCCGAGAACCACCCTTTTTTAGACCCCAACCAGGGCACCGTACCCCCCAACCCGCACCCATCCCCCACCCCTGCCCATCCGGCCCAACAACCCACCCAGACCCCGTGCGCCCGCAGCGCTTAGTCCTTCTTCTTGGCAGGCGGCCGGTAGACGCCCACGACCATGGCGTGGTCGCGCTCATAGGGCTCCAGGGTGACCTGCTCCTTCGGCTTGAGCTGCATCTCCTGCAGCTTCTTCACTTCCCGCGCGAACACGGCCTCCGGCGGCGCTGTCGAGTCGATGCAGCTAGCCTTAATCGAGATGACGAAGTTGCCGCCGTTCTTCAGGAAGTACTGCGCGTTGTGCCCGACAATGCGGGCCTGGTCCGGCTGCGCGACATCGGCGAAGATGACGTCCACCATGGGCACCAGCATGCGGTACTTTTGGGGGTGGCGAGCGTCCTCGATGATGGGAATCACGTTGGGGCGCTGCTTGGCCATGTTAACCAGGTCGCGGCCGCTGCGATGCGAGAACTCCACAGCGTAAACGGCGCCCTCTGGCCCCACCAGGTCCGAGCAGTGCGACACGCTGGTGCCGGAAGCAGCACCCAGGTAAAGTAGCTTGCTGCCAGGCTTCACGTAGATGTTGTCGACACCGGCCAGGATGGAGGCGGCCAGCTTCGACCGGAAAGGGTTCCAGACGCGGTACTCTGTCTTCTCGCCCTCGTTCTCCACAGCAATACGCTTCTCACCGTAAACGCTGACACCGGGCACCAGGTTACGGGTCACGAGAGCGTCCTCCTTTCCGCGAGCAATGAAAACGCCCTCATGGCGATGCTCCTCAATGACTGCCTTAGACCCGCCCTTCATGCCGCCGCGACCACCGCCACGGCCGCCACGACCACCGCGACCACCCTTAGCAACACCGCCGCGAGCGCCGAAGCCGCCCCTGCCGCCCCCTCCCCTGCCGCCGCCCCTGCCTCCAAAGCCGCCTGGAGCCCCTCGGCCGCCGCCCCTGCCTCCTCCAAACCCTCCACGGCCTCCGCCACGACCACCACGGCCTCCACCACGGTCGCCGAAGCCCATTGTCGCTAGGTTGCGGTCGCGAAAGCCTGTGTCGAGTAAGTTATAGCAAACGAGTACCAAGTAATACTTTTGCTTGGAATTCACAATGTAACTGCAATAACTATACCAAAATAATGTATGGGTAAGTCGCAAAGTGGGTTCGTCTTTGGGGATGCAGTTCCGGCGCCGGCGTCGTACGCGTCCATCCATGCGCTATTGCGACTGAGAAAAGGACTTCATAATTGTGTGAGAAGTTTAATAAATTACTGCTGCGAGGAGTGGAGGTCAGTGACGACTGACAAGTCATGTACCCAAGTGAGCCCCGCCCTCACCTCTGCAGTGCCCAGCTCTGTGAGCGGTGTGCTCGGGTTTTCCTGAACGTGCCGCGCTCACAGGCGCAAGTGCTTGAGCTGTCATGCTGTAGATGTTTCAGGTGGTGGCATGTCCCACAGCACGTCTTTATCCCAAGCCTAGCACACACGCAAGGCTTAGCTGTGCACTGAACTCCTGCGCCGTAGTAATGTGCTATCCTACAATTCGGGTTGCGAGGTTGCGACCAGGAGACCATGGTTGTGACCATACCGTCACACGAGCCCAAAACACAGCACACACCTGGTCAGTAGCTAGCCATGCCAAAACCGGCACATGCATGGCGTCTGGGGTCATGGCCCATGGACCCCTCGAGTCTCGACTGCAGCTCAGGTTCGTGTCGGCAGGGTACTGCTCACGGATGTGCGCCTCAACATGCCAGTGTCAAGGGCGCAGGTGTTTAAGCTTGCATGCCGGAGATGCTCCACCTGCTGGGGGCACGTCATGATCCCCAGGCCATGCACACAGCATGGAAATATCTCCGACGTCCACGGAGCCCTGCCGCAACACGTGTGCCAGGGCACGCACCTCCCATCGCAAATGGACTTGCAACGTTATGCGAGCGCAAGCACCTACATGGTCAGTAGCTGATGCCCTGCTCAATCGGCATACTGTATGCAGGGCGCCTGGGGCTAAGGAACAAGGCCCTCCGTTGACAGCACACATTGCGCTCGCTGCCCAATGCCCCTCCTCATCATGGAGCCCCACTTCCTACCACCCACCACCCGTACAACCCTCACTCCTCCTTCGTCGAACCTCCTGCACTGACGCCCCGCCACATGCCCCTGTGGTTCCCCGCATGCCACCCCAAGCTGACATCCAGGAATGTCAGCTGGACTCGTTCCCCCTCGGCCTCGGCCTCCTGCTCTGGCAGTGTCCGCTGGGAACCCCTCAGCCCACAGGATCTGCCAGTGCGCGCACCGGTGCCCGGCAGCAGCACACGCATGAGCAGCCCCAGCAGCAGTGTATTAGCGCACATGAAGACCAGGCCTGCAGCCCACAAGCCCAGGTGAACGGCGCGGCCCTGGGGTGCGAAGGCGGGGATATGGGCATGCGGGTAAGAGGCAAGAGGAGAGAGGAGGCTGAGTGTATCAACAAGTCGGCAACGGTGACGGTGTAGTCATGTGCTCATGTCACCAATAAAGGGCACAGTGTAATTTTGCCTTCAGACACCTGGAACTGGTAGAAGTGCAACAGCATCATGCTCGACAAGATGCAGTACGCAACATGTACGGCTGCAACCGAAACGTGACGGCACCGTGCCAGCGACTGGGACCACTGGAGGCGTCTTACTAGTAGCGTCACGCCCCTCGCCCCAAACAAGCAGCCTCCCGCCCCCCCCTCCTCTGTTTCCGATTCCCCTTTGCCGCTTTGCGGTTACCCCCTCACCTTCATCTCCAGCTGGTACGCCCACGCCAGCCAGTGCAGCTGCGCTCCAACCCACAGCCCCGCCGCTGCCACCAGCATCCAGCGTCGCACACCACACGCCCCTTCCGAAAGCGCGGCGCCGCCCCTCCTTGCCCTCCCGGCCGTGCAGGCTACGGCCGCTGCGGCCCCTGCCGCCTGCGCTTCCGCGGCAGCAGCTGCTGCTGATGTTGAGGGTGATGCGGGTGCGGTTGCTTGCGTCGTGTGTGTGGCTTGCAGGATGCGGGGGAGCACCAGCGGCAGCAGGCTGAGGTACCACACGAAGTACTGCGCGGTGACCACCTTGTTGAACGTCACGAAAGCCCAGGTCTGAAGGAGCGCAGGCAAGAGATGCAGCATGGCAACAGAGTGCAAACGGGATGGGATGGAAAAGGGACAGGGCAGGACGGCTTGGTGTTTCCTTTCATGACCATGAGTTGCAGCATAACATCAAGTGAGCTGTGGCGTTTTGGCGTAGTACGTGGCAGGATGCGGTGATGGGAGGTGTAAACGCATAATCCAGAGCAAAGACCGACTCGAGGACGTGGGCGGGCAAGAGGCAACACGGCCGCAACTGAAGGAAAGGCGTCACGCAAGGAGGTGAGTCAGGAAAGTGCACCCGCAGAGTACCAGTTCACTCCATTTGGGCCGTCATGTAGCAGCCTCCGCACCCCAAACAACTCCACGTTCGCCCGCGCCCACCCACCGCCCCCACGTCTCGTTCCGGCGTCCTGTCACTTGCCCCACCTGCAGCAGCCAGCACGCGGGCAGGTCGGTGTGGTATCTCACCGCCACTGCCAGCAGCACCGCCGCCTGGGGCAGGAACGCCAGCCGCCACGGCTCCCGCCACAGCCCCGCCGCCGCCCGCCCTGCTGCTTCCACGGCACCCACCGCCCGTGACCGCATGCGCCCCACTGCCGCCCGCACCAGGGCCAAGTCTGCGTCCCAGGCCCGGTGCTCCCCGTCCCCACCTCCGTCCCCGTCCGCAACCGTGTGTCCCCTATGTCCGTCTAGCGGCTCTCCTTCGCCTGTGGATGGCTCTGCTGCTGCACCACCGACAGGACCAGCTCCAGGCTGGTCGGCCGCCGCCGCCAGCAGCTCTTCGTTCCCCTCCGCTGCTGCATCTGCTGCCGTACTCTGCTGCTGCGCCCCACGATCTTGACCCTCGGCCCCCATACCGCTTGTTCCCGCTGACTGCGGTGGGCTGTCAGTTGCTGCTGCTGCTGCTGCTGCTGCAGCTGCTGGCACCTTGTCCGCGGCCATGCTCTCATCAGGTCCTGCCCTGGCCTCTGCTTCGCCAGAATACGCTTCACGCCCTGCCTGGCCGCTGGTGCGTCCGCGAGGCGCACGTGCATCATGGCGCGGGGAGGATTCCTGACTGGTGGCATAGCTCAAGTAGATGGGGTAGTAGTAGGGGGAGAAGTTGTGCCGCGGGTCCTTTCGCGTCAGGTGGTGCACAAACGTCTCATGTACGAACTCGTTGCCGTACAGCCGGAAGAACAGCAAGCCCAGCAGGAGGAATGTGGCGGCGGAGGCGGCGGAGAAGGCGGCGGCCGGGGGCGAGGCGCGCACTGTGCGGCGTACCAGCTGCATCACGCCACAGCTTGCCGATGCTGCGGCCTGCGAGCGTCGTGGTGCCCCTTCCCGTCCCTTGCCCCGCACGCAGGCCGTGTCATGGCCATGCTCTGGCGGGGAGGCCTTCCCTAGATCAGCCGACTGCGGGCCTTCCGGCTCCGCCAGCGGCGAGCCGAAGGCGTTGCTGCTACCCCCGGGCGAACCCACAGCAGCGCCTGTGGGGGTGCTCCCGACATGCCGCCGTCGAAGCAAGCCGCCACTACCAGCACTACCACCACCATCACCACCAGAAGCACCAGCGGCACTGGCGACGTCCTGCGCAAGTAGCTGCTCACCAGCTCCGCTCCCTTCCCCTGGCCCCTTCACGCCCGGACTACCCACACCGCCACGCTCCCCGTCACTGTGCTGCTGCTGCTGCAGCAGCTGCCTGTCCCGCCGCCGCATGAGGAACAGCACCACCGCCGGCCCGTAGATCACAGGGTAGATGCGGAAGTGTACGGCAAGGCCGTACAGAACGCCGGAAAGTACGGCGCTTCCGTACATGAGGCTGACGAGCAGGAGCAGCAGCAGCAGCACGCTCAGCACGTCGCAGCTGCCGCGGGTGGAGATGGTGGCAGTGTAGGGGTTGAACAGCCATGCGGCCAAGGCGACGGTGCGGGAGGGGGCTGAGGCGCCGGTGCGCTCCAGCAGGTAGGATATGAGGCCGGCGGCTGCAAGGTCCCCCAAGGAGAACAACACCTGTATGCACCATTGTTGCGATGGGAGTGGGTTAGGGAGCCAGGGGAGGTGCTAGAGCAGCAGTGTGTGCCTCGTGGGCCCGGGGACCTGGATGCTCACAGACAGGGAGCCCTAGCAGGTTGTTGTGGTCCAGTAAACGTACCTTTCCCCACAGAGGGTGCAGCCATATGTTTGGCAGCAGCAGGTAGGCGAGCAAGGGGCTGTAGCGGTATGTGCTACGCTGGTATGGCGAGCCCCCTGCTGCCACGAACCGCGCGGCGTCCGTGAAGACCACGTAGTCGATGTCGGTATACTTGACTGATAAATACTTGTCCTGGTACTCAGCGAAAGCCACCAGGGCGGCACGGACGATGCCCGCGAGCACCACGACGTGCCATGGACGGACACGCTGCGTCCATGCCATGGCCATGGGTGCAGACGCTATGAATGTAAGCTAGAGGACAGCTAGAGTCATCCTGTGGCCTTCTGGGCGGCAGCGCCAAGACGGGGAGGCCCGTCTGTCGTTGGAAGGAATTTACAGGTCGTCATGCGTAGCTTAATATGGAGTAGCCTTGACCCGACAAATTATTTATTGACTAATGTATAAGCACTTATAGGTCGGCTCCTTATCGACTCTGTGACTGTTAGCGGCACGGCCGAGCACACGTCGGACTCCGCCACGCATGCAGATGACCAGGCGCAGCGTGTCAATGTGCTTGGTTGATACTTGATAGATGACTTCATCAGAGCCATCTACGCCTGCTCGACAGGCTATCCTGCTCACTCCGGCCTCGCCCCAAACGAAATGGCAACAGACATGCTGCGAGGCGCTCCTCAGCCACTCGCACGCCGCCGCTGCGGCTATGGCCTCGCATCCAGTTGCCGCAGCAGCAGCACTGCAGCTCGCCTGTCACGCGTCCGCGGAGCTGCTGCACCTGTTGCGGATGGCTTTGGAGCAGTGGCTCGGAAGCAGCGCCGAAGTGCCCTCGATGGCGTTTGTGCTACAGGACTACCTAAAGGACGATCAGGTGCCTAATCAGACCAATAATGAGCAAGAACACGAGGATGCAGAGCAGCTTCAGGTGGTGCAGAACGCAAGCCCAGGTGGCCCTCAGCAGGGGAGGTTCTCACGCGGGCATGGTAACGGACAGCCAGCAGGCACCCCCGCTGCAGCCCTAGCTGCCATGGAAACACCGCAGAAGCTGCTTCAGCCCATTGATGAAGCCTCATCCCTACTGACAGAGTACATGTGGGAGCCAGAGGCGGGTGGCGGGTCTGCGACAGCTGCCGCAGCTGCAGCTGCAGCGGCAGTCTCACATCCGCTCAGCGCACCAGCCACAGACATACCTGCAGCAACAGCTGCCGCAGTAGCGGCGCCCGGGACGGCTTTGCAGCCGCTCTGCTCATATCAGTTGGACTCGCCTGGCAGCAGCTCGTTCGCTGCCCCTGTGCCTCCTCCCGGGCCGCCCCCGGGCCAGCCTCGATCACACCCGCGGCTAAGCAGCAGCGGCGGGGTATACCAGACTCCGGGCCAGGCGCGAACGGACGCCTCTCCAGGTGCTGTACCGCAGCCGCATTCCCAGGGCGTTGGGGGCAGCAGAGCGGGCGCGGAAGGCATGGTGCGTGGGAGGGGTTCGCGGGCAGAAGGCGTGCGTGGGGCAGGTTCGAGGGCACAAGCAGCAGAAAAAGGCACACTCCCGCTGCCAGGTGCAGGGAGGGCGTTTGTGTCCACAGAAGGCCCCGAGGCTGTGTTCTGGATGCGGCCGGCCACGGAGTCTGGGGCAGGATCCGGGCATGAGGCGTTGGGACACTACCCTGACGGGTTGACGCCTGGGTTGCCGCGCAGCTTCCAGTGGTGTGGGTCAGGCTCTGGGGAATGGTGGGCCTCGTCCTTCTTTCGAGGTCTGGACCTTGCGGACGAGGCTGGGTTGGTAGACGGGGTGGGGGTTGGGATCGGGGCAGGGGCGGGGGGAGGGATAAGGGTGGGCGCATCCCGGGGTTCCACGGCTGACGGCTCAGGGCAACAGCAACAGACGCAGCGGGAAGAGCAGGACCGGTCGAAGGAGGTGGAAGGGGAGCGGGGATGGGACACGGAGCAGGAGCGGGAGCAGGAGCAGGAGCGGGAGCAGGAGCGTGAGCCAGAGCGGGAGCAGGAGCGAGGTCTAAGGCAGGGTGCGCGGGCTGTGCAGGAAGGGGCGCACTCGGAGGCAGGTGCGAGGGCGGGCATGCTCGGAGCCGCGTCCCCGCCCGACGGCAGTGCTGATGGGGACGGCGTTGCGGGCAGCGTGGTCGACGAAGGTCCTGGGGGCGGAGGCACAGGGGAGCAACCGGGACTTGGGGCAGCCTCATCAGATGGCCCGGCTGATGGGGACGGCGTCATAGTCAAGGTGTCCATTGGAGGGCGTTGGGGCGGAGGTGCGGAGGGGCACCCGGATGGCCTGGGCGAGGATGCGGACATTCATGGGGAACACAGCGGTGGGCAGGATGGCAGGAGTGGGCTATGGCGCAGCAGCCCTTCACTGTCGGGCAGCAGCTCTGGGTGTGACCTGGGTGAAGCGGGGGCTGGTGGCCCTGCTGCTGCTGCCGTGGCGGGGGGTCAGGGGGACCGGGAGGGGTGGGGCTCATTGAAGCTGGGGGAGCAAGGCGGGCGTGGGGGCTGTGGGGTCGGCGCTGGCGGGGAGGGTGTTGGGGCATGTGGCTGCACGGTAGGACTTGTGGGAGCGGAGGCAGGGGTGGGTATCGGCTTGCAAGTGCCGGAGCAAGGGCAGGATCTGGAGGGGGCGGAATGCACGTCGGGGCTCAGCAGTGGAGGGAGCCTGAAGGCAGGGGATGCGTCCGGCAGCAGTTGTGGGTTAGCGGAAGGGGCTGCTGAGCTGGCCGCGAGGGGTGACACCGCCATCGAAGGGCAGCAGCGTTCGGGTGGCCAAGCGGGCGGGAGCGCTGTAGAGCAGGGCAGTGAGATGCAGCAGGACCGGGATGGCGGCAGCTGGGGGGCGGGCCCCAATGCACAGCTGTCGTGTGGCGATGGGACTCGTACCGCGGACGAGGAGTCGCATGCTGAATGCGAGGATCCTGGAGGCGCCCGTGCCCTTGCGCCTGCAATAGGAAGCTCTGACGTTCATCCAGGGCTTGGGCACGGAGCGACCCACTGCCCGGGCGGACCTGGCGTTGGGTTGGGGCCCGGTCGTACGGCAACCCATTGCGCCCTCCCGGGCCCAGCGCCAGAAGAGGCGCACCCCTTGGGCAGCCCCACCACAAAGTCAGAGATGTTGCAGTTGGAGGGGGCTGGAGAGTGCTCGGAAGGGCCCTCAGGCGGGCCGTCGGAAGGCCACAGGCCGCGGCCCTGCCCCCCGCTGTTTGACGTGCTGCGTGGCCTGCCTGCCCACGTGGTGTGGAGCAACGTGCTGCGGCGGCTGGGGCCGAGGGAGTGGTGCGCGCTGCGGCTGCTGTCACGCGAGTGGGACCAGCAGGTGGGCGCTAATGCACAACCCGCCTATGGGTGGCCTGGGGCCCCAAAGTGAGTGATGCAGCAAATTGAATTCAACTGGTGAGCGCGTAGAACACTTGACAAGTTGCATTGCCCTGACCTGCCGTGCCCTTGCGGGGTGTGTGCCAGGGTGTTGCTTTGGTGCGTCGATGCACATGTGCAGCTGCACCACCCTGCCCTTCACACCACCCTGCCCCGCACACTGGCTGGCACGTGCCTCTGCCCGCAGATCCGGCAGGAGTGGTGCACTCGGCTGCAGCTGGTGCTGGGGCCCGACTGTCTGCGGGACCTGCGGGCGCGGCACGAGGCGGGTGGGTCGCGTCTACCTCTGCATGTCATGTGTCGCACGTGCTGCCTGACGTCCAGGCCGCTCCTGCTTTCCGCTCCAGCTACAGACCTACAATGCCTTGCACAGCAAGACCCTCCATTGCGACACTGTACAGCCTGGTCCTGTCACCATGCCTCTCTTGCCCTCGGTCCCTGTCCCGCCCCCTGCTCCAACACCCCGTCCCATCCCACCCCATCCCCTCCCCCCAACCCCGCAGGCCCCGCCCACTCCCTGGCCGCCCGCTACTCCGCCGCCACCTCCCTGTGTCTGCACCACCCCCGCATAGAGCGCACCATCCAAGCCCGGCCCACCACCACCTCCTCCCCCTCCCCCACCGGCCCCCACCCCAACCCCAACCCTCTAGACCTGCCCCCGGCCATCACCGTCGACGATGCACCTCCCTTGTCCGACCTCCTCCCCCTCGTCCTCTCCTCATTCAACCACCTCTCAGCTCCTGCCGTACCCCACAACTACATCAGTTCCGGAGCTGGAGCTGCTGCCACGCTAACACACGTGTCGCTCCGCAGCTCCTCCGCGCCTATAACCGAACTGGATCTGGCCCTCTTGGCGGGTTTGGCTCCTGGATTACGGTCCCTGGACCTGGACTTCGACGCCTGGCAGCAGCACGCCCCGGGGCTGGGGGAGCTGTCAGCGCTGAGCGGCCTCACGTCCCTGGCCCTGCGCATCACCAGCAGCAGGCTCAACTACGTGGGTAGCAGGGGTTGCGTGCAAGGGAGGTGCAGAGGGATTCCTAGGGCTAGGGCTTGAGGGAGGATAGGAATGGGCCTGGCGCTGCGAATCGCCAGCAACAGGCTCAACTACGTGGGTTAGCTACGGTGGGGGAGGGGAAGTGACGGGTGTGACGGCTGTGCAAGGAAGGACCAAGCGGCGGGCTGTGCCTTCCCATCTGCTGAAGGTGACGCTGTGTGGCCGTGGGTGTGGACTGAACAACACGGGGTGGTGGCCCAGGACACGTGGGCCTGGACGGAACGGGTCCCCAAGCACGGACAGCAAAAGCGTTTGGGAGGGACTCGTGTTTTCCTGGTATGATGTGATTCAGCTTAAGAAACCTGTCCTTTGCCGCTCTGCGGTTACCTCCCCCCGCCCCCACCTCCTGCCCTCCGGCCAGGACCCCACCCCCGAGCACGCCGTGCGCAGCCTGTCCCTCCTGCGCCCCCTGCAATCCCTGTCGCTGGACGTGGCGGCATCAGCGCTGCCGCTGCCCGCCGCCTGCCCCGCGCTGTGCGGGCTGCGGCGTCTGGGTCTGGCGGTGGTGCTGAGGGGGTACGGCGCGGGGCGGGGCGAGCAGGTGAGGTGCTCTCAGAAACGTGGCTGCACGCTGTGCGGGTGCGCTTTATGGGCGCCCTGGAGCAATGCGTAACGACCCAAGCCCTTTCCTCAAGGTGCAAATGACGATAGCTTTCTTTACCAAACAACCTAGTATCACAGCATTGCAGCCCACACTTACGCACCCTCGCCACGGCACCTGGCCCCCACAGCGCGCTCCCTACTACGCCTTAAGCCACTTCACCCAGCACCCCTGCCGTGCCCAAACCCCACGCATTCCTTCCCGCCCGCAGCTGCGCGACCTGGTGTCCCGCCTGCCTTTGTAGCCCCACCCACCACGCCTCCGCCGTGCGCTAAGACACACCCCCTTCCCCAACCCCCCTTAACCCACAGCTGCGCGACCTGGTGTCCCGCCTGGCGCACCTCACGGCCCTGCGCTGCCTGTCGCTGCCCCTGCCGTACCGCGGCCTGGACGCCGACCTGCTGCGCGCCGCCAGCCCCCTGCTGCCCACGCTCACGGAGCTGCACGCGCCAAGGCTGGCGGCGACGCGGCCGGAGATAGAGGTGGGCGGCGCGTGCCACAGCTTGTAGTTGGATATTATCGTTTCGCGCTCTGCTGGCTGACGCTAACGCAATGGCGGTGGATGCGTGAGCCTTATTTTTGGTGCGGCTGTGTCCACCGACTGCCTAGCGGCGGCGTGGCGGTGACCTGGCACGCCTGCGCCAATGCGCGGCACACAAGGTGTCCAGGGGAACTGGCGTGCGCGTGTGCGGGCTGGTGTACACTGAGCGCGCTTCCCCTTCCCCTGACCCCTCCTGCCCCCCAGGCTCTGTCCCGGCTGCCGCTGCTGCGCCGCGTGACGCTGGGCTCCCTGGACGTGGCCCCCGACAGCGACTACGAGGACCTCATGGTCGCATTAGTCACCCCCGAGCGCCGTACAGAATGTACGACAGCCCTCACGCTATCAACCGCAGCCGCAGCTTTCGGCGGCTTTGGGGGTGGGGCTGGAGACTGGGAGGTGGAAGGCAGCAGCCCGGAGGGCAGCAAGGGAGGGCGGGGGGAGGGGGCGGGAGCAGGTGGCGGCGGCACGTGGCAACCGGGGCAGCTGGGCGCGGTGACCGGCATGGGCTCGTGGCGGGTGCTGGTGCTGTGCGGGGAGCAGCGGGCGGAGGCGCTGGTGGCGGCGGGGCCCCTGCCGCGGGGGCTGCGGGAGGTGCGGGTGGAGCAGCTGAGGTGGCCCAGGTGGGGGTGGTGGGTCGACGGTGCTGCAGCCAAGCATTATGCCATGTTGCCTGTCCTTTCAAGGTCCTTTCAAGGCCCATGCACGAGAAGGCATTCTTGCAGTGTACCGTGCGCGGGTGGCGCAGCTGTTTGGCTCAACACCGGCAAGGACCGCGTTCTGCCATGGCCTGATTGTTGTTCCCTACAACCTGTCGCCCTATCGTCTCTGGGCTGCCGCCGAGTACTTCATGTTTCCGGGGTCCACAGCCCTGAATTCCAACCGTCAACCGCCAACCCCCCAGGGGCACCAGCGCCGACCGCCTCCCCGCCCGTGGCCGCGCCACGCTGCGTGCCCTGGCCTCCGACCTGTCCGCCCTGCCACGTGCCGCCATACAGCTGGGGCTGGAGCCGCTGCCGGGTGCAGCCACCGCCAGCCACTACCGCGCAGCAGCAGCAGCAGGGAAGGAGGGGCAGGGCACGTGTATTACCAGCAGCAGCAGCAGCAGCAGCAGCGCGGGGAGTGACAGCGAGGATGATGGGGATGGGGAAGGCCGTTGGGGGCAGCAGGCGGGGGAGGGAGGGGCGGCGGGAGGGGAGGGTGGAGGGGCGGCGGGGAGGTGCGGGGAGGTGGTGGGGGTGGCGGGGGTGGTGTGGGCGGTGTGCGGGGAGTTGGCCCGGGTGAGGGGCCTGGGGGTGCTGCGGTGGGGCGGGCTGCTGCCGCTGCTGGGGCACCTGCGGCCTGGGGAGATGGCGGCGGTGGTGGGGCGCCTGGGACAGGTGGGTGGGTTGGTGGGGGAAGGGAGGGAGGGCAGGGCGGTTGCAGGTAGTGGGTTGTCGGTAAGGTCAAGCCGACCAGCAGCCCTGTGAGCTGGCTTGCGGCGGCGCTGCAGTATTCCCGCGGGCCCTGCCGCCAGCGTTTTCGCAGCTCTGGTCGTAGATGCATGCCATGCTTGCACGCGATCGCGTTGGTGAGTGAGACTATTGTCCATCATGCCTCTGCGTCTTTTCCGGTTCCGGTTGCGGAACTGGAGGTGCTGAGCGACCTGTCCCCCGCCGACTGTCCTAGTCCACAACGAACATACACATCACTATCGAACACAATCGAGCCTCTGCGAACTACTGTTTGTACCGGTACCCTGCCTGAGCAGGTGTCTGAGCTGGAGGTGCCCGGCGGCCTGTCCGGCTCGCACCCCTCCACCTCCCCGCTGCTGCTGGCCCGCCACCTGCCCCGCGCGCTGGGGGGCATGGCTAGGCTGAGGAGGCTGCGGCTGGCGGGAGGAGCAGCAGGCAGCGACCCGCTGGTGCAGGTGGGTGGCGCGTGGGGCGAGCGGAGGTGGTGGGTATTACCGATAACAGCGAACGCATGGGTAGGTGGGGTAGCATAAGCCGTGGGGCGCAGCTGGCAGCGACCTCCTGGTGCAGGTGCGTGGCGCGTGGAAGGACACAATGAGGCGGACGGTGCAATCTTGGTGTTGAACACTTGTGCAGTGCGGGGAGCGTGGGCGGTAAGGGGGTTGGAGGGCCGCGGCGGCACCGACCACAGTCCGCATCGGGCAACGAGGGCGTCGAGTTTGCGAGGTACTGTATGTCCAGCCGCCGCCTCTACAGTCTGGGGGGCTCGCTGCACACGTGCCCCACGCATGCCCTCGTGTCCTTCAGTGCGTGCTAAGCTGACGCAACGGGCACGCGCCGTGCCCGTGCCTGTGCCCGTGCCCGTTGCTACCTCCACGGTCCTCGGAGTTTTGGGTTGCACCGTTGCCCCACGCATCCCACCGCTGTGTGTCCTGTGTCCTGCATCTATTCGGTACGTGCTGCCAAGGTAATGCACTGCGCGCCCGCCACCTCCCGTCCGCAGGGCCTGCCCGGCCTGCTTGTGGCGCTGGAGCGGCAGCGGCGGCCCCTGGTGGTGGAGGCAGCCTTCCTCAGCAGGGGCCAGGCGGCGAGGATGAGGGCGTGGCTTAGGGGGGTGGTGGGGCGGGGGCAGGGTGGCAGGGACGTGAACGGAGTGGGGGCAGGGGTGGATGATGAGCCGTGTGTTACAGTGCTGAGCTGGGAGGGGTATGACGAGTGTGGGGGCTGGGAGGGGTGGTGGGGGCGGGCGGGTGAAGGGTTTGGGGCAGGTGGCAGGGAGCATGAGGGAGAGGACGGGGAGGAGACGGGGAGTGAGGGTGGTGGGGAAGGGGAGGGCGGCTGGGGTGGGGTTTGGTGAGGTGTAGGGGTAGGCGTGACATGCAGGTGCAGGGGTGTCTGGAGTGGTTCGGCAGCGCCGGCCTTGGCACGTTGGTGCATGTGGGCCCGTGTGGGGTTCGTATGGGAAGCAGGTGCGTGTTCAGTGTACCTTCCTCCGTCATTGCTTGTCCTTACAGCTCTATACCCGTCTATCCCTGAAGTGACCAGAACTCTTGAAGCCGTAGAGGGAGTGGTGTAAGTGGTATCCAAGCTGCTCTTGGACGCTGCCTTGTGGCTTTTAGAAAGCGAGGCCCCCGTGTGACGCAACTCCACATGCAACTCTCGGCCGGTGCCCGCTCCCTCGTTGCCTGCTAAGTGCACCACCCTAGCAACTACCGGTGCTGCTGGTCGCTGTGTGCATGCCAGTTGCGTGTCGTGATCGGTCACGCACGCATTCGGGTACCCATCTGCCCAACGTGCCCACGCCCATGTAAGCCAGCACTGGCTGCCTTGTCCATGTGTGAAGCCTGAAAAGCACCTCTGTACAGGTCGTGTTGTGGCAGGGGACCCAACCGACAGGCCAACAGGCCATGGGCCAAGTACCGGTACCAGGGGAGACCTTTTTCCCCCACCCCTCTGCCAAGTACCGGTACCAGGGGAGACCTTTTCTCCCCCACCCCCCTGCCAAGTACCGGCACCAGGGGAGACCTTTCTTCCCCACCCCCCTGCCAAGTACATGCACAGTACATGCACAGTACGGCACATATCCAGCCCCTCGTCCTGCACGCGGTAGCATGCGGCATGCCATCTTGAGCTTGGACCAAGGTTACGGCCATTCTTTCCACCCCCACACCCACCAGCTCCCCCGGCCTCCCGCTGCCCCCCGCCGTCCTCCCCACCATCTTCTCCGCCCTTGACGCCCGCTTCGCAGCAGCAGCAGCAGCCACCTGCAGGGAGCTCCGCGCCGCGCACCTGGACCACTCGTTTGACCTGCTCCCGGAGCTGTTCACGCTGTTCGTCGGGAACGCCTGCGGCTTCGCGAACCCAGGAGACGACTTCAATGACGGGTCCTACGAGGCGTCATTTGTGCAGCAGTGGCCCCTGGACGGCAGCACTGCGTGCGGGGCGGACCTGGTCACGTCGCAGCGGGACCGGCGGGGCGGACCTGGTCACGTCGCAGCGGGACCGGGGCGTCATTCGCATAATGCAGATGATGCGCCAGCACCTGTTCCAATTTCCCGCCACCGTGCCCGCGGCACCAAACAACACCAGGTGGGGGCACACAGCACACACCCACACACCGTCCATGCATTGCCGCGGGAAGTGTGCAGCGGAAAGTGTGCAGCATTGACCCAGGATCGACCAGCACTTTCGCTGCTGCTGTAAATAAGGAAGAAATGCGCTTCTTTCCATGTCGTTGTTGGACAGGTGAACGGACAAAAGCAAGCCCTACCGAGCCTTAGCCTGATCACCACCGGCCCCTACGGTCCCCGCAGGCCCTCCCCCAGCCCACACAGCTCGGCCCTCGCCTCCTTCAAGCAGAGCGCAGCCGTCAACATCTCCCCCTCCCCCTCCCAACACCCACCGTCCTCCTCCCCTTACTCTATCCCCTCCGACCCCACCCCGAACACCACAGCTTCCCCCGCCAGCCCTCCAGCCTCCGCCCCCGACACCGCCGGCCCCTCCACCTCCACCTCCACCTCCACCTCCACCTCCACACCTTCCACAGCCCCAGCCGCTGCTGCTGCTGCTTCCTGCACGCACGACGCGCTAACCCACGCCTGCTGCGACGTGCGTGTCTTACGCTCCGTGGCTGACGGACACGTGATGCACGTGGACGGGGACCTGCTGGTCGTGGGTTAATGTCAGGGATGGAAGCAGCGCGACCCGGGGGTGCAGGGCTGTGTGCTGTCGTGCAAGGACGACGGCGAAGGCATTGGGAGCAAAGAGCAGTACGACACGGGCTTCTACGAGCACGTGACACGTGTGTGTGCCGACGCGGCGCACGGCCTGGTGTGGGCGGCGGCGGACAACGGCAGGTGGGGTAGCGGGGCTCCAGGGCACGCTTATTGCTCTCTTACCAATGCGCAATCCGTTGACGCAACTCCGTTGTGCCTACGAGCAGTCCGCTCACCCCTTTTTACCTCGTGCTGTACAACACACAACACGCACGCCTGCCTCTGTACTTGGCTCTTTCACGCCAATGCCTGCTTAGGCCAACGACGGTGTGTGGCCCAGTCCCGTACTCCGCAGCCATTAGCTTGCCCCTGCTGTCTTCTGAGCTGGTGTTTGAACACTTTTGCTGTTTCCCGCGTGCGCTGCCCCCAGGCGCATCAAGGCGTTCAGGGCCCCCGGCTCCCACACGGGCAGCGGCATGGTCCTACGCCACACGCTGAGCACGGACGTTTGCTGTTTGCTGCGTGCCCTGCCCCGTGGCCCTGCCCCCAGGCGCATCAAGGCGTTCAGGGCCCCAGGCCCCACCGTCGACGAGGACGATGGCATGGCCCTCTACGTTACACGCTGAGCACAGTCATCGAGGGGCTCGAGGGGTCGCACGCCGGGCTGCACGTGATGGTGGACAACCTGCTGGCGGTGAACGGTAAGGGGGCAAGGGGGCGTGGTCACTGTTACGGGTGGGAAAGGGCATCAAGGGCCTAGTGGGGCGGCACACTGGGCTACACGTGCTGGGGGACAGCCTGCTGGTGTTGGACAAGGACACGGGGCTGGGGCGGTGTCGGGGCAAGGATGCCTATCACTAATGGGTCTAGGAGCGGCAGCTGGCAGCAGCTGGACGCGAACGGTGGGGCGACACTGGGGCGGCGTGGGGAACATGCATTGGCTTCTACCAGATAGTTGTGGAAGCGAGCTCCTAGGCTGCATCGCTCATCCTCGCGCTGCGCTTCCTCGATCATGGGGCGTGGTTCAAGGAGTTGGCCACACGTGCACACACTAGCCAGCCCCTTCCATCAGCCTGACCCCATCGCAGAGCGGGAATGGCGGGCGCCCAGGTGCATTCCTGTGCCTCTTTAACGTCCCTTCCTTGCCTGCCACGTGCCGTGCCAGGCTGCGGCGTGCTCATGCGTTGGCAAGTGTCACGGCTGGTGCCCCAGCGGGAGTGGCGGGCGCCCAGGTGCATCCCCGGGGCGGATCCGTACAGCGACGAGGAGGAGGCGGAGGGGGACGACTACTGGGGGGAGCCAGAGTACGAGGGCGACATCGGCTGGCGGGTGAGCCTGTGGCTATATAGCAAAAACACGCTCCGCTCAATAACGTCTCGGATTTACTTTGTACTGTTTCAAACTGTAGCAACGGGCAGTGTGTGGAATTGCGGTACGCACGGAGCACTGCGATCCGTCACGATGCGTGCACGGTAGTGGGACGACGGCTGGGGAAAGCCGGAGTACGACGGTGCCATTCGGTTGGCGGGTGAGACTCGGACCGCGCCGGCAAGGGGCAACGTTTCGTAAATGTGCACATTGTGTTACGGTGTCACCTCGTGCTTGTAGATATGCAGAAGAAGTGCAACATGAGATGCCCCTGTTTGTGTTTGGATGCTGCAGGACACGGAGGACCCTGACGAGCTGGAGGCTAGCCCCGGCGTACCGCCGCATGCCGTACACCTGCTGCAGCTGCCCGTGTACGACATGAGTAAGCGGAAGCGCAGCAACTACGTCAAGCGGACCGCCGTACTGGCCGATCCGGCTTCGCCCGCTGCGCCCGCACTTGTGGCGGCGCTCAGCGAGCAGTACGGCAACACGGTACTGACGTACGACATGGAGACGCTGCGTGTACGGCAGCGGCTGCTCGGCCACCTGTACGACATCACAGGCGTTGCGGTACCGCCGGCGTCGTGGCAGGGCGCACCGCTGTTTGCTTCCGCCTCGCGGACCGGGGACGTTAAGGTGGGGTGGGGTAGGGCGGGGAGTAGGGTGCGGGCTCCCATGTGTTCCGAAGGCAATCAAGCATGCGCGGTATATGCAGCTATATCCCTTAGCAGTGCCCACTCCAAGACGACTGAGGAAGCTTTCGGCTTGCCTTTACTCGATGCAAGGCTTCGTTGCGGATCCACTTGCGCCTACCATGGGGAAGTGTTAGATCATCAGCCTCTCTCCTTTTCCCTTCCTTGACAGGTGTGAGAACCTGCGCTCCCGCTTCCGCTCCGCTGCATGACACGTGGTACAAGGAGTTTTAGATAATCGCACTGTAGTGTACCTGTTTCCACTCCCTCGGCAGGTGTGGGACCTGCGGTCCCGCTGCTGCTCCCCCGCCGTGACGCTGGTGGGCGGTGGTGAACCCCTGGAGGCGGTGGCCCTGGCGGCGGCGCAGGGCGGCGCGGGGCAGCTGGGCGCAGGACTGGTGTGCTTTGCAGGTGAGGGAGCAGGGGAGGGCGTGGGGCTGGGGCGTGGGGTTTACAGTACGGAACGGCAGGTCGAGGGACACGGGGCAGGTCGAAGGACACGGTTTGCATGGAGAACGGGACGTCAGATGCTGTAAAGTTCCCTTGCTGTTCGCGCTTTGGCAGGCAGTATCCACGACTTGTTGCTACAGGTACCATGCGCATGCCCATTTGTGTTGAGCGTTTGCTTGTTTGCCATTGCAGGCGGCGCGGGCGAGGCGGTGTGGGCATGGGACGTGCGCGCCGGCCGAGCACAGGCCCTGTACGAGCTGTCCACCGGCAACACACGTGTGTTAGCCCTGGCGTGGCACCAGACCACCAACAGCCTGCTGGCAGCCTGCGAGAGCGTCTACAGCGACCGGCACGGGGCCAACCACCCGGGCGACTGGGCGGGTGGGAGCGATGAGGAGGAGGATGGGGATGGGGGCGAGGGAGGGGAGGGCGGGGGCGGGGGCCGGTGGTGGCCCAAGCGTGCCAATCACGACAGGAAGGACTTCAAGGCCTACTGGACGGAGGCGGATTCGTGCATGGTGCAGTACAGCTTCTCGGACGCGGCGGGCGGAGCGGTGCCGGAGAGTGAGGGGCCCGCGTTCGGGTGGTGAAGGGGCACGCAGCGCCGCCGTGTGCTGTGGCCTACCGGTATGCATGCGCGGTGAGAGTTACTAGAGAGCACCAGAGCATGCGTTGCGGGAATGGGAGAAGTGTATTATCCCTGGCAGCAGGCACACAGGCAAGGATCACTCACAGGCGTGCCCGGAAGGCCAAAGCATTTGGGCGCATGGCGTTGCCTGGGTTGCTGTTGGATAGGCAGCATGCGTCTCAGCCTTCGGTCCTAAGTCCTGACGCTTAGGAAGCGTTTGCGTTGCACAATTACCCGTACTGCTGCGGGTGCCGTTTTGCGTGTGCATGTTGTGTGTGCGGTATGCGTGTGGGGCCGTATGTTGTCAGCAGGTGCAGGTGCAGGTAGTTAGTTGTTGTTGGGGGCCGGGGGGAGGCGCTGAGAGGCTTCCCTGGGTTGTTGATCGGAGTGGCTCGTTTTTCCTTTCTTCCTTTCCTCTCAGGAAGGCTGGGGGCATGGGAAGCGCACGAACCCCGCAGGATCTGGCAGAATTCGACGAGAGCGTCTACACACTGGTTGCCTGTGTGACACGCCAACATCAAGCGCACGTATATGAAGCAGGTTTGCTTTGCCGTCTGGCAGGCACAAACAGGCACTGATATATACAGCAGGACAGGTGCCCGTGCACTGGGTTCGTGCCCTCGCAACCTCGTTGCCATGCAACACGCACGAGGGTCCGGGGCACCGTTTCAACCGTGACTCACGCTCATGAACACATGAGCACAGGTGACTCGCAGCCCTGTAGGGAGAACCCGCGGGTCTCTTAGCAAAGGTCTATGGTACCTGCCCTACCTGCGGGCAGTAGCAAACCTAACCACCCAGGGCAGCTCCTCGGGTGGACCCGATCCATCATCAAAACGTCATCTCGCCTCGGTTACCATCTTTGCCTCTGACATGTGTACTTTGCATGATCTAAATGCTGCAGTTTTGGCAGCAGGTTGGGGAAGAGCAACAATCATTGACTCTTGGCTGACTGTGAGCTAAAAGCATAGATCGACTTGCGGAATAGCCTCTGGGCTCTTAGGCCTACCTCTACTGAGAGATCTTCACGTATGCATTAACCTGCATATCGCGGTTCTATTCCAGCTACATCAATGTTCTTGCAGGTGTGTCTCCCTCCCCTACGTCTTGTCTACCCGGACAGTCTTTCCATATCGCTGGTCTTGATAGCATTGATAGCATGCACGCTTGACAGGATGTGACGCCCTCGCTTGCCGGCCCAGCCTACCCCGGCAAGCGCGTCGCCCCCAGGCACCCCACCCCGGTCGCTGTCGTCTGCAGCGAATACGCCCTGCTCGCTCTCCATCTTGCACCCAACCCCAGGCTGCCTTTTGCATTGCTTCACACCTGGTCTGATGGCTTCTGTGGCGAACGTGGACGAGAAGGGAGGCAGCAGCAGCAGTAACAGCTCACCTCAGCCGCAGGCGCAGCAGCTGCCCACCGCCCTGCAGCTGCACATCGTGTCCCTGCTGCCCCACAACGAGCGTGTCTTAAGCGGCCGCCTGATATGCCGCGACATGTGCGCCGACCTGGGCGGGCTCACCTACTGCACCGCCTACCTGTCCCAGCCGCTGCCTGCCCACGCCGTCCCATTGGCCATCAAGGCAGCCCAGCCGTACCTCCGGCGCCTGCCCGTTAGACACAAACTGCAGCTGCTGTGCACAGCTGCCACCAGCGGGAGCGAGGTGAACCTGGAGGTGGCGCTGGCGCTGCTCAAGCCCAGCGTATTCCCCGAAGTCCTGCAGGGCTTGAGCAGGCCGGCCTTGGTGTACGACATGCTCCAAGACCCCGGCGTTGCTGCAGTGGAGGCGGGCCACCCGCAGCTGCTGGGATGGCTGGTGCGCACCTGCCCGGCTCTCATGCGCCCGGACTTCGTGCTCCGAGCAGCTGCGCTGCACTGTGACCCGACGGGCTGCAGGCGACGTGGGAAGCAGTGAAGGCTGGGTGGGGTGGCTACGGCAGTGGAGCTGGCGGTGGCAGTAACAGCAGCAGCTCCCCGTACCCACATCTCTGGGGCCAGGCACTGCAAGTGGCAGCTGCGTCAGTCACACCGGATGCCATGGCCAAGATGGAGTGGCTCCTGTCCGCAGGCGGCGAGGACAGCGACCTACGGGCAGCACTCGCCGGTGCGGTAGCCAGCTCTGGGGACGTAGACCGCCTGCGGTGGCTGCGCGACCGGGGGTGCCCCCTGGAAGGGGCAGCGCTGGCCGGCGCCCTGGAGCACGCGCCCTTAGCAGTCGTGCAGTGGCTGGTGGACGAGGCGGGGTGCGGGCTGCCGCACGCAGGGAGCGGCGACACAGCGTGGGAGACCCTCATGCGCCTGTCAGCCAAGAGCGCGGATGGGGTGGTGAAGCTGCAGTGGCTGCAGGAGCGGGGGGCACCGACATTGGAACGGGGCGGGCCGCTGCTGCGGTCCCTGGCACAGGCAGCGGCGTCGTGCGGTCGTGTGGAGCTCATGCAGCACCTGCTGTCACTGTCGCGGCACGGGCCGGGCGCGCTGAGAGGTTACACGGAAAGCGTCCTGGTGGCTGAGGCGGCGGGCTCAGGGAGCATCCCCATGCTCGAGTGCCTGCGGCAGGCGGGGTTCCGCTTCACGCACAACGCCTACACGAGGGCCATGGGGCCAGCCGGCGTGCCCGCTGTGCGGTGGCTAGCGCAGGAGGCAGGGGTGTCAGCTGCAGGGCTGAACCACCTGGATCTGAGCTGGATGACAACGGTGTGGTCACGGAGCGCACCTTCCGACAGCCGGGCCCTGCTGGAAGTCGTGCAGCTGCTTGTGGGTGCGGGGTGTAGGGACTGGGACACCAAAGCGGTGTTGAACGCTGCGGAACGGGGCGACCTGGAGCTAGTGCAGTACCTGATCCGGCAGCTGCCTGCGTACCGGCCTGACGGGCAGCTGGTGGCAGCTGCAGCCAAGGGCGGCTGCGAGGCGCTGCTGGAGTGGCTGGCGGAGTTGCCTGGAAGCCCGGCAAGACAGGAGGGAGGAGTCTCGGCGTACATGGGGCCAGCGGCGAATGGGGACAGGGGCACACTGGAGGCCCTGAGGCGGCTGGGTGTGCCGTGGGGTTCGGAGAGGGTGGTGGTGGATGCTGTTGCGCAGGGGTGCGAGGTGTCGGTGCTGCGGTGGCTGGTGGAGCAGGGCGCGCCGGTGGGCAGCGCGACGGACTTGGAGGCGGCGGTGGTGGCGAGGGTGCGGCGGGGGTCGCTTGGTGTGCAGGAGGCGGGGTGGTTGAGGAGCCTGGCGGCAGTGGAGGAGTCGAGGGCGGGGCTGAGGCGTGCGTAAGCCACATGGGCCGGGTAAGGGCGCGTTGCGGAAGTGCGAGTTAGAGTTGCGGAACGTGGGAGCGTGTGAACGTGTGGCTCGGGGGAGGCAGTAGTGGAGCTGTGGCCAAGTGAACCGCAAAGGGGTTTAGTCGCACGGTATGCATTGATTGGGCTCTTCACAGGCACGGTGCACGCGGCACACAGGTCGTTGAGAGTGTGCTCCCATATGGCTTCAGGAAGCCCACTTTTGGCACGTGTTTTGCGTGTCGTGTGCTAGCACGGAGAGCGGTGCGTCATGGAGAGTTGCGCAATGAGCTGTGCGTGCAAAGTCTTCGTGGAAGACGGCGTTGGTTGCATGAGCATCACATGTATGGATGGACGTGGATGGTCGTGTTGGTGCAGGTTGCCGCTGACTGCTGGTTCAGTAGTTGCTCAAGTCGCTCTGCACTGTGGGCATGCTGCGGTGTTGGTGCAGGGCCCAGGTGCGTGCATGTGTGCGGTTCGTTGACTTCGTTTAGTGTTCGCTGCGCCGGATTGCATGGACCCGTGTTCGTGAGTGTCCTGTGAAGTATATGCTATTAAACGCAGGCCCACCATGGCTTAGACACGTGTAGCTGGGACGCCTGTTTCGCCTTGGACCAAGTAGTTTGGGCGTGGAGCATCGAGTGCCAAGAATGCCGCCACTTGCGCTAGCTGCTCGTGATGAAGGGGTTCAACAATGGGCTTCCACCTGTGCATCCGGCCACTCGCACAGACAAGCACCAGTGGGGAGCTTCCCTCCAAGCTCCAACTGCTGCCGCTGTTGATTACTGTGATGGCTTGCGTGTGTGCATAAGGGTTCTTACGGCTGGATTACGGGTAATACCTCCGCCAATTTTGGAGCACAGCCCAGCACAGCCTGACTGCAACCCCCTTTCCCCTGTGCTGGCCCCTGCCACAGCTCGGGTTAGCGGCCATGGCTGCACGCTCACAGACGCACCGGTACCCTGGCGCAACTCCATAAGACTGCTCGAACGTGGGACGTCTTGCTTTGCATCCCTGAGGCATTGCCATGATGCACCGTGTGGCGTGCGCGCTGTGACCGTACGGCAACCCGCAATCCTGAGCGCATCTCTTTCAAAGGCCTCTGTCTCTCGTATTCTCGCAATTCATTGGAATATTGTGTCATGTGGAATATCTACAGTCATTCTCCTGCCACCAATTAGGGCACTCGGGTGGCCGTCGAGAGCACATGGGGCTCCGGGTGCGACCCGAAACGGGCCGCATGGAGTATTTCAGCTCCACAAAAAACCCTGCACGGTCCATAGGAGGTGTACCTGCAAGCCGTGGCCGCGACAACCTGTGCAGCCTTGGCCAACGTGCTTTCTGCTTCCGCGGTGCTAGACGAAGACGTGCTGGCCAAATGCGACACCATACTCGCTGTTGCTGAGGACGTGGAGGAGTTAGCAATCCAACATTTGTGCAACGAGGGATCCGCGGACGACGGAGTGCGGTCCAAGGAGGCCCAGCGGGCTGGCAAGCGCGCGCCTTCACCCCTGGGCGAGGTCGAAGACGCTGTGTTGTTTCTGCGGGAATAATGCGAACTCCAGCAGCAGGAGCAACAGCTGCTGGCAACACAGGCGAGAACCGAGGCAGCCAGCACCTCCGCTTGCGCCGCAACCAGCTCCGGCCTCCCGCTGCCCCCCGCCGTCCTCCCCTCCATCCTCTCCCACCTGGACCCCCGCTCGGCAGCAGCTGCGGCAGCCAGCTGCAGGGAGCTCCGCGCCGCACACCTGGACCGCTTCTACCACCTGCTCCTGGAGCTGTTCACGCTGTACGTCTACAATGCCCTAGATATCTTTTACGATGGAGGCGGTGGGAAGGAAGGCGATTCCTGCGAGGCAGCGTTCGCGGTGCTGTGGCCCCTGGACGGCAGCATCCCGTGCGGGGCGGACCTGGTCCGGTCTCAGCGCGAGCGGGGCACCCTGCGGCTGCTGCAGCTGTTGCGGAAACGCGTGCCCCACGTCAACTTACCCGAGGCGCCACACAACACCAGGTGAGAAGCACACGTACCTGTAACCACCAAGCGCTGCTTCACGTCCTCTTTTACCATTAACCTTTTCATTGCATCACGAAAGCCTGTTTGCTCTGCTCTTTATGTCGGTTCGAACAAGTGCACTTACTCGGGGAATGGAGGCAGCCTGACCTATTGCTCTCGAAACCCTCCGGTTAAACCGCCAAAGCCCCTCTCCCCCGACACGCCTGCAGGCCCGCCCCCAGCCCCCACAGCTCCCCCCTCGCCTCCTTCAAGGACAGCGCGCCAGTGCCAGTGCACATCCCCACCTCCTCCTCCCATGCTCCAGCGCCCTCGTCGTCCTTCTCCCCAATCCCCTCCGGCCCCGCCCCGAACACCGCAGCTGCTCCCACCAGCCCTCCCGCCGCCCCCGCCCCTACACCACCGGCCCCTCCGCCTCCACCTCCACCTCCACCCCTTCCACAGCCCCTGCTGCTGCTTCCTCCTGCACGCACGAGGCGCTAACCCACGCTTGCTGCGACGAGCGTGTCTTAGATTCCGTGACTGACGGACACGTGATGCACGTGGACGGTGGCCTGCTGGCCGTGGGTTACTGCCAGGGGTTGGAGCATCGGGACGCGGGGTTGCAAGGCTGCGTGCTGTCACGCGAAAAGGGCGCAGGCATCGAACGCGGCGAAGATTATCCGACAGGCTTTTCCGATCACGTGATACGTTTGTGCGCTGACGAGGCGCACGGGCTGGTGTGGGCGGCGGCGGACGACGGCAGGTGGGTCAGGAGCGCACCGTACGTCCTCATCTCACAAGTCATCCAGCATTCCGCTTAAGTGCGACGCGTCGTGTATGACGGATACGGTGCGGGCTGACTTGACTGGTCAGGCCTGGTTTAATCCACAGACCGCACGCACAAGCCTTGCAAATGCGCGAGCTACGTACTCGACCTGCGCCCGCCAGGAGGATGTGTGCCTGATGCGCCATGCTGTTTGTTGACAAGATTGTGTTTGTTGTTCTTCAAGATTGGTTGGGACGTTCCTTGCTGTTTCCCGCGTGCCCTGCCCCCAGGTGCATCAAGGCGTTCAGGGCCCCGGCTCCCACACGGGCAGCGGCATGGTCCTACGCCACACGCTGAGCACGGACGTCAAGGGCCTGGTGGAGGGGTGGCACGCGGGGCTGCACGCGCTGGGGACAGCCTGCTGGCAGTGCACAGTGAGCCGGGGCTGCGGCGTGTGTTGAGGGACGTGTGGGAAGATGCCTCGACAGCCACCCATTTGCTTTCCTAGCGTGATGCATGTGCTCATACCGCCATGCTAAATCTTGTTCTTCACCATGGAGAGGGCGTGGAAGGGGCCGCCCAATGTCCCACACCCTGGCTCGTCCATGCACCTGCGCTGCCACCGACTACACTGGCCCTTGGCATCAACCAACCCGAAGGCTACCGTTGACGCACACGCTGTCGGCTTGCCTGCCCCATGAGAGCGTTTCGCGGGCGCAATGGTGTGCTTGCGGCTGTTTGCCACGTGTAATTTGCCGTACCGGGTGTTGGCGCGGTCATGCGTTGGGAGGTAGCGCTGCTGCAGCCCCAGAAGGGATGGCGGGCGCCCCGGTGCATCCCTGTGCCTACCTAACACCCCTGTCTTGCCTGCCACGTGCCATGCCAGGCTGCGGCGTGCTCATGCGGTGGCACGTGTCACAGCTGCAGCCCCAGAAGGCATGGCGGGTTCCCCGGGGCATCCCCGGGGCCGGCCCGTGCAGCCACGAGGAGAAGGGGGAGGAGGGGGACGACTACTGGGGAGAGCCGGAGTTCAAGTGCGACATTCGGGTGAGCCTCTGCACACTGCACAGGCACTGCCACGTGTCGTTTCCAGCAGTGCGCCTCGAGCCGCTGGGGCGCCGAGCTGCCACCTTGGAAGGAGTAGCCAGCAGGACTGAAATCTTCTTGGCGGTATGTGGAAGCGAGCCTGCTTTCCGCCGAGTAATCGTGTCAGCGCAGTCAGTGACGGTGGTGTCAGACGCAGCGTAAGTACCATGAAGTGCCTGGTGTCGAGCGGGCGCACTGCCTGAGACTGCGGCCGCATTGCCGCATAATTATGATATTGGGGGCGTTTCCTAGCGGGCATCGGAACTCGTCTCGGTGGCCGCGCACGTGCGCGGGTCCACTTATTACAGAGGGAGAGCGCTTGGCTCGCATGCGGGCCGTGCAGGCCTCTGCGCCTCCCGCAAGCAGGGGAGGCCCCGCTACCAAGCCGAATGCAGCAGGAAACCCACGTCCCTACTATTCTGCTGCGCTGCGTGCGGGTTTCCGTACTTGCTCGTCCAACAGGACACGAAGAAGCTCAAGAAACTGGAGGCGAGCCCCGGCGTACCGCCGCATGCCGTACATCTGCAGATGCCGGTGTACGACATGAGTCAGCGCGAGCGGCGAAATTTCGTCATGCGGACAGCCGTTATGTCCGACCTCCGGCCTCGTCTTCGGCCCCTGCGATGGTCACGACGCTGCAGGAGCACTACGGCAACACCGTGCTGACGTACGACATGGAGACGCTGCGTGTACGACAGCGGCTGCTGGGCCACCTGTACGAGATGTGGAGAATCGCGGTGCCGCCTGCTTCCTGGCAGGGCGCACCGCTGTTCGCGACCGCCTCGTGGACTGGCGATGTGAAGGTGAGAGGCATGGAGGCACTGGGCCCAGGTCTGTCGAATGCGAAGTAAGCCCTGCCTTGCCGCTCTTTGGTGTCTTTACACTGTCAGACCTGCGCTACTAGGTGTTGTGTCACCACGCCCAACTGCGCTCTCTTAACAGTGCAACAGTCTTGCAGTCAGCCGACGCCCTTTCTGCACTCCCTTTGCAGCTGTGGGACCTGCGCTCGCGCTGCTGCTCCCCCGCCGTAACGCTGGTGGGCAGCGGAGCCCCACTGGACGCGGTGGCCCTGGTGGCGGCGCAGGGCGGCGCGGGGCAGCTGGGGCGGGACTCATGTGCTTCGCAGGTGAGGGAGTGCTCCAGAGGGTGCACAGCACGGTCTGGGGATGAGGGAGTGTTGCATGGGTTGCCAAGCACGGTGTGGGAGGGCCATGCATGGGAGGACACGGTCGGCGGTGAGGGCGTTCGACGCTGTTGCACTTTTCCAGATCGCGTTGCCTGCCGGCGCGTTTGGTTGCCAGCGACCTGAGCCATCCGTCACCTGTCACCACTGCAATGGGGCAATGCTTAGCCGTCATGCTTAGCCATCACCGTAACGTTACACCTCCCTTCCGCGTTTGCGCGCCACCGCTGCAGGCGGCTGCGGCGAGGCGGTGTGGGCGTGGAACCTCCGCGCCGGCCGGGCACAGGCGCTGTACGAGCTGTCCACCGGCAACTACCACACGTGTGCAGGACCTGGCGTGGCACCAGGGCAGCAGCAGCCTGCTGGCCTCGTGCGAGAGCTTGTACGACAGCTACTGGCGTGAGGACTGGTCGGGTGGGAGCGGTGACGAGGAGGGGTACGGGGATGGGGGCAAGTGGTGGCCCAAGCGGGCAAGGCACGACAGGAGCGACTTCAAAGCGAACTGGGTGGTGGCGGATTCGTGCATGGTGCAGTACAGCTTCTCGGACAGGGCGGGAGGAGCGGTGCCGGAGAGCGAGGCGCCCGCGTTCGCGTTCGGGTGGTGAAAGTTTGGGGTGGGTAGCCCGCCGCTAGCTGTGGTGTGACCTTGGCATGCGCGCCATCGGTGTTTGCTGCAATGCCTGGCGTTGGTGGCAGGTGGGCAAGTGAGCCTACGGTTAGTTGCATGCCTTGGGAGGCCACGCGAGACCACGGTAGCACTGATGTTTGGTGTTGCAAACCCATACGAACGGGTAGCCGCCACAGTGGTCACATGGCCTTACAGCGCTGAAGGCTGCGTTGCATATACACTGGTAGGTATGCAGGAGCAGCCAGGCGCGCAACAGTGATGGGCATCGATGCAGCACAGCAGAGGTCCCAGACCGAGTGTACAAAGGCAGGCTCGAGCACACACTAGGCATGCTGGAGGACTGTAGGAGTTAGGTGCCGCACGCAAGCAGCCATGACACCGTCTGTCCATCTGCGCAGATGGCATGCCGTACAAGTGCACAGCACGCTGCTGCGCACAAAACGCCTGGACATGTGCACTCCATTGTGTACTCCATCCGCTGCACGCACTCCATTGTATACTGCATTTAGCTTAAGACAGGTTAAATTGAGTTCTATGTTGGGTTCTAGCTTGGCACGTACGTCTTCATGGTATTTGCTCAAGGGCCTCTTGTGTTGACGCGGGCGTAACCAACGCACCCGACCAACTATTTCTCAGGCCCTGCGTGCGCCGCAAGAGACTACCATACCACGGATCAGCGCAGTTACGCGTGCAGCAGCCCCCACCGATTATGTCAATGCGGTCTGTCCCTGCCCAGGTGTTTTCCACCAGCGCAGTGCAGCACCCACACTCACCCCATACCGAAGGCACCCTGAATGCATCTCAAGACACATACATAGTACAATTGAAGCCCCGAACAAGATACAGGCTTGCAAACTGCAGAGCCCCACTACTAAACAGCCAAAAAGCTACATAGACAGTGCTAAAAGTCCACAAGCTCAGGGCACAGGGGACGTCCTTCCCATCGTACAGCATGACCGCTCTCCGAAGCCTCCGTTGGAGGCCCTCAAACCGTCACCCTCCTCAGGCGTGCTCCTTGTCCTTCCTTGCCAATATCGTACACCCTGTGTGGCATATGATGGTGTTCAAGGGCGGTAGAATAGAGGGATGCTGAGGTGTCGGAGTGCATCTGCCAGGTGTAGATAGGCTATAGCCGCATAGGAGCTACAAGCCCAGCGAAGAGTTCGCACGGCTCCTATGTTGGGCAACGAAGGGCACGTGCATGCGTGAAGGAGCATGCCTCACCGACTACTACCGGTACATACACTGCGGCAATCCGATAGCAGGGCCCGCAACAGCTCCGTGTCATCCCGTGCCACACGGCACAACAGCTGGCCAGGAGGGGGATGCCATGTAACTTGAACGCGCACCTGGTGAAAAATCACCCATTATACGCGTTGCGCACACCAAGGATGTTTGCGATGCGCTCCTTGCGCGTGTTGGCTGGGCCAGCATCCTCGCCGTACTCCACCAGGATGGCGCCAGCTTGCTCCTCGTCCATTAGCTACAGCTCATCCGCCGTGCTCGGCACGTTTGCCGGCACCCTCCCAAAGTTGGCGTGGCCAACGACGGTGCAGGGAACGGGCCTCAGGGGCTGATGAGCAACCCCATGGCTGGCGTTCCACGCGCGTGCTGCGTTCGCCTGGACCTGCACCTGCTGCACATGCGCACGTTGATGCCGTCGATACCGACAAGTCGCGGGCCACTGACAGATAGCCATAGACGCACAGGGCTTGCACTGATATAAAGCGAGGAAAAGAGCGGTACAGGAACCATTGGTGTACGACAGAGGTTGAGCACTGACTGGAGCGCTTAGTACAACCGTCAGGCGGTGCACAGTTGCATTGCGTCCGCATGTGCACACCTGCCCGAGCTGACCCTGACGCCTGACCTGTGACCCCGATGACGCGTGGCCCCTGTCCTGTGCTAACAGTGACCCTCAACGTCAACCCCATCTCGTACGGTGGTGTACGGCCCATGGCCTGCTGGGGGCTCAGCAACCTCATCAGTGCCGTTACTGATGGCGATACCCTCACTCGGCCCCAACCCGGACCTGTGCTGTCACTGTCACCCTAGGCCAGGCAGGCATCCTGGGGTGGTGAAGGGCTTTGGGCATACAGCGCCGCCCTGTGATGTGGCCTTCGCATGCGCCTTGTGCACCACGTGTCAGGCAGGCAGGCAGGCAGGCAGGCCCTGGAGAGACAGGGAACGGTTCAGTTCGCCAAGCTGCTGTTGTACGACATAGTGGTTGGCTGACTGGAGACGCTCTTTGCAACCGTCAAAATGCATCTTAATTGGTGTCGCATTGCTCGTCAAGTACGCACAGTGCGGCCCTTCTGACCAATTCAGTTCCGCACGTCACCAAGGCCCCACTTTATTCAGCGCTCGGAAGTAGATGAAGAGAATATGACAGCCTGAAACGGCTGACCCACTGCCCCCGTTATCAAACGCATAACCTATACAGCTCGCAGTAACTCATGCCAGTGTCATGCAACGTCGCAGTCGGGCAGACACCAGGGAACGCCACATGTCCCGGTGCCCTGCCCCAGCCCCTTCCTATCCAGTAACGACAATTGGCTTCCCACAATATGCCCCGCGTCCCCCGCCAGCTTACACAGCAAGCGCCAGCAAAAGACCCCTCGAATCTATAATACCACAAGGGCGTGGCCGTGACCTCATGAGCACCGAAACTTGTCGCGGCGAGCCCTCATTATAAACGGCGCCCTGCCCCAGTCCCTTCCTATCCGCAGACGACACTTCGCTTCCTGTACAAACACTGCGTGCCTTCCGCCAGCTTACAGAGCGCGCACCAGCCTAGGCCCCTGCTCACAGCTTGTCGGTCGGGAACGGCTGGTAGCTGCCGCCCGCAGGCTGCACCGCCGGGTAGGGCGCCGCGGGCTGCGCCATGGCCACAGGCGCGTAGCCGGGGTAGGCGCCGGGGGCAGGGTAACCAGCCGGGGCGCCGTATGCGGGCTGCGGCGCCGCACCTGCGGAACACAACATGCCAGTGACAAGGCTAAATTGCCTGGACTCCAACAATACCAATATTGCTGTTACAGGCAGCCCGTGATATCCCCCTTTGCTGTCCACTGGCATATGCCCCTGGCCAGGGGCATATGCCGGTAGACACCATGCGGGATTCGGCCACAGCCGCCGACGTTCCGACAGATCTGGGCCCTCCACGCTCAGGTGCGATTCACAAGGGTACGGCGGCGGCGCCACGAGGTGCATCCATGCATCCACCGGCTACCCGTGCTATGGTGTGCTGGGGTCCAGCCCGCAAACAGTCAACGGATGGATTGCCACTCACCCGGGTACGGCGGCGGCGCCACGGGGTGCATCTGCACCACCACCTGCTGCGGGGCCACCTGCTGCTGCTGGTCGGCCGCGCCGTACATGACGCCTCCGTCGGGGTTGACCACCACGCCGCCCGCAATGGTGGGGACCTGCACGTGGAACAGGCAGCGGAGGCGTCAGCGGGCATCAGCGGCCGCGACCCAGCAAGCTTACGCCTAAAAGCGGAGTCAGAACGTGCGGTGCCCTGGCTGGAAGGAGCAGTAACACGTCGAGCCGACGTATAAACGCCCCTCCCGAGCACGTCGCATCCACCGCGAGAGTGAGCAGCACCCGTGCCCCGCCGTACCTCGTTGTAGATGGCGTGGATCTCCGCGTGGGTTACCTTCTTGGCGTCGCGGTCCATCGCGTAGCAGATGTACAGCTGCATGAGGGAGACGTAGGTGGAAAAAGGGATGGAAAAGGGGCAGGTGGGTGCGGGGTAAGCCGGGGGGGCCCCCTCGCTCTCGGAGCTGGTGCTGGTGCAGGGGCTAGACGACGTGGCGTTGTGCATTTGAGTAAACCACACAGTAATCACACATCAACCGCAACCATCAATCACAAGCACCAACCACACATGAACCGCAACCAAAGGGGCATGGAACAACTGGATGCGCAGGCGGGCGGCGGTATGTGCAGCGTGGGTAGCGGCGTCGCGATGTCGTACGGGTCAGGCGGGCCGGTGTCGTACAGAATATGCGAGCTGGCGTCGTAAGTAGTATGCGGGCTGGTGTCGTATTGTACAGCACATGCGGGCTGGTGTCACCATGCGGGGCAGAGCGCTGCAACCGCTCACCGTGTTGACGATGTCTATTGTCTATTGTCAATTGTCAAATGTCAGGTTCTGCATGCACATGCTGCGCCATGGCAGTGACCGCTCACCGTGTTGACGATGTCTAGCAGCAGGCCGGCCACGAACTGCAGCACGAACCACATGGCCCTGCGGGACGAGTGGGGGAAACGCAGGCAGGGCGTAAGTTGAGAATGACAATCAAGGAGGCACACGTGCAGCATCCTTACACATGCAATTCGTTTAGGCTGGCCAGCACAGGGGAGACACCGGGAAGGGGGTGTCCGTTCGTCTCCCCTGGGCCAGCATACTGACTGTGACACGGCAGCCTCTTCGGCTTTGACACCACAAGACGTAGCGGGCTGCGTAACTCTTTCCGGACACGTCTTGCATGGGACCGAAGTGCCCGGGACTCACAAGAAGCAGATGAAGGCCACCAGGAAGCCCACACCGACGTCCTTCTTGGCCAGGTAGGCGCCAAAGTACACCAGGCCGGCTGCGAGGTGCGGGTTTCGGACGTGCGTATTGGGAGTCAGCCTAGCACCACAGGCACCAGCACACAGGGGCACAGCAGCACGCCGGGACCACCTGGCCGGCATCACCGTGGATACCACGTGCAGGAGGAGAACGGTGCGCACGGCAATCGAGTGCTGCCTTGCACTAATTTATACCACGGGGCTGCTGTCCACAGGTCCAGCTCAGCTGGCTGTTGCCACGGAACCATGGGTCACTTACCCCAGGCAAGGGACACGAGGAAGGCAGCGGTGTTGAGGACCATCTCGGGCACCCACCTGCACACAGGGTATGAGGAGGGCTCGGGGTCAGTTATCCAACCGCGTGGCAGGGCCAGGCAACAAACTTCCCTTCAACTGGGTGAACCAGGGTCAACTCCCCGAGCATGCCCAGTTCAGGTGTTGACGCAAGCGCAGTCCCTGCTGTGCATATGCGGTTACTGCGCTGCAACATGCTCACCGGACGCTATCGGTCACACCCGGAGGCAAGCAGCCGTTTACGTGCAGTGCACGCGTGCTCACCACACGCTGTAGGTCTGCGTGGTTCGTGCACAAGCCCACAGTGGCACCAATGCGACATAACCGTATATGCACTGGTGCTCACCACACGCTGTAGGTCTGCAGGAAGTTGCGCTTGAGCGTCTCAAACACCGAGGTGGCGGCCGCCACAAAGCTCTTGCCGGTGATGGCCACGGCAATGGTCGCGAACGACGTGAACTTCTCCTGCGCAGCAATGCAAGCACACGCACACGCACCCAGGTCCAAAACGTTCAGGGGGCACGTGACGACACCGTCCGTGGAAAGCACAGGGTATGCGTACGGGCAATTTGTTGCAGGCGGTCAAGTGTGTGCCATGAGGTCACTCCAGATTTCTGGGCTAGGAGGAGATCCAAGACAACGCTGCAGCAGATGGCCCAGGTGCCGCTCAAGAGCGGCTCGGCTTTGGATTTAGACTGATTGCAAGTGCAGCAGAGTATGAAACACCGCACATTGGCAGCGGACAGGACTCACCGCCAGGGCCAGCAGCGGCTTCACGAAGCTGATGATGATGCAGCAAATACAGTGATGTAGCAGCAGGTATGATGCAGCAGATCATGGTGTATTGAACACGGGCAGCGGCGGCCCGAACTCACCGCCAGGGCCAGCAGCGGCTGCACGAAGCAGTTGATGATGCAGCAGATGATGTTGTCGCGCGCGCACCGACGCATGGTGTTGCGGATGATGCGCAGCGCCGTCAGGATGGCGGCGGCGAAGGCGATGCTGCCGAACGAGGTGGTCATCGCGTTGCGCAGCGCTAGGCGCACGCTGCCGGGGGCGTTGGCGGCGGAGCCCACAGACGCGGAGCTGCCTGGGGTTGTGCGGGTGAAGAGCGGAGCGAAATCAGGGACATAGGGGTGAGTGGCAGGGCGCACAGAGCTCTGGGCCAAAGGCCAACCCCACGTGCAGGCGCACTTGCGGTCGTAGGGCAGCGTGGCAACATGATGAGTTTGCCTTCCTCGTGAGCGAAGGTCCCGACGCTGACGTGATGGCTGCCTCGCACCGATTTGGTGGGTACGGCAGGTGCATGCGTGCCGGTGGCGTACATTGTTCCGTCTTGGCCGCGATGCCTTGCCCTACAGCGGTCGAATGGGTAGCAGGAAAGGCGTGCCGTACAGCCCTCACCTGTTGCGGAGAAGTACCACTGGGCCGTGGTGTCGGCCACGGTGTACAGCCGGATCTGCAGAGAGGATGCGAGGCAAGGCAGTTACGGCCGAGGGGCACACATCAGCTCAGGATCCTTTCTTGCAAGCTTGCCTCCCACAAGCGCCGTTTTGGCGCCGCATTAGCACTATGCTGCAGATGAACGGTCCACGCGTCAAGCCTGCCGTAGGGCTATGGATGGCAGCGATGTGGCCCCTGATCCCCTCTTGCCTGCATCACGATCATCCAGGTCCACAGGATGAAGATGGCGCACACGAAGCAGTAGGCGCCCGCCCAGCCGGCCGTGTTCACGCTGCAGCACGAAACCCTGCAGAGCGACAGGAGTGTGTAAAGGAGCAGCGAGAGTCAGATGTGACAGCGCACAGCTACGAGCTCGCAAATCGCTTGTCACAGGCGATATCAGCGATGTCTTACTTCCAGGTTCTGCACCGCGGCGCCACTCGAGTCCCCAAACACAGTTCATCCTCTCCTCGGCCAAAGAAAACAGATCGGGGGCACGGCACGGTAGCACGGTACTCACTCCATGCCCTGTGCGTCAAGACACATCGCCGCCTGGCCGTTGGTGTTTGGCAGCACGGAGCGGGAGACGACCATGGAGTTGGCGCCCACGGTGCCGATGTTGACGGCGCTGCCGAATGCGGCCAGCGCGTACACCAGCACCGCCAGGCCCCCCACCTTGATGCCCAGGGAGGCGGGCACCAGGCCCACGTTGTCGCTCAGGCCGCGGCCTGCGGGCGGCAGGGAGGGCACGCAGCAGCAGCAGTAGCAAACACAGTTCAGAAAGCACGTACTTGCAGCACGCATGTGTGTTATGAGGGAGCAGCTCAGGCCGCGGCCTGCAGGCGGAACGGTGGGAGAGAGTCAGGCGCCGACGGCAGCAGCAACGCAGGAGCAACAGCGGAGCAGCAGGAGCATCAGCGACAGGTGAGCACACGGTTGTGCAGTTTCGTCTGTATGCTACTGCTCGGCGGCCCCGGTGTGCCCTGGGTGTGGCCCTTGGGGCAAGTTGTCTTGTGTCAAGGACCGTACCGCCTTGCAAAGCGCAACATGCAGGTCGCGCGGGTACTCGCTGGTCTGGACACTCGTGTGTAAGCGGAATGCCTCCCTAGACCCACGCTAGCAACTCGCCGTGACCTTTGTGGGACACCCCAAGGGGCACCCCAACACAGCCTACCTGCCACGGACATGAGCTTGGCGCACATGGCGAGCTGGTTGCGGATCCACCAGTAGAAGAACGCGGAAATGACCGTGACGATGAGCAGGATGATGCCAAAGGGCACGGCACCGAAGGCCAGGCACAGGATGGCCCAGGCGGCGGAGCAGCCCAGGCTGAAGTAGATGGACAGGTACACCATCGTCTTGGCGTATTTGCGGAACAGCAGCACGTACACAGCGGAGCACACCAGCGCAACAACTGCGCTGATGGGAAGCCATATGCTGATCTGCTGGTTGAAGGCCTGTGAGGGAGGGGCGCGCGGCCAGACTCAGGTGGGTTAGGCGTTTACCCACGTAGCTCGTGCGCGTGCAGAGACCAGACTTGATGTGAGAGGAATTTCAGCTGTGAGCAGAGGTTCTTAAGTGTTACGCTTGTGTGGCGGTTGGGCTGGAATGGGGTGTGCCGCGGACCGTCTAGAGCCGCAGCTGTGCTGTGTTGAGACTATCACGCGGTCGCACCTGACCAAAGGTGGGGTCGACTTGTATGTCTGCCGGAGGAAGAGTCTGCAAGCACAACCCGCGCATGTACATGTCACCAACAGCGCAAAAGGGTCTGCTGGAGTGCAGCTGCCGTGGGTTATGCACGGCACGTGGCAACGTAGGCACTTGAGGTGCCAGCCCATCACCAGCCTGGCACTACACTTACAGCCTGGTAGGCCTTCCACTCATCAATGTTGCAGGTGGCCGAGTTCCAGAAGAAGCTGTTGGTGTAGTCGGCGGCGTTCGGGTCCTGCACCATGCCAGGGAGGTGTGTTGGGAGGATACACACACAGCAAACGGCTTAGTGTGCACGAGGTGCAGATAAGACACAGTTTTGTTATGGTGTTGTTTGGAGCTGGACCAGCGGTCCTTCCAGAGACAGCGGCTTCGTGCTGAGCCTGCATAAGAATGGTTGGTACCACCGCGCACAAACATACGAGGGCACAGTCAATTACGGCACCATAAACATCGTTATATGATCACATATTGAAAGGTTCTTCCATGAGAAGGGGGTTTAGGTCCGCGGGCGCAGCTTCCTCGACAACTCGCCCGAGTCCATGTGCAACCGGTCTGCCCCTATGACTTACTGTATGAGTGAACGCTGCTATGCCCCAGAAGACCGTCAAGGCAGCCCACAGGCAGTAGGCGATAGTCCAGCCAATGTCATTCCGCGTTCTCTTCTCGGCGTAAAAGCTTTGCTCGCCCCTGGCGAAGTAAGACGACTGTCCCTGCTCAGCGTCCATTTTTTTGCACTAGTAATGAGTTCTGAATGTGCTCAGCTTGGGCGAAGGGCCTTTTCAGCAATGCTTTTTCGAGCGGGCGTGCGGTTGGTGGTTGGCCCCCATGCCAACGACAATACTGGTCAGCCCCATCGCGGCATGCCGGTATCGCCCCCCGTCTCTGACGCTCGTACCGTCATTGGACACAGTGTCGCATTGGGATCTTACACAGTAGGGGCTGGTTACCTGTGTTTGGCCGAAGGTAGTGGAGAAGGTCCCAGGGGCAGGTCAGGGCGGGGCCCTCAACAGCTTCTACGGGGTGGGGAGGCTTGGGGCAAAATGGTATACACGGGTGCGTTCACCACAGCTGCCACGACCACGAACAAGGAGCCCTATGGCAAGGTACCGAAAAGGAGCAGAGTTGGCCTGGCAACGCAGCAAAGCAGGCAACGATTGATTGCAAGCGCGTGGTGAATGAGTACGCAGACTCAGTCGGCTGTAGATGAGCGAGGAGTCGACACGCCGGCCCCGGCAGTCGCGGCAAAAGTAAGGCACGGTTCGCACAGGGAGGCAGCAGGCACAGCGACGCTCCAGACCACGAACCATAACCGTTATGCTCAACGTCCTTGCAGGCAGCAGACAAGCACGATGTTGTCGCCTATACAATGACGAACGCTCCCTTGATTGGGTTGGCCGGGCTGGTGACGGGAGCCCAGGAGGCCTACATGCATTTTGAGGTAAATGCGCTGAGCCAGAAAGCGCTACTGAATATCCCTTTCGCAGCACGTCACTGAACTCGGTCCACCCTAATGTTCTGCAGCGCATGCCTCCCAGCCTCTCGCGGCAGCACTTCCCGCAAGCTAAGTTCCTATTCGGTATCATTGGCAAGAAGACAGCCTACGCAACGCTGCTGGGCGCTGTGTTCTGTGCGACGGATGCGTACGTGGAGAACGCTCGCGGCAAGCATGACATGACCAGCGGCATTGTGGCGGGCCTGGTGACGGGAGGGCTGTTCGGCATGGGCCGGCCAATGCCGCAGCCGGTGGCGTGGCCGCTGGCTTTCGCTGCCACCGCTGCGACAGCGGACCTGATTGGGGAGCTGCTGCCCAAATACATGAAGGACTACCGGTGAGCTGCCACCTGGCGTGCGCATGCACGACATGTGTACGTGTAGTGGGTTGGAGGGGGTCCCCGGGGGTTCCGTGGGCAGGGCACTGTGCTGTGGCATGGGCACGTGCAGCGTGGGAAGTGAGGCCCTAGATAGAGCACCAGGGGCGAGGCCCCGCACCCTTCAGCGCTGAGGCCCTGCTGTCCGTGTGGGATACAGCACCCCTGCCACCGCCGCTGCACCACATGCGGCATCACGTAGCAACAGCTGCACACCTGTGAACGTCATGAACCGCACGGCGAGCTCACATCACGCAGCGCCGCACGGGCCTTTCCCACGGCCGACATCATCTCAGCCCTGTCCCAGGGGCCCAGATGGCATCCATGCTGCTGCCACTGGCTATCCATCTGCTCGCTACGGATGCCTGATGCCGGCATAGTGGGGCCTTGGTTTCTTCCGTGATGCCAGGACCTACTGCCCAGGGGCCCGCTGTTGATGGCTAGTTTCCACCCCAGTGGCGGTCTTGTGTCACCCCGGCGTTTGGGCCTGACACTGACACTGATGCCGGCACATCCGTGCACGCTTGCAGGATCTACGGGCCGGTCAAGAACCGCGAGAACTGGAACGACCCCATGCCCCCGCGGCCGCCCATCCTGGACACGGGCGCAGCGGTGCGCCCCAACGACCCCGGCCAGGTGGGGAAACAAAGGGCGTGTAGGAAAAGGGAGATGGTAACGCGGGCAGGGGAGGGCAGGGAACTGAGTGGGGGGCTGGCGGTGCTAGCAGGAGCACTTAGCAGTGCATGAGAGTGAACGAATGTGCTGTCCGGCAAGGGGGGGCGGGGGGAGAGGCGGGGGCTGATCGGGTGCCGGCTGGCAGCCCTGCCGCTGAACTGCTGGCAGCGAAACTGGGCATTGTACCATCTGCTCGAGGGGGAATGGGCCTGACGGGGTTGTATGAATGCTGATTGCGAGGCACCTGACGGCGTGCAAGGCAAGGGTGCCTCAACGGCGTAGATCGCAGCACTTGATCCAATCGCACGCGGCACGACAAGCACGAGGCTCTTCATTGCCGCTGGGGCCCTTTCCTTGCGACGGGAAACTAACACTGTGGACCACATTCCTGTGTTGCTGCAGTTCTGGCGCGGGTACTAATGGGCAGCGCCCTGCGCGGGAGCACCCTGGCGGCCACGGTGGCTGCATCTTGGCTTAATGCAATCAACGGCTTGACAATATCAGGCGTGTAGGACAGCGGTGAGGTGGAAGGGTTTCCGCAGGTGCGCCAGCCACATGGGCGTTCCAGCAGACAGCGTTGGCGCATGCGTGTGGCAGTCGGCGTGCGGCAATGGGAGTTGCAGTGGCTTTCCGGGGTAGTGTAAAAGGGTTGCAACTAATACGGTGTACGGCACACCCTTTTGGCGCTAGGACACTTGATGGCCTGGGTGGGCCGAAGCCATACATGTGCAGCATGACATAAGAGTTCGTGGAGTTTCAGTTTGGGTTTGCGTTGGCGCATCTGGGTGCATTTGCACTTCGCACGCTTGCGCAAGAGCACCACATTGACGGTGAAGCACCATGAATCCACAACATGGCTGCGTGTAATGAATAGATCAGCTGACTGATGACGATGTGGGAAAGATCGACCGGCAGCTGATGAGGATCAAGCTGGGCTGGTGCGGCCTCCTGCCCAGAGGGCGGCCTGCCTTTAGGCAGCCTACATCTGGCCTACCTGCTAACCCACCTGCCTGCCAGCCACCCTTCGCCAATATGTCCACCACTAGTACACTCACTCGTGACGGCTGCTGTCTACAAGGCGATGTCGAGAGCCATGCTGTTGCTTCTCGGCTAGACAGCGCGCTTTGGGCTGCTTCCTTAGTTCCGGGTCAACCTCTCTAGCTTCCAAGGAAGGGCCAACTGATGCGGCTGACCTGGGCCGACACAGCACACGGCGCACGGAACCGACGCACTGCGGAGGCACGTATGGGCACATAACAAGCATATAGGCTCGCATCTGTTCAATCATCACACCAGCATAATCGACTTCCTGTCCGCCCGTTGAAGGCGAGCGCTGGCAGGCAGTTGATTTTGAGACAGTCGCATCCTACAGTCGCATATCACTTTAACCGCGCAAAGTCATCATAATCGGATTCCTGTGACTTCCGGCGCTTGCTCTTTCTCGTTGACCAGCGCGTGCAATGAAGCGGGCCCGCAAGGCGCCTTTGCGCGTGCCGGCCTATGTGGAGGACGACGAGGATGCTGGAGATGAAGATGAGGAGGCTGCTGATCCACGGGCACGCTCTGCCACGCCAAATCTCAACTTCCTAGGGAACCTCATGTGGGTGCCACCCTCACGACATCGACCTCCAACTCTGCGACGGTGCCACGGCATCCGCTCTCTGTCACCACCGCCCTAATACCTCGCGGGTACAACTGCAGGCGTGGAGTAACCACAGGAAACCAGCGGCAGATTGACACGAACGCGAGTGGGGCTGCAAACATGGTGGGTAAGCACCTGGACGCTGACAGGTCCCAGGCAAGACTCATATGCCTTCCGCGCCCCACGGTGGGGTGGACCAACTTGGACTACCCGTAATGGCTGGAAGGACAACATCTGCTGTTAGCAACATGATACAAACGGGTATGCTGCTTGGATAGGAACCCCAGGCACGTGTGTCCTGGCCTCGTCCCCAGGCCCTGGGCGCCACTGGAGCTGCCAGCATGCGGTTGCAGCTGCAGCGAGCTGCCGGCAAAACAGGCCGCTACCAAACGCTACGGCGGGTGGTCTTGAGCACAGCAGCCAAGCAGCGCTTAACGCTCTGCACGGCCTTGCTTGTCGAGGTGAGTGCAGGCTGTGTGCTCTGGGACTCTTCTGAACTGGGTGCTGCAGTATGGAGTGATTGCGCCACCGTCCCGCATACGTGTCTGCGCTGGCCTTAGTGAACCCGTGCGGGCATGTTGGCACTTGGTGACACATCACCTTGCGACCTCCTGTGCCGGCCAGGTGGCCCAAGGCTTCGGCTTCAGCCTCACGGTGCACCAGCCCACCGGGGACGTGGTGGGACCACAGGCCGCACTGAACGCTGCAGCAGCCCTGGAACGTCAAGCGCAGCAGCGAGCAAAAGCTCCAGCTGCAGGGTCTGGGGCCGCAGGGACAGCCGGAGGGAAAGCTGCGGATGCAGGGGATGGCGGGCACGAAGGGGACGCGGTAGAGGGCGGTGAGCCATTAGGAGGGGCCACGGAGCAAGCCCACAGCGCGTTCGATGACCTGGAGCCTCTGGACGTGGAGCTTGGGGTGGATGCGAGCGGCATGCTGGTGCAGCTGCAGCAGGGGGCGGCGGTGGCAGCGGGGCCCGCGGGGGCGGGCGGCGCAGCGCGGCGGCTGGCGGCCAAGTCACCGGTGAGGTTGTGGGTTAGGCAACATACCAAATGGAATCGTAACTTTGCGCGGAGGTCGCAGAAGCAAGGATTTGTGCAGGCTGTCATTCCTGCTTCGTAGGAGTGCCGTTTGGTCACACAGGCAGCTGCCGCCTTGTATCTGCAGACCGGCGCGCCGGCCTCGCAGAAGCGGGAACGGTGCTTCTCGGCGGCGGGGTTCAGTGATACATGCCCGCTGCTCCCCTACGTCAAGACCAAGTTCCGCTCGGCAACCGCAAGGCTTGGTTGGAGACTGATCAAAATGCCGGCTGCTGCCACCCGCAGACCGGCGCGCGGCCCCGGCTGAACCTGGGGCTGCTAGGGGGGCGGCTGACGCATGCGGCGCTGGGCAGCATCGGCGTGGCGCTGGGAGGGTCGCGGAACGCGGCGGCTGCGCAGGCGGTGCAGGCAGCGCGAAAGAGGTGCGCGACGCGACGCGCCTGGAGCGGCGCGCGTAAAACGCCTTCGGGAGTGTGCGGTTGGGAAATGAGACGGTCCACGCATGGCTTACAAAGTGTTACGTGTGGGCCCGGGAACGGTGTGTCAGGGCTCGTGTCCCTCCATAGAACCAAGGCAAAGGAATATCCCGTGGCAGGGAACGGAGAAAATGCGTCATTGGCTGTTTGGCTATTGGTACGCGCTTCCAGATGTTGGTGCATCAGTGCAGTTTTCCACCCAACAGCCGCGTGCAGCCGCATGCTTCTATTGGAAGAAGCTCAGCGGGGTCGTGTACCACATGCTATCCACATGCCATCCACATGCTATCCACATGCCATCCACATGCTTTCCAAATGCCATTCCACATGCTTTTCACATGCCAATTATATGCCATCCACATGCTATCCACATGCCATCCATGCCATTCCACATGCTATGCACATGCCATCCATGCCATTCTACATGCGCAGGGCGCTACAGCGGGCAGCATCCAACCAGCTAGCAGACCCCACGTCCCCCACCGCGGCGCGCCAGGGTGCTGCGGCTGCGGAAGGAGCAGGGCCTGCAGAGGTGGGTACAGCCGCCGCAGCGGCGGACCACACGGCGGGAGGAGACGAGGGCGCTTCCACCGCTGCGGACGCCGCCGCTGCCGCAGCGGCAGCGGCGTCGCAACCTGGGGGTGGTGCAGGTGGCAGGCGGATAGTGTGGAATCCGGGGAAGGTGCCGCCGCTGGCCGCTGCAGCCGGCAGGCAGCAGACGCCGCCGCCAGCAGCGGCGGCGGCGGCTGGAGGCGGCGTTGCTCCCGCTGCCAAACGCGCGCGGACCTCCGCTCCAGCGGCGACGCCGGCGGCGGCACAGTCGGACCAGGACAATGTCGACGACGCGGATTATCTTGAAGCTGACCCGGAGGACCCTGATGGGGACGGGCCTGAGGCCGGTGGCATGGGCGAGCTGGATGATGGGGGGCTGGGGGTGGAGGAGCACGAGGAGGAGGTGGAGCAGCAGCAGGAAGCGGAGGCGGGGGCAGGCGGGGGTGAGCCCCGGCCGCAGGAGGGCAACGGGGCGCGGAAGCGGCCTGCGGCGGGGGCGCCACCTGGGCCGCGGGCGGGGCGGCTGCTTGGGGCTGCGCTTGCTGGGGCGGCTGGGGGCGTGGGCGCTGGGTCGGGGGCGGGCAGGGGGAGACAGCGGGCTCCCCTGGTGGTGGGGGTTGGAGAGGGGCCGTCCGGGGCGGGGGTGAGAGATGTGGAAGGGGGAGGCGCGGGTGTGGAGGTGCGGGGTGGGCAGGACAGGGTAGGGGTGCCGGCGCAGGGAGCGGGGGCGACAGGGCGAGGCCGGCCAGTGTCGGCGCCGCCGAGGGCGGGACAGCGGGTGTGGGCGGGCTGGGGAGCCCTGCCAGCAAGCTGTTTGGGGCGGCTGTGAGGCAGCTGCAGCGCACGCAGCAGCAGTAGGGGCCCAGGTGGGCCGGAGGGGATGGCATGCGCTTGCGGAGTAACGCGCTTACAGTTACAGTTGGCATCGTATCGTGTCTTGCGTCTTGGTGACAACGACAAAGCCCAGTGCAGCAATGTCTCCCCGCAGCGTCAAACCCACATTCAAGTGTTCGCTGTATCCGCCGTTTGCGCAGTGCTTGTAACGCGCAGCGGCACTGCTACACACTTCAGCCATTGGAGGACATGCAACACCCGTCGTCGTTGGGACAGCTAGCGAAACGTTGGGTAGCGCACAACCATCGCAGTTGCACCAGGGCACTCACTGAGACGCCAACAGACGACTTCCCAAGGCAGGCACACTGCCACCAACTACCCACCAAACAACCATGAATGTAACAGTGGAAACAGGCAACCCCGCGAGGCAACGCCGTGCAGATCCAAAGCCTATGGACACTTTCGTGGACGGCTCCAGCCTGGCCCGCTGCTACAGCTTCTTGAAGTTGTACCTGTACGCCTTGAGCCGCAGTATCTGCAAGCAACACACAGCACAAGCCATAAGCAGGATAAAACTGTGCTCGGGTAACGCCCCGGCCAGGCAGGCACAATTTGCAGGGCATACGAACAGCAGCGACGACCGGCAATTCAATGCGTGCCCTGCATGGGCATCTGTGTCGTACACGGTACGGTACAGCATGGTCCCCAAGCCCCTAAAGCCCCTACAGCGGTCCCGTTGGTCGGCCCTAACCCACCTCCTTTTCGGTGTCGGCCAGCAGTGATGACACGTACACGCACGCGCCACTGGCCGCCAGTGGCCCCAGGGGCAGCCACGCCAGCTCCCATTTAGCCCCGTGCTGCGGGGGTCCAGGTGCATGGTCGTCAGTGTCTTCACACACCGGCACACTGCGTCTTAACCTGTCCACCTGTCTCAAAGTGTGTAGCCCGCCTTTCAGGTGTTACCCGGTCGGCTAATAACCTAAGGACGACTACAGGACAGCCGCTGCACGTGCCTTACCAGGCAATCAGCGTGCCTCGCTGCCGCAAGGGGGGACACATCAAACGACACACCGTGCTCCTCGCGTGCATCGTTCTCTCCAGCCCTGCTCCTACCTCGTATCCGTGTTTCTGTATCATCCGCGTCAGCACTCCGCCCCAGTACACAGCGCCCGCCAGGCCGCCCGCCATACCCAGCAGCAGCAGCAGCCGCGAGCGGAGCGCCGCCGGCATGCATCCCACGTCCTGGCGGCCTGCGATGTGCAGCAGCACGACGGAAAGCTTGAAACATCAGAACAAAGAACACCACCGCCTCGCCCCCACGATAAACGCATAGGTAGGCACGCTTATGTGTCAGCCTTCTCGTTAGGATGTAGCGCGCGCCTCCGCCCAAGACAAGGCGTTTCCAAAATTACTAGAACACCACCGGCAGACCGTGCCGTACCGCAGTGCACGTTAAAATGCTGGGCTGCATCAATTGCACGACTTGCCTGTGGCACTAGTGTGGTACAAGAAGCAGGGCACTTTCGCGTTCGCGTGGGGCATCCTCATGCCTCATCCCGCCCACCTTTCTGCGGCATGTCGGCCAGCAGCCCTGCGGCGGAAAGCGCCAGCGCCGCCCCCTGCAGCAGCAGCACCGCCGCCACGGCGCGCTCCCCTGTGACGCTGCGCAGCTCGCCCGTGTAGCGCTGCATCGGTCACAAGGCCATGCATTTTAGGTCATGATGATATCATCATGACAGAAAGTCAGTAAGAGGGCACTACGGCATCACCAACACCTGGTCGGTCGCCTTATCGTGTTGATTGTTGTTTGCAGGTCATGCGCGTCGTTTGAGGGTCAGGTTTGGGAGCGACGCAACGAGCTGGTGTGCAGCTGGGTGGTAGAAAGCGCGGCTGCCAGGGTAGTAGGCAGCTACTAAGGGAGGGCGGTCCTACGAGGAATGGGCCTCACGGTCTGGATGGAGCACAACTGTGAGCAGCCGATGCAGCACAACTGCGGGTGTTGTAATGGCACTTCGGGCAGTCCTACAGGGCACGCTCAAATCTGCCTAACCTAACCTGTGTGCGTCCTTGCTGGGCGAATGCACCGGCGCATTACGTGTACTTGCCCCCCACCCCACCCCACCCCGCCCCGCTTACCACACCGAAGGGCTCCGTATCTGCTGTATGCCAGCGTATAGGAAGAACGCCGCTAGCAGGAGCGAGCCGATCCCAAACACGGGCTGTGGGTTTGGGAGGTATGGCAGCGGGAGGGAGCAGTACCGGTTTTCTTATGTGGAAAGGTTTACAGGTAAGGAGACGGGGAAGGACCGGCCAGCGGGACCGGGACGAGCATCAGCCTGGTGCATATCGGGCTTGTCAACCAGTGCAGCAAGGGCAGGCCTGCATACGGAGAGATATAGCCCCCATCTGATGTTGGTATGCACGTTCGATGACATAAGATAATTGGGGTGGCAGGATGACGCGGAGGGAGTGAGGGTGCCCTCCCTGTTCCCTTGCGGCCGTCCAACACCACCCCCACCTCACCCGCCATGTTCGCTGCTGTTGTGTCGAGAGCTGAACAAACTCCCTAATGACCTCTTCCTGCGGTGCGTTCAAGTTGTGCATCGTTGGCAATGGCGGCCGAGAGGGTTGGAGGGTTGGGGCCTCGCTGGGGCCCGGCACAGGGAAGGAGGTCGACTCCTCGGGGGGCCACACGGCGAGCAGCTGGCGCCAAGCGGTTATTGTTCATAATCTTTGCGCACATGTACTATTCATTCTGCGTTACACACCTGCTCTGCGACGTCCAAAGGTTCCGAGTGTGCACCATCCTTTCCAAGAAGCGTGTCAACGGCACTGCTGGAAGTAGGAGGCGACGGTGCGCTTATAAGTGTTGTCCTTTGCCTGACTTTGGTTTGGGGCATCTTGTTGACTATAGTTGCTGGCACGACTTTGAAGCGCCGGGCTGTGGTCAGCTGCGGTAACGCTGTTTGCTACGACTTGAAGTGCAGATGAAGGCGCCCTACGTATGGCAGGAAAATTATCGAGCAAATAAAACGCGCTGCGGCAATCCATCCTGGGCACGCGGAGCTGCTAATGGAAGCTGACACGTGGACATGGCGGTTGGGTTGCTGCTGCCACCTTCCAAAGCCTCTGAGCTACCGTGCAGGCAACCCCAAACCCGAACCCCACCCCCAAATCCTTGGAATAGCGTCCAGTAGCAGCATGCGCAAGTTCATGCGTTAAGCGTACGTTACACGACTCGTTATCCAGCCGTTTTTGCACTCAAGCCACCTGACAAGCCTAGCTGGCCTAGCACACAGGCACACCCAAACTGTACGACGCCAGTTCCATGCGCACTAGCGAGCCGCACGGCCCGTGCTACCATCCTGTGCAGGGACAACATAGGGAGGAGCAACGTGTTCGTCCACGTCATGCACAACAAAACCCGAACGTTATTACGGTTCTGCGACACGGGATGAGGCAGCACAGCAAGTAAACCAGCTCCTGCGTGTGCTGGTCCACGGTACACCATCCTGAAATCCTGACTGCACCTTGCTGTGGCAGACATGTCGTGCTTATCGTCCCACACCTCAAAACGTCAGCAGCCCCGCGCGTGCAGTCATTCAGCAGTACGGTATCACTGCACGCAGCCACAGACACATCGTCCAACCCGGTAACCTGAAACCGTGGGTCTTCTCATGAATGATCATTTATGCTATGCCAGCACTGCCGCCTACAGCCCTTACACAAGCAGCGTAGGCTGGAGACCACCCTTATGCCTGAGGCGGTTGTGTACAGCATGAAAGGCCCAAGCCAACGCGGGACATGTCAACAACACCGAGACCAAGTTTCGCTCTGCAACGGCTGTGTGTTTAGCAGGGTTAAAATAAAGTCCCAAGCATCGTCAGCACGCTATGCAGCTATGCGGCCGTGTCCTCATGGTCGTGCCCAGGGAGCGTGCCCAGGGAGTCCTGACAGACATAGGTCCTCGGTGTCCATGCAACGCCGGACGCTACCAACACTGCACATCGCTTCTCCGCGCGTCTTCGTGCGCGCGCTTGCACGCCCCAGGTACACTGCACGCCTACAATCTGCCATTACGGTATGCAGCTGTCGGCTCCGTCACGTCCTTGTCAAATAGAAGAGCGTACCGTCTCAGTCATCATGCAGTTCAGACCGTGTGCAGTGGGTGTGCAGTGCAGCCCCTGCAGCTATCCGCATGGCCAAACGTGCCCAAGCAGAAGCAATCGCACGCCTTACGCTGCCGCCTTGCTATCCCCCGCCTCCTCCTCCGCCGCGCCCGCAGGCCCCTCCCCCGCCGCTTCAGGCACCACCGCCACCTCTGCCGCCGGCGCCGCCGCATCCGTACCTGCCGACGCGCCCTCCGCCACCGTCGCCGCTGCCGCCGCCGCCACCGCGCCCGCTGCCGCCGCCACGCCCGTCAGCCTCCCCTTGGGGCTGTTCCACGGAACGGTGCCTGGCGCTGGCAGCCCCGTGGTCCCGGAGGGACTTGGACAGCGGCGAGCTCTGCAGAATGCTGGGCGACGGGATGCTGCTGCGCAGGCGCGCACTGGACGGCCGGCCGGGGCTAGCGGGGTGCGTGGCGCCCATGGGGGCTGGGCTGGAGGGGCGCGCAGCGCCCCTCGGGGCTGGGCTGGCGAGGCGCGCAGCGCCCGCAGGCGCCGGGCAGGCCGGCCGCCCGGTGACGCCAGCCGGATCGCCCCACGAGGGGCTCGCGGGTCGGCCGCCAGGTGCAGGGCTGGCCGGCCGGATGGACCGTGTGGGCTTGGCCACCGCAGTGGCGTCTGCAGCACTGCCGGTGGGTGTGGGGATGCCGCCGCCGATGCTGCTGCGCGCGGCTCAGCCGCGGGGGGCGGACAGCGGGCGGCGCATGGGGGAGGCGCGCGCGGAGCCGGGCCACTCGGTGGGGGTGTTGGCACCGGGGGCGCCGGGGGGCTGCGTGGCGATGCGCTTGTACTGCTCCTTGAGCTCGTGGGACACGGCCTGGAGGTGTGAAGGGCCATCAGTCGATCATAGCGCTGAGGAACACCCATGCACGCATCAAACCCCGTCCTCGACACGATACTGGCACGGTTGGTGTCGGTACATGCCCGTAGTCCCAACCTGCCTCCGTGGTATGGAGCAGGGGCAGGCATGCTACGCAGCCGCCTGACCCTCTGGGCCGCTGCCGCATGTGGCATGTTGCAACAGGCGACGAGCTCACCAGCTCCTTCTCCAGGCCCGTGCACAATGCCGACAAGCGAGGGTACATGCCCACGACCCCTAAAATGCGGCCCCGTTGACTCTTCAAGACGCTGGCACCCGTGCAACCCTCAAGAGTGTCCAGCTCAGCAGCTCCTTGTCCGAGTAAGGGTGCATGCTCACAGCCCCTGCCCGTCCATCCACAGATTCGGCCCCCTGAACCTGCAAGACGCTGGCACCCGTGCCACCCTCAAGAGTGTCAGTGTCCAGCTCACCAGCTCCTTCTCCAGGCCCGCGATGCGGTCCTGCAGGCGCGAGACCTCCCCCGTCATGAAGCGCATCTCCTCAATGTGACGCGTTATGTGCACCGTGCCCTCGTCCTTGGGGCCTGGGGAGCAGGAAGACACGCCGGCACCGGTAGCCGCATGAGCCTCTGGAAGCTGCTCTATCCGTTGCAGGAGTAAACGGCCAAGGCGTTGGTCGTATCGTGCCCGTCCACTCTACAGCACCGACCACTCTACAGCACCGGACCTGAATCTGTAGCCACACACGCTCGCACCAGGGCTTGACCCTCCGCACAACACGGGGTCAGGTGCACGAGGCATGTGCCCTCTTCCTGCCACCTACCGGCCTTGACCTCCGCAACGGCCACGCGCTTGGCCACTGCGCTGGTGCGCGCCAGCTGCGCGGACAGCACGCCCACCTCCGTGTCCAGGCCCGAGTTGCGCAGCTCGGCAGCCTGTGCACAACGCAACGGAGGGACAGAGCCAACCGGTTGCTGCTCGGCACGTAGCGGGCGGCTCATACAAAGCAGGCATGCCACGGTCCGCGCCGGTCCAACCCCACATGCCAACAGGGACTCACCCCCATGGGTACGTGTGCGCTACACAATGGGCGTGAATAGGACGGCCTGAGGTATGTGGAGTGGGGTGGCCACGCAACCTGGTCCAGTCTACACGGCCGCCCACACGTGCTGCTGTTGGACAATACGACGTCATGCATAATGCAGTTCCGGAATGACCAGATTTATGTTTCCGTCCAACAACGGCTTTCACTTGCGTGATAACCCGTCGGAGCGCAGTACCGGTATGCAGTACGCACCCGCAGCGATGCGCCAGCCCTGGCCGCCGCTTCCTGCAGCGCCCCTATGGTGTCTCGCGCCTTGTCTAGCTCCTGCTGCAGCCGGGCCTTGTCCGCGTCGCGCGCACGGATGGCGATGTCGGCCTGCTTGAGCTGCGGGGAGTACACGTAATGGCGGCGAGGGAAGGGCTGGGGGTTAAGGCGGGAGAGGCGACCGCACAGGGGTTGTCGGGTCGGTGGTTTGTGAGCACGCGCGCGCGGATGGCGATGTCGGCCTGCTTGAGCTGCGGGAGGAGGAGCGGTGCAGCAGGAGGAGGACGGGCGTGAGGTGTGGTCACCAGGAAGGGGTCAAGACGGGGAGGGCTATCGGGTGCTTGGTACCCACGGGGCAAGTCCCGATCTGGGTCGCCCCTCTCCCGGCGGTATGAGGGTCGTGGTCAGCGGCAATGGGCACGGAGAATGTGTTGCCTTTGCAGCTCGCTTGTGACCGCCAAAAACACGCTGGCACAACCCCCACGTTCGCGGGCCAGGCATGTGCATGTGCGTGTGTATTACTGACCTGCTTCTTGAGGTCCTCGATGTTCTTCTGCGCCTCCAGCAGCTTGATCTCCAGCTCCAGGGAGCGCTTGTGGTGCCCCTCGGCCAGCAGCAAGGCCCCGGCGATGTACACATGGCTGCGCCTCCATGCCAACCGTAGCCCATCGTAGGAACCTGGTAACCGCCTGTCGAGCAATACTAGAGGGGTAAGCCATGCGCAGGATTACACTGCAGGCCCGCTTCATGCACGCACCTTCTCCTCCAGGATGGTTATGAGCTTGTCTTTGCCGCGCAGCACGTTCTCCAGCGCCTGGGTTTGTGGGTCACAGTGCAGGCACGTCAACGTGCAGATACAGGGTACATTTGGGGGCGATGCTTTCCTTGGCCTACCACATACCTGCCGCCGAGCGGTCAAGTCCGGTCCTTGATGCAACAGATGTGTTGCTAACAGCAGGCATCCTGGAAGTGGAGCTGCCTGGGCAGCCTGGCAAGCTGAAGGTGCTGCTGGAGTTCTAGTGCCGGGGTTTCCCTACGTGAGATGTGGCAACGAGAACACGGGCACGTGGCAAGGAGAACACGGGCACAGGTGGTCGTGAGGGCGCAGAAGGCGGCAAGGGCGGTGCGGCGGCGGACTGGTACCTATCCGTGCCGCACAAGCTCTGGGCCAAGTCCATGCCCCCCCCCAGGTGCAGCTGGCCATGATGGCCGCCTAGGCCATGCTCTGCCTGTAACTTGAGTACACTGTCGAGACGACAGCGGTGCGCGTAGTCCCTTACGAACCGGCGTGGGTGGGCTCCGCTTTCGGCCTCGTTAACCCCACAGGGGATGGGGGCCTGGTCGGAGAGCTGTGGCGCCGGTTGTTATCGGCACGGGCTCACACCGCCCGCTGACTGCGGCAGCGAGCTGGAGGGCGTCCTTGGGGCTCACGAAAGCGGGCTGCGAGAAGGCTGAGATCGCTGTATCGGTCCCCAGCGCTAAGGGCGGTGACCAAAGGCTGTTCCTGTGACATGTAAGATTCTGTGTCAGTCGTGACTGCGAGGTGCGTCTACCGGACTTGTCGGGGGGAATTGGCCGGGGAGCAAACAGTGCAGCAGTGGGCTGAATGCACGGGACATTTGAATAAACACACCGCACAAAACCAACAGCCACATGCATGTGACCGGAGACTCTTGGAGCAAATGGTGATAACCATAGCTTGAAGCAATGATAACATGGCACTTTAAGTTGCAGCAAATGGAGCTGTGTGGATAGAACGAGGAATTGGCTGGAGTGCTCGAAACGTTGCACCACTTTAGCTCCAGTCGCGCCGGAACCACGGCCGGAACCACTATTCCTTTATTAGTAAGGATGCCCCATCGCGAGACCTAGCGCAGGCGCAGGCATGTACTCAGAGCTGTTCCTACAAGCTGTCTGCTATTATTGTAACAAAGCTCGGCTCGTTTCAGTAGCCACCGCTCTAGGAGGCGCCTCGTGCGTTGCCCAGACATCTGGCGCTGAGGCGAGCCTTTGCGGGCCTGCCAACCTGTCATACTGCACGACAATCATGCCTTGGTAGCTCTCTCGGGGCTGATTTGCATCGAGAGCTGCTGGAGAGGGGGCCCCAAACGTCCTCGCCGAACGTCGAGGCCAGCGCTCCGGGCGAGCTTGCGGCGCTAGCTCTGGGAGTGCAGTAGAGCGATACAGACGCTGTAGAGGTGAGCGTGTAGTGGCGCCTGCAGCGGCGCCGTTTGCGTAGGTATGGTCCGAAGATTGCACAGGCTCCACGCCGCGCGCGGTCGCTGCGCGGCTTTCGGGCGCCGCTGCGGTAGTGGGCTACGCCAGCGCCAGCTATGGGGTCGGCGGTGGATAGGTCCAGTCGTCCTGCCATCGCGCCTCGGAACCACGCCAAGCTAAGCACCCCGATGCGCGCCGCACCACGCAGGCCATGAACCGCTCCATGTGCAGCGATCGGGTTGCGGCAGGCCCTCGGGCCTTGCTCACCCGCGCCCGCAGTGCTCGCCGTGCCGCCCCCCAGCGCACACGGGTGCGCACGGAGATGAGCCTCCGGTCAATGGAGGCCGTTGCGGAGCTCATCAGCGTGCTGCCTCCAGAGGGGGCGCCCGTCCTCCAGAAGCTGGTTAAGGCGGTTAAAGAGGACGTGGAGGAGGCGCAGCAGCAGCGGCAGCAGGCGGAGCAGAAGAGGGACGAGGCGCAGCAGAAGAAGGACGAGGCGGTGGCAGTGATGATCAAGGAGAAGGACGAGAAGATGGTGCTTGCGGACAAGCTCCACCAGCAGGAAAAATTGCTCGCGCAGGCCATGTACTCTGCGGGCGTCCGGGGCGGCCTCAGCTGCATGGGTACGTCAGGGAGGCCTACCATAGCCGGGAACAGACCAGCCGCCAGCCCTGCTGTGATCGTGCTGTTTTTGCGAACTTGGTTGACTGACGGCACATAACGCTGCATGCACCTGCTGCTACCTGCTCCGGGCCACGCCCACAGAATACCTTGAGGACCTCGAGGGCATCAAGAAGGAGCAGCGCGTCCAGGGCTGGACCGAAGTCCTGACGCAGAAGCCCGGCCTGATCAAGTGCATGGCCGAGGCGGCGCCGTCCTGGGGCGTGGACGTGAAGGACTCCAAAGCGGCAGGTGCGGCCGAGTGTGGGTGGGAGCCTTGTCGTGAGGGGCGTGGCGTGTGTACCGTGCATTGGTGGTAAGTGGGGCCAGCGGGCTGCAGTTATAATGCTGAGTGCGCCTTGCCGACTGGCCCCTGCCGGCAGGGAAGCTGGCGCGCAAGATCGCGGGCATGTTCAACGTGCTCGACGACCGAATCCACACCTTCATCCCCGGGTTCGGCCTGGTCGTGTACGCCGGCGTTCCGAACTCGCCCACGAGCGAGGCCCTGGGGTGCCTGGCGGAGGCGTTCGGAGTGCCGTGCAAGCGGCATCAGGTGAGCGTTGGTAAGCGTCAGTCGTAGGGGGCGGTGGGGTCGGGCTGTCCGCCCACGAGTCTTTGCCGTGGCCCCCTCCCCCCGCCCACCGACTCGCCCCGCCTGTGTGCTCCCTGCTCTGCCGCTCCTTGCAGTCCGTTTCGCCTTGAGCGGCCGAGCAGCCTAAACGTGCGCACGGGGAGGCGCGGAGGGTTGTGGGGCGAACTTGGCTCATGGAAAAGGTGGGTCGATGGGCGCTGCAAGGGTGTCTGCTGTGCTCTCCTCTAATCCAACGCCCTCGGTCGTGTTATCGTCTCGTCGCGCCAACTGCGCCCCGCGCCAACCGCCAGCCTCAGCTGTGCATCCACCGTGCTCTGCCACAGCTTCCCACACGCGTGCGCGCTCAGCTGCCACCTCGAACTCGCGCGCCCGCCGACTTGCGCCAACTGCCTGTGTGCACCACTACAGTCGGGTAGCTTCCGAGCCGGGCCACCGTACAACTACCTGCTCACACTCGCGCAGATGCCGACTCGTAAGTAAATTCCTGTACGCTGAGGGGGTTGGGAGTGCCGTACACGAGTTAGTTGGGGGTAAGTCGGAGCTGTCCCAGAACGTACATCGTACTATTCTTTGCTGCCGCCGACAGGCAGCAGACGCCGCCGCCAGCGGCTGCAACAGCTGCGGCGGCGGCGGTCGGCAGCGCGGCTGCCGACCGCCGCCAAGCGCGCGCGGACCTCCGCTACAGCGGCAACGCCAGCGGCGGCACACTCAGACCAGGACAATTTTGACGGCGCTGGAGATCTTATAGTTGTTGCAGAAGACCCTGATGGGGACGGGCCTGAGGCCGGTAGCATGGGCGAATGGGATGATGGAGGGCTGGGGGTGGATGAGCACGAGGAGGAGGAGGAGCAGCAGCAGGAAGCGGAGGCGGGGGCAGGCGGGGGTGAGCCCCGGCCGCAGGAGGGCAACGGGGCGCGGAAGCGGCCTGCGGCGGGGGCGCCACCTGGGCCGCGGGCGGGGCGGCTGCTTGGGGCTGCGCTTGCTGGGGGGGCTGGGGGCGTGGGTGCGGGGTCGGGTGCAGGCAAGGGGAGACAGAGGGCTCCCCTGGTGGTGGGGGTTGGAGAGGGGCCGTCCGGGGCGGGGGTGAGAGATGTGGAAGGGGGAGGCGCGGGTGTGGAGGTGCGGGTTAGGCAGGACAGGGTAGGGGTGCCGGCGCAGGGAGCGGGGGCGACAGGGCGAGGCCGGCCAGTGTCGGCGCCGCCGAGGGCGGGGCAGCGGGTGTGGGCGGCCTGGGGAGCCCTGCCAGCAAGCTGTTTGGGGCGGCTGTGAGGCAGCTGCAGCGCACGCAGCAGCAGTAATGGGCCGAAGGAGGGAGGCTGCCTCATCAACCTGCATCAACGGTCCAAGCAGCACTTTGGCTCTGGTACTTGTTGTGGTGCTATGCTTGGTGCGTTGTTCTTGGCTTTGGCCTCCGGCACGCGCTTGTGGTGTAAGGCGGTTACATGGTACATTTGGCATCATCTTTTGCGCCTGGGTGCCAACAGCAAAGCCCAGTGAAGCTAGGCCTCCTCACAACGTCCAGCCCACTCCCCAGTGTTCGCTGTATCCGCCGTTTGCGTGGTGCACTGGTGCTTGCAACACGTAGCTGCACTGCTGCACACTGCAGCCATTGGAGCACATGCAACATCCGACGTCGTTGGGACAGCCCGGGACAGCTTGCGAAACGTCGGGTGGCACACAACCTTCGTTTGCACTTGCACTAGGGCGCTCACTGAAACCGGCATGCAGCCCACGTCCTGGCGGCCTGCGGGACACAGCAGCAACAACCACCCAGCGCCAACACACACGTTAGGCAGCATTAGAGGCAGCCTGCATGCGCCTTGTCCGCACAGCAAACTGACAGGCATGTCTGGCATGCAGCCCGCGTGACGGTGGCATGCGAAATGCAGCAGCGCGACGGAGAGCTTCAAATGGCACGCACACGACGGCCCTCCACGACAAGCTGATGGACAGGCACGCTTGCAGCTGAGCCTCCTCGTTAGGACACAGCGCGCATCTCCGCCTATGGCAAGGCAGGGCAAGGTCTTTGCAGGGGACACCACCAGCCGGGCTGTGGTCAGCTGCGGTAACGCTGTTTGCTACGGCTTGAACTGCAGATGAAGGCGTCTTATGTATAACAGGAAACTTATGAAGTCAAGCAAATAGAATGCGCTGCAGCAATCCATCCTGGGCACGCGGAGCTGCTAATGGAAGCTGACACGTGGACATGGCAAGGTTGTGCTGCTGCTGCCACCTTCCACAGCCTCTGAGCTACCGTTCAGGCAACCCCAAACCCGAAACCCATCCCCACATCCATGGAATGGCGTCTTATAGCAGCATGCGCAAGTTCGTGCGTTAAGCGTACGTTACACGACTCGTTATCCAGCCGTTGAACCACTCAAGCCACCTGACAAGCCTAGCCTGGCCTGGCACAACAGGCACACCCAAAATGTACGCCAATTCCATACGCACTAGCCAGCCGCCGTGTTCTCCTGGGCAGGAGCAAGATTGTGAAGAGCAACGTTTTCTCTCTAGGCATCCACAACAAAGCTTGAAAGGTACTACGATCCTACGACACATGATGAAGCAGCGCAGCACCATGGCAACAAAACCAGCTCCTGCGTGTGCTGGTCTACGGTGCACATTCCTAAGCTCCTTGCTGCATCTTGCTGTGGCTGATATATCGTGTGCTTCTTGTCCTACGCCTGAACCTTAGAATGTCGACAGCCCCGCTCGTGCAGTCATTCAGCAGTATCAACGCACGCAGCCATAGACACATCGTCCAAGCCGGTCACTCAGAACGGCGGGTCTTTTCATGAATGATCAGGTTGCTGCTATGTAAGCACTGCCGCTAACAGCCCTTAGACAAGCAGCGTAGGCCGAAGAGCGCCCATACGCCCGAGGCGGCGGCTCAGCAGGGAAGTCCCATCATCATCAGCACGCTATGCAGCTATGCGGCCGTGTCGGCGTGGCCACCCCAAGGCGCCAGGGAGTCCTGACAAAATAGGTCCTAGGTCTCCGTGCAATGCCGGACGCTATCAATACTGCACATCGCTTCTCTGCGCGCCTTCGTGCGCATGTATGCGCGTCCCAGGTATATTGCACATTGCACGCCTACAACCGTCACCATGTCACCGTGTCACCATGTAGCGGTCGTCTCCGTCAAGTCTTGGTCGAATACATGTGAGTACCATATCGGACGTAATGCACTTCCGGGACGCAACCGCACGAGCTCTGCTTGCCGTATCCAGTGGAGTCGATGGCGGGCAACGATTGAAGTTCCACTCGACAACGTCACAGATTCAATTTCGACGATTTGTAGTGCAGCTCAGGTCAGTGTGCAGTGGGCGTGCAAGTAACGGCCCCTGCAGCTATCCGCATTGGCCCACGGTATCGCACCATGCCCCAGAAGAAGCAACCCCACGCCTTACGCTGCCGCCTTGCTATCCTCCGCCTCCTCCACCGCCGCGCCTGCAGGCCCCTTCCCCGCCGCATCAGGCACCAACGCCGGCGCCGCCGCCGGCGCCACCTCCGCCACCTCTTCCCTGGTCGACGTCGCCGCATCCGTCCCTACCGACGCGCCCTCCGCCACTGCCGCCGCCGCCGCCACCTCCACCGGAACCGCCGGCGGCGGCGCCGCCACCGCGCCCGCGGCTGCCGCTGCCGCCGCCACGCCTGCCAACCTCCCCTTGGGGCTGTTCCACGGCACGGTGCCCGGCGCAGGCAGCCCCGTGGTCCCGGGGGACTTGCTTAGCGGCGAGGTCTGCAGGATGCTGGGCGACGGGATGCTGCTGCGCAGGCGCGCACTGGCCGGCCGGCCAGCAGGGCCGGGGCTAGCCGGGCGGATAGCGCCCGTGGGGGCGGGGCTGGAGGGGCGCGCAGCACCCCTTGGGGCCGGGCTCGCGGGGCGCGCAGCGCCCGCGGGCGCCGGGCTGGCCGGCCGCGCGCTCCGCGCGGCCGGCCCCGGCGACGCCGGCCGGATCGCCCCACGGTTCGGTGCGGGGCTCGCGGGTCGGCCGCCAGGGGCAGGGCTGGCCGGCCGAATGGACCGTGTGGGCGTGGCCACCGCAGTGGCGTCTGCAGCACTGCCGGTGGGTGTGGGGATGCCGCCGCCGATGCTGCTGCGCACGGCCGAGCCGCGGGGGGCGGACAGAGGGCGGCGCATGGGGGAGGCGCGCGCGGAGCCGGGCCGCTCGGTGGGGGTGGTGGCACCAGGGGCGCCGGGCGGCTGCGTGGCGATGCGCTTGTACTGCTCCTTGAGCTCGTGGGACACAGCCTGGGGGTGGTAAGGATGTCGCCTTAGATGCACAAGGTGCACTGCAGTACGGTGTAGCCACGTACAGGCAGACCACGTCCTGCGCACGATGCCGAGCGGACGAGTAAGGGTGCATGCTGACCGCCCCTGCCCGTCCATCCACAGATTCGGCCCCCTGAATCGGCGAGACGCTGGCACCCGTGCCGCTCTCAAGTGTGTCGATGTCCAGCTCACCAGCTCCTTCTCCAGGCCCGCGATGCGGTCCTGCAGGCGTGAGACCTCCCCCGTCATGAAGCGCATCTCCTCAATGTGACGCGTTATGTGCACCGTGCCCTCGTCCCTGGGGCCTGGGGAGCAGGAAGACACGCACGGAAGACACGCCGGTACCGGTAATCTCATGAGGCCCAGTAACAGCTTACTTGAATAGTTGCGGAAGGCGCACAGCTCAGGCGTTGGTCGCACAGTGCCGGCCCATGCAACAACGACAAACTGGCAGTACCATAGTAAGTACACGCTCGCATCAGGGCTTATATCCTCGCACAGCACCCCGTCAGGTTCACGAGGCATGCCGCATGTGCCCTCCCTGCCACCTACCGGCCTTGACCTCAGCAACGGCCACGCGCTTGGCCACCGCGCTCGTGCGCGCCAGCTGCGTAGACAGCACGCCCACCTCCGTGTCCAGGGCCGAGTTGCGCAGCTCGGCAGCCTGTGCACGATGCAACGCAGTGCAGGCATGTCAACATCTCCTCCATGACCCATTCAATTTCTGCTCGACAATGCCACGGCCTTGTACAGGCGGGTGGGTTCAAATGCAAGGCAGGTACGATGGCAATCGTTTGCTGCTCGGCACACAGTCAACCGCGCATCCACAGCAGGCGTGCCCCGGTCCACGCGGGAGCAGTTCCACCCCATACGCCGGCAGCGACTCGCCCGCATGGGTAAGTGTGCGCTTCGGCATGAGGCGTGGGGGTGCGTGGGCGCGCACATAACCCCACGCAACCTAGACCAGTCTAAACGGAAGCCCACACGTGCCGCTGTTGGACGGAAGCGTGACCACACCAACGCGGTCAAAACCAAGTTATTGTTCCCGTCCAACAACGGCTTTTGCGTGCGTGTGTACCGGCCGTTGCGCAGTATGCAGCACGCAGCACGCACCCGCAGCGATGCGCCAGCCCTGGCCGCCGCTTCCTGCAGCGATCCGATGGTGTCTCGCGCCTTGTCTAGCTCCTGCTGCAGCCGGGCCTTGTCCGCGTCGCGCGCACGGATGGCGATGTCGGCCTGCTTGAGCTGCGGGGAGTACGCGCAAACGCGGGGAGGGAAGGGATATAGGGGTGGGTGGGCGCGGAGGTTAGGCTGGAGGGGCGGCTGCACGGGGGTAGAGGTTGTCGGGTGGTTGGTCAGCACGCGCTCACGGATGGCAATGTCGGCCTGCTTGAGCTGCGAGGAGGAAGGGGGGTGCAGGAGGAGGAGGATGGGCGTGAGGTGGGTTCCGGCGGGAGGGGTCGACGCAGAAAGCAGTTGGTAAGCATGGGGCAAAATGCTATGTGGGTCGCCCCGCCCCGCGCCCGGCAATGTGGTGGCCGTGGCTCGCGCCAACAGCACAGAGCATGTGTTGCGTTTGCAGCTCCCTTGAGACTGCCAGAAACACGGGCTGACGGGTTGCATCCATGCGCCGAGTGTGCAGCGGGTGCGGTGCGGGATGCAGGCAAAGCGGGCCTGATATGGGTACAGGCAAACGTGACAGGGAGACACGGCAGGCCACAGCAGAGCAAGCAGGTGACAGGTGTCTGGTCACCACCCACCTGCTGCTTCAGGTCTTCGATGTTCTTCTGCGCCTCCAGCAGCTTGTTCTCCAGCTCCAGGGAGCGTTTGTGGTGCCCGTCGGCCTCGTCAGCCTGTGCGCACGGGCAGGTACGGCAGGGTACCGGTATGCAGTGAGCTGCTGTGCTGGCGTCCCTGGTACCGCAGCAGCCCCACAGATGTCGCCGCTTCATGCCCAACGCAAGCCGTCGCAGCGACCTGGTAACCGCCTGCCGAGCAACACTCAGACGGATAAGCCATGCGCAGGGTTACGCACACACATCCAGGCCCTCTTCATGTACGCACCTTCTTCTCCAGGATGGTTATGAGCTTCTCTTTGCCGCGCAGCACGTTCTCCAGCGCCTGGGTTTGCGGGTCACAGTGCAGGCACGTCAACGTGCAGATACAGCGTACATTTGGGGGCGATGCTGTCCTTGGCCTACCACATACCTGCCGCCGAGCGGTCAAGTCCAGTCCTTGATGCAACGACCAACGGACTGTGCACACAGGGCTTGGCTTGGGCTGCTCACCGCCGCACAAGCCAACCAGTACACGCAACAGAACAGAACGCAGCAGAACAGAAGACTCTACGAGCTGCAGAGCCTCGGACCTACTGAAAGCCTGCCCCTCCACACTGGTTTCGCCCCTGTACCCACCCTGACGTTGTCCCCAGCTTTGTCCCCGTCCAGCCGTGCCAGCCGCAGCTCAGCCTGCAGGACCCGAAGAACTGATAAGAAGCAATTCTTATTGATGAGCATAGATAGCCACATATTCACATGGATGGCTGCACCGGCCACACCGGCACGACTCAGCGTTCCACCCTAAGGTGAGACACTGCTGAGGTGTAGGTTCATTCGGCCAGGCAAAGTGTGGCCCCATGGACAGACATCAAGCAGCAAAGTTTTTATGCGTGCTGATGGCTCCCTCGACCTGCAAAGTGGCCATGTAGTCGGTGGTGGGCAGCGGGTTGGCCGTGGCACCCGAGGCCAGGCCCGGAGGGGGAGTAGCAGTCCCCGACACTCCGCCGTTCATGGACGCCTGAACGGGGCGTTCCACGGAGCGTTCCACCGCATTGAACATGGCAGTTGATGAGTCAAGTTCCGGCTCAAGAAGTACGGCAGGCCGGCAGAGCACTAGCAGCGCCATTGGCAGCATAGGTTGCGGTGTGCGGCAGTTGAGCTTTCAGCAACGGTGCGCGAAGGAAAGGCGCAGGAGGCATTCTGCAACGATGGTGTGGAGTGGAGATGTGCAACCATGCTAGTTACCTGCGTTGTGAGCACAGTTGACGCCAATAGAGTCTGGTCAACGCACTTTACACAGTGCCAGTCATGTCCAACCAATTTGCCCCGTGTGCCCAACCCTGCCCCGCGCACCCGCAGGGAGGCGCTGCCGTTCTGCGGCCTGTCCAGTTGCACGGACTGGCTGAGCAGGTGCGGCTTGTCGTTCGTGCGCACCAAGGCGGCCAGCTGCGTCTCCATCTTGCGCTGCGATGTGGAACAGCCGTTGTAAAGTGTTAACGATGCAAAGAGAGGAGAGGAGTAGATCCCCAGGCAGTAGCGGTACTTCCATTTGGAGGCTGCGTGCCCCAGGTTGCAGCTGGACCAATGTACAAAGATGTGGGTGCACCCAGCATGCCACCCAGCGGCAGCAAGGAGGTGTGGTACCGCGCAAAAATAGTGCAGTCTGCTAGGTTCCCTTTGGCGCCCATTACCCCTGCCCTACCTTCTCCGTCTTGAGGGTGGCCAGCTCCTTAGCCAGGCTGGCAAACTCCCTGCGTGCATGCCAGATGCGCAGGTTGTCATCAATCGTGTTGCCAGGCAGTGCGCGGGACTCGCTGCCGTGTAGCAGTTAGCGCCGTACGGCCCGCGGCGCCACTGCAACACGTGTGCGCCTCCTTAAATAGCACCAGCTGCGTGCTGGCTGGACCTACGTTAGCTTGGCTGATCATCAAGCCAGACGATCTACATACCCACGCAGTTCTGTTCCAGTGAAGGCGACGGGCCTTCCTGCAGTTGCGCCGCAACACATGTGCATTACGCTGTGCGCGCTCACCCGTCCATCGCCAGGCTGTGCTCCTTAGCCACGCGTAGCTCCGACTCCTTTTGGCTGATAGATCTGAGGACAGGTATGAAAAGGCCACGGGTGGAGCAGGGTGCAGGGGCTCATACCAGGAGGCGTAGGAGACGTGTGCTTGTACAGTTAACGTACACACACACCCGCCATTGGCCCCTGTTTGGGATACTGTACGGTATTTGTGTTGGGATACCCCTTTCAGAGTGGTTGGGGACTTCTGGTGCTTCCCACAGCTTTCCCACGACGTTGGGCTCAGCGCAGGGGCCGTGGGTTAAGAGTCCACCAGAGCAGCCGTACCTATCCTTGGCAGACACCAGGGCTCGCTGGGCCCCAATCTCCCGCCGCAACTCATCGAGCTCCCTTTCCTTCACCTTCAGGGCGTTCTGCAGGCTGCGGTGGGCATCCCGCGCATGCGTGGGTAGTAACTCAAGTGCTGTGACAGGAAGGGGACGACAATTCCTCATTATAATCGTCAATGCGTCTGTATATGCATTATAGGTGCAATCGTGGCTGTCAAGTGCCAGTTCCGACGTGGGGCACTGTGTCGTTGTTTCAGAGCTTTTTGGGTTCCTCACGCACCGAAGGACCTCGGAGCTCGCGGTGCCTGGGCGCATAGGTTGATCAGCTTTAGCCTCCTTGACAGCGGTTTTAGCAATAGCATCCTGTGTCGGCCCCGCGTCGTCGGTCTGGGCGGGAGGAGCGCTTTGCAGTAAGTTTGACTTTCCAGCCAGTGGTGGCGCACAATTTTCGATTGAAGCTGTCCTACCATGTTAGGCTAGTCACTGCCGACGAAAGTCTTGAAGGTCAGCTGCGCAACTGGCTTCGTTCACTTAGCTTCACTGGATGCCTGGCGTGTGCAGTTGTACTCTTGTAAATAGAATTTCAGATAAGAAAAATGGTGTGATGTATCGCCATACTGCTTGCTGTGGCTTTCCGGGTTCGGTTGCCGTTGCACGCACCAACCGCTTCTTCCTCCGAGTAGAAACTCAATTGAGCCGCCAGGATTGCGCCAGTTATCTACTTCAGGGCCCATGCGCCTTTCGAAGCAAGACTAAATGGCGCTGGTTCTAAGTGGGGGCTGCTTCAGTAGTCATGCATCTTGCACCTTACCTAGCGTAGCCAATGCACTGCTGCGACTGACCCGCAGTCAATTCTCCACACAAAGATGTTGCCATCCAAAGAGGCCCAGCCATTCAGAGGTTCCCTAGGGGGGCAGCAGCAGCACAGTCCTGGCACAGGCAGCGCTGCAAGCCCTCCCAGCTCACTGGACGATAGCTTGACACCTGAGAGGCATGATAAGAGCTGGGGGCACCAGCGGACGCGGAGCCGCTTGGCGTTCATGACATCAGCGGCACACCGCAACTTGTTTGGGCCAGAGAGCGGCGACGGAACTAGCGGTGATTCAGATGAATCAGTCTTCCGGCCAGCATCTGGCCCCCAGCGGAGGCAGACAGATGACGGACGGTTCGCCCCGACGCCAACGCGGGATGGCACGCAGCTTACCCCGTCTCAACTCCAGAACAGCGCACTGCTGGGACCCCAGTTCACACCGCCAAGGCGCAGCAGCATGCCAGGAAACCAAAAATCGGCCTTCACCTTTCCAAATCTGCCTGTGAGTGGCTAGCGGGCAGGCCGACCATTCAGGCCTGTTGGGTGGGCGTGGCACCAACGCAGGCCCCAAGAATGTTCCCCAGGGCCTGTGCCCCACATATGCTACAGTGTGCATGCGGCTACGTAGCCCAGCTGCAAAGGCAGTTATCATCCTTGTATATAACACGCCGTAGCTCAGCGAGGAAGGCCCCTTCCAGTGGTGTTCCGTTTGCATTCCAACCCATGACGCCGCTGCATGTGTCCCCTCTCTGATTGCAGCCGTCAGCCTTCGCCCAGAGCCAGGTCATGCCTCGCATGCCGCCAAGCAGGTAGGTCGCCGACCCACATCTGCCCCCACAGGACGTCAGCGGTCCCTAGCGGCCCCCAGCACTCCTTTCTGCCATGCCACCTGCCATTCCGTCCGTTGCTCCCCTGTACATGCCTAGCAGCGCAGGTGTGCAGTCAGCGCGACCACCGCACGCACAGTTGATCCGTGTCCCTTGGACTGCTGTCACACCTCGCAGCCGTACCAGCCCGGGCGGCCCCGGGTCCGTCTCCGCCATGGAGCTAAACGGAGTCTCGTCCTCACCCGTACCCAACGCGCACATGCTCTGGAACCATACCAGCCCGGGGTACGGCAGCCAGGGGTACGGCAGCCCTAGGTACAGCAGCCCCGGGTACGGCAGCCCAGGCTACGGCAGCCCAGGGTTTTGCACCCCAACCGGGACGCCCGGAGGGCCTGCTACACCCGAGGGCAGCCTCAGCGGGGGCCGCGCACGGTGCGGGGCGGGGGGGGGATGGGGCTCCGGCCCTGGCGCCTTTGGCAGCGGGGGCGGGGCCGGGGGCGGGATCAGCCCTGGGGCATGGGGTGCGGGGTCATTGCAGCGGGAGGGGAACGCGCATGCGCAATACTACCGGCATGTGGCATCTCCGTACCATGTGTCACAGGCGACGACGCCCCTCCACTCGGGGATGCCCACGCCGAGATCCTCGTACGGGGGCGAGCGGGGCTCAGCGCACGGGTCGCTGTTCGGCGGCGATCGCGACGGGGCCGGCTCATTGTACGGCGGCGTGGAGCGGAGGGGCTCGCTTTACGGCGCGGAGCGGGAGCTGGTGGGCGCGCTGTACGGGCTGGAAAGCCATGGGTCGTTGCAGGGCAGCGAACGCGGGGGTCCGACGTACGGCAGCGAACGCGGGGGGTCAATGTACGGCGGCGAGCGGGAGCGGGAGCGGCCGGCTTCGGTGTACGGCGGCATCGGATCTGTGGCGAGCGGCAGCATACTGCAGGGGAGCGCGTCGGAGCAGGCGGTGGAGGCCATTTTGAAGGAGAGGGCCAGACAGGCCAGCCGAACGCCGCGGTTTTCCTTCTCAAACAGGGACAGAGGTGGGAGGGCGCCCTGGATCGCGGCATACGAGCAAACCGGGCACACAGGCAGGCACTGTGATATGCCCTGGGAGCAGAGCAGGACGCTGGCACGGTAACATGAACGGCTGGTGCCCTGTTTGCGCGCGTGTTCGGTCCGCGCATGTCACGGCGCAACTCGGAGCACACTTTTTTTTGCATTTTCGCATACCGTATGCTCAGGCGCGGGCACACAGGTGCTGTGATGCCCAGGAGCAACATACTGTGTTGCGGATTCGCAGCTGACGCCTTACTGTACGGTATGTAAAGCCAGACTGGAGCCGAAACGAAGCTGAGTCTCGCAACACGTGTCTCGCTGTGCGTTACAGGCCTAGATACTCCGCTGTGGGTTACCCGGCTGCGGCTGCTGGGCCGGCTGCTGCTGGCTGCCCTGTTCGCCAACCTGCTCACCCTGGAGCTGGCGGAGTGGCGGGCGCAGCGGGGGTACGGCTGGCGGGACTGGTACGACGTTAGCTGGGTGGCCAACGACCCGCCGCCCACACCCGTGCTGGTGGCGGGCGGCGCGCTGCTGCTGCTGCTGTGCGGGCTGGCCAGCAGCGTGGCCGCGGGCTACCTGGCGCTGAGGCTGCTGCTGCTGAGCGCGCAGCAGTGGGAGGAGATTGCGTGAGTGGGGCCATGGGTGATCCCTGGCGTTCAGTGAAGAGTCTGAGCTAGGCTTGTCGTGGTGCAGACGTGAAGTTTCGCTCTGAGAATTGGCCAAAGGCGCACGGCATCTTGCGTACCCGCGTGTGCTATTCCAATGCTCTTCTGTGCGCACCTTCTGACCTCTTACCTCGGGGCCTTGCTACGCCTTGCTAAGCACTCTGTCGTTCCTCCCACAGCGGCGTCTTTGCCGAGCAGACCAGCAACCTGCTGCCGGTCAAGGAGCTGGCGGTGGTGGGCACCGTGGTGGTGTTCGTGGGCAACACCTATTTCGTGCCCGAGTGGCTTCGGCACAGGCTGCAGGCGCGGCTGCGGCTGGGGCTGGGGCGGGGCGGCAGCTGCGGCACCGCCATGGACCAAGCCACAGGTGCGCAATTACATGATAGAATGCACTGAGTGACAGTATGACTTGATGAATTCTGACCGCTCACGCCGCCCGTGCCGAATAAGGCGCAACACGGCTCACGGTGCTTCGTTCAGTACTGTTTCAGACAGTGAGCTTCCATCGGGTACACTCCACCCCCTTGATGTGGTGCTCCAGTACGCTCTGTATTGAGCCTTTTTTAGGAGTCAAGACCTTGACGCGCTGTAATCTTCGCCCCGGCATACCGGGCACAGAGGTACCGGTACTTCGGTGCTGGGCCTTTGGGAGGGTGTGTTGCGGTGTTGGTTTTGCCCCATGGACTGGCACACAGGGCAACTGGGCCTTTGTGAGGCTGTTGCACGCTGTGCTTCGTCCGGGCGCTGCCTGCAGGCCTGGTGCACACGCGTACCCCTCCTGGCTGCTCACTATCTTTCTTGATGTATGCAACATGCGTACATGCCTCGTTATTCCTGCACCTGATCCTGATGCGCGCAGGGCTCATGTACACGCAGCGCTGGACCCCGGGGCGGCGGCTCATCATGCTGGCAGGCAAGCTGCTCATGGCGCCGCTCTTTGTCAGCGTGTGCGCAGTGCAGGTGCGTGTGGGCACGTACTGCTTGCGCTGGGAACTGGGGTGCGCGTAAAGCGCGAGGAACCCGTGTAAGGCGTCAGGGAAACATGGGAACGCTGGGAACTGGGGTGTATCACTGCACAGCTGCATGGTACGTTCGCACGCACTGCTGTGCGGTGTGCTGGTCGGCGTGTGCGCCGCGCACGTGCGCGTGGGCACGTGTGCGCTTGGGAGACATGGTGCCACTTCAAAGCGTATGGTTACGTCACATGGCAGTACGCTTTGCCGTGTGCAAAGAGCACCGCTGCGGCTCTCTAAACCAGTTGATTGACCATCAAATCGTGCACTAGCGGTGCCACCTGAGCACATGGATGGCCGTCCTGCGGTGCTAAGCTGGCACCGTCAACCCAACCAGCCATGTCGGTGCTACCTTCTGCAGCACCGGTGCCTGAACACTGCTAATGCCCTGGCAGCGCCACTACAACCACGACACTGCCAATGCCCTGGCAGCGCCGCTGAAACCATTCTCCTGTGTTTTGCTGCGTGTTGATGCAGTACCACGACATCACCAATGAAGCCGTGGGGCTGGGCGGCTGGCGGCAGCGGCTGTCGCACCGCTACTACTGGGTGCCCCCCGGGGACAGCTCCAATAACAACTGGCTGCTGCTGCAGGCCGCGGTGTACGTGGTCATGCTGACGGGCATCAGCCAAACGGTGAGGGCTGGGGTGCAGCCGAGCCAGGGCTCAAGCATACCGGTACGTAGGAGTAGAGGGCGTATGGAATGTGGTGTAGCCAGACGGGAAGTGCTGGCTGGGCGCTGCTGAGGATGGTTTGCTCATGAGCGGCGAAAAGTGCTGCAAGTGACGCGCGCCCTCGCTGCTGTGCCCCTGCAGTGCATCCCCTCCCTCATGGCGCTGTTGCTGCTGCTGGAGGCGGGGCTGTGCTGGAGGTTCTGGTCCAGCGACTGGATGTCCAGGTGGGTGCGTGGGTGGGTGGGCGGGTGCACACGCGGCAAGGAAAAGCCTCAGTATGCCCACGGCTTGGTTGGGGTTGATGCAGGTAGCTAATGTCAACCGTGCAGTCCAGCAACGGTTGTGGGAGTGCGTATACCGGTATGCGCTGCGTCCTGGAAAGGGACGGGTTGCAATGGGCGTCGCGGCGTGTGTTCTGCCCACGGGGGATTGGGTCGCCTGTGTTTGTCACCTGCGCACCAATGCGCCCACGGGCGTCCTACAGCCTGTAAGCAAGGGTGGACAATGCACGTTGTGCGCGCATGAGGTGTGTTCGTTCTGTACGTGACAACTGTCGAATGTTGGGCGCTGCGGCTCTACACCGTTGTTGGCTGCTGGCAACCTGGTGGCAAGATGCACATCACACCGCCCTTGGTGACTTCTGTCCCCGTGCTCCCTGCCTGCGCAGCCACTACATCTCGTACCTGCGGCGCCACTTCATGGCCAACGTGGCCATTGCGGGCGGCTTGCTGTTGACGCTGCCGCAGGGCAAGCATGACACGGACGGGGCAGGGAAGGGGGACGCGGGGGTGGTGGCGGGGGGAAAGAAGAAGTCGTGAGGTATGTATGCGTCGGTATGGGCGTCGCTGCGTGTGTATTACCTGGGCTGCGGGTAGGCAGGGAGGACACGTACGCTGCCAGGTGGGCGTTTGTTTTTACCGTACATGTTTCAAACCCATTGCGCTTGAACATTAGCAGGTGTAGCTGCGTTCGTTTGTAGGCGTGTAGACGGGGCGTGGACGTGTGGGCATCCGTATGCGTATGCGTTTGTGTAGACGGGGCGGACAGCAGGGTCGGTGTCGGAGGGTGGGCACGGGATGTTGCTTGCCTGTCGTTCGCCTGCTGTGACAAATGACCATGCGTGCGGGCTCTGTCAGCTGGCGGTTCACGATTGAAGGCTCTGTTGGGGGCTTCATGCGTGCGTGGGGGCTTGTCCTATTCTTTTGCCGATAAGGCTTTTTTGCTGCTTGCTTAAGGCTGTGCATAGACTATGACTGCATGGTGCTCTGGGGTGCAGGTGCACCGTACCCCAGATGTTGCCATGTTGCGGCCAGCAGTGCTTTGCTGTCTACATCATCGCCATTGATGTCATCCGTAATCCATGTCTCAAGTAGTAGCCTTTGCTGAGGATGTCTGTCGCCGAGGTCACGCTGTTGTGGTCTAAGCGTACGTAAAATGCACGTAATGTACGTAAGCTGATGTCTGTTCAGTGTCTGCTCGGGTTGCACCCACGCATGTACGTTGCGTCAAACATGAAGGGCACGTACACGGCATGCATGTCCTTTTGTCCTTACACGTGTGGTCCCTTCCAGACCCGCGCATATGTGGTGCTAAGCCCATGACATGCTTAAGCGCCTTGGCCCTGGGGCCCACAACATTTGTTATGACACGACATCACGTCCCCCATTGGACTGGCAGGTGCGGCCCAGGAGTGCAGCCTGCGCAGCGTGTGTGCACTTGGATAGCCCGAACCAGCAATCCAGCATTCTGCACCACCAAACCCAGGGGAGCTTTACACACCAAACAATGGAACAACGGACGCAGCAGCGCGCCGTGCTGATAATCATTTTTCCTGCCTCATGTGCATGGGACCCACCTGGGACCCACTTCTCGGTACCCAAATCCGTCGCCACGTGCCAAGGCTAATGAGATATGGACATACGGTGGTCAATGTGTGTCCTCTCAAAAACAGATTAGACATTGCTTAGATGCACTCGGAAGCCGGTCAATGCTGGGATTGAGGAGGCGCCCTGGCGATGGCTTACGTCTCTAGGGAACTACCCAAAGCCAAGGGGAGTTGTCCGTGACCTCTGCGAAACAAACCTTAAGGGAATGACTCCTTCGTCCCAATAATGCCGCTGGACGTCCACCAAGCCAAGACCACTGCCTGCCATACGGCCTGCCGTTGTTCAGCAAGCACCCGTGGGCTCTCCACTATTCATGTACTGCTGCATGACCACCACCTGAGCATTGCTGCAGCTAGCCCTTGTGTCCACCAAGGAAGGCCCCCGCCGCCAACCCTATAACAGGGGGCTTCCGCGCGCCACACCTCATGACATTGCTGCTATGTACTTGACACGTTGACAGTGCTCCTTCAGGTAAACCTCTTCGGCGGCCCTGCCTTCGTGGTGATCAGGGTGTCTCCCCTGCTGTCGCAGGATACCCTGCGTGCATGGAAAGCCACGCCGCGGGTTGCCGCACGCACACTATACGTGAATGTGACTGCTGAAATAGCGCTTGTACAATGCCACACAAGCAGGATCTTCCGTTCCGAGCCTCACCGCTCCCCTGCCTGAACAAGCACGTGCTGCGACAGAAAGGAATACAGGCAGGGGCACGCACTCCAAGCAGTCAGCTTCTTTTGGCGAAGGGCATGCCATGCGCACCCACCTGAGCGTGTCGTCCAAGTACACGTTGTCGAACCAGCCCTTGCCAAAGGGCGGCAACCCCAGGGCCCTGCCCCCAGGCAGCTTCAGCTTTGCAGAGGTGAAGGAGAAAGCGGTGCGCTGCGGCCCGTCCGTTTGTATGGAGGAGTCCACGATGAAAGCACCCTCTGGAGGAAAAGTGATGACGTTCTGCAGGTAAGGTGATGAGCCGCTGCTGCTGCTGCCGTTGTCTATGACCTGGTACACGCCGCCGGCTTTGGTGCCGAACAGCGGCGCGCGCTCGAGGATGAAGAGCGTCTCCTGTGCAGGGTACGGTGGGGGTTCCGCAATGAGCAGCATGCTGTTCGTGCAGTAGGGGCTTGTGACACAGGTTGCGTGTGGCATCCAAAGCTCTAGGGCGACGCGTGGAAATCCGCCGCTAGGTTATGGTATGTAGCAGTCCTACGCAATGCCCACAGGCAGCTGTCGTGGTGTGCGGAACCGGCCCGACCTGCGCAGGCAGGCAATGCCACGTGCCGTCCGGGTATGCCCTGCTTGGCTGTGTGTCCGACCCGCACCTTTTCAGTGGTCCACAGCAGCTCCCATGTCCCGGAGCTCTCAGGGCCGGTCGTGTTGCGTCCTTCGTTTGCGGCCTTCAGCGCAGCAACGGCGTCAATGATGGCTTTGCGGTCTGCAGGACTCGTCGACACGCCCCGCTGCGTGTTACTGAGCAAGCTCAGGAGCTCCTTCTTGATTGAAGATACGCTGTCAGTGGTAGCAGCATGTGTGCGGACTAAGCGTGTAGGGCATCGCTGCAGGCAAGTGCTCCGACCGGAGCCTGCGACCGGTGCCCTGCTCGACACTTGCATTGCTGCTGCACGTCCTGGACGCCGTAAATCTACTCGGCTCTGGGTTAGCTAGGACATGCGAGAGCGAGACACTTTACAACCTGTCGTGCTTGCCGAGTGCAACTGCTAACCAACTGAGCCCCTCCGCAGTGGCATCCATTGCCATTTACGGTAGAGCAGCAATGTTAAACATATGTCTTTTCATAGTCGCTGGACTCGCCTGAAGGGCTTCTTGCAGCACATCAACATAAAAAATGTTTGTCCGCTTTAAAGGCTTTCGGGACAAATTGAGGCAGCGGGGGCCACATGTTGATCATGAGTTGACGCTTGAGAACTCAAACCTGAATGCGAACCAGATAGGTGCGACTGGCCTGTGCTTCGAAGGGCTTCATGTCTCAGGCCACAGGGTTCACACAGGCCCAAGCAGAGCACACCTACGGCTAGTGCTGTCATCAGGATGACCATTATTGTGCTAATGGTGTGCTCGTGCGCAGCCACGGCGCTGAAAGCCCTCAAAATCCTTGGGCTGGAGCCCCGGCAACAAGCCCTCACAAAGCAGGACTTTATCATCTTCCTCTACGCCATGGGCTTGGTGGGTGCTGCACTCCAATCGTGCTGCTAACGCGTGGCAAATCACGCATCTGGGTCAAGTGCCTTACCCCGGACTACCCCCCACCAGAACCCCACGGAGGACATCATCGACTCCAAACTCCGCGCCTTCAAGCTACATCATAAGAAGCACTACACCTTTGGGCAACTTGCACACGTCTGGTAAGTGGCCGCAGAGTGCCCTTCTGTGTACATGGGCACCAGCGCATGTACGGTAACCTGCTCTGAAAGGAAACAGCTTGCCTCATACCATGGCACCTCCCTTGCCCCTTGGCCCCACCTGCACAAACAGGTACTCCATGCTTCAGGACCTGACTGACGAGGATGAGATCCTGAAACGCGCTTTCCAGTTCTTTGATAAGGACGGGAACGGTGAAATCAGCGTGCAGGTGCGTGACCACGGAGTGGCAAGCTTGCGCCGTGCTGCCGGATCCCGGACACTCATTTGCTTCTTGTGTGCAAATGTTGTGACAAGAAAACTGCTGTACCCGGCCGTAATGCCCTGTGTTACGCGCGCGCCCCTGCCAGCCCTCCACGTGCTCACACTCTTGCTCCTGGGGTAACGGTGTCCACAGGAGCTCAAGACCACAATGCACGAGCTGGGCGACCTGCTGACTGAGGAGGAGATTGCTGCCTTCATGGCCATCATGGATGTCAACAATGACGGTGTCATTGGGGTGGGTGGGTGTACGTAGGGGTAGGGGTGGAGGAACAGGGTAAAGGGACTTGTGGATCGGGTCTCGAGGATGCGCCTGAGATGCACTAGGGTGCCCCATGTTCCGTGGCCAGACAGCCTGCGGCGACGGTGTCATCGGGGTGCGTGGGTGTGCGGGTGGAGACACAGCGCGACAAAGCCAACCATCCGGGCCTTACGAAGTGTGGTGATCGGGCGCATGTGGATTAGGGGGAGCAGTTGATCCTGTGCAATATGGCTATGAAGTACTGGAGTTAGAGGGGCGTGCGAACAGTGGAGTCGCCAGCGTACCCGTTGGCCGCACCTAGCTAACCACCCGCTCTGTGGCTTTCCCTTCTGACTACCCATCTTCTCCCCTCCCCGTCCCCTCCCCTCCCCAGTACGAGGAGTTCTTGGACACGCTCAAGACGCAGGCGCCGCCCCTGCAAGGCGAGGGCGGGGCGCGGCTGCAGCAGCAGAAGCTGCAGCAACAGAAGCAGAAGGTGGACGCAGACAAGAGGTGCGGCGCAGCAACACGTACAACATTTTTGCGGAGGTCGATTTCACTGTTATGCTTCACCCGTACTGCCTGACGTACTGTATCGCATGCTTTGGGACCCCGCAAGCCAGCATACCAAACAGCCCGTTGTTCCGTCCGCAACTGTTTGGGTTCTTTTCTCCTCCTCGCGCCCAAAATCCCCCGACCAGCGTCCTGGCCCGGCTGGGCGCTCAGCACTACGACCAGCAGCCCGAGCACCTGCCCGAGCACATGCCCGACCACGCCGGCATTGCTTCCCACGCGTCCACATCCACACGCGACAACCTGGCGGCAGCCGCAGCCGCAGCCCTGCTGCACAACCACCACCACCACGGCGACGGACAGCCGCCGCCGCCGCCACCGGCGGCGGCACAGCGCACCAGCAGCAGCACACGGGCGGGTGCCTCACGGCTAAGCCACGACTCCGCCGACGCAGCGGCCTCGCTGCCTCCGGCCAGCGCGTTGCTGGGGCTGGCGGACGGTCACCGGCGTGGGTCCAGGGACGGTCCAGACCCTCGGCCGAGCTCAGCCCGGGTGCAGGGCTCCTTCAGGGCCGGCCCGTCGCCGCCGCACATGGGGGCGGAGGAGGTGCAACGGCCAGGGGAGCAGCCGCCTACGCCCCACCACCACCACCAGCAACAGCAGCAGCAGCAGCTGCAGGGCGGGGAAGCCAACCAAGCGGCCGGTCAGCACGGCGGTGGGATGGGGGCGTTGCCAGGGAGAGGGGCGAACGGCGAGCGGCCGTCGCCAGGGTTGGCGGGGCGGCTGGCGCCTCTTGGGTCGAGCTCGGGGGAGCAGCAGGGGCTGCCGCAGCCTCGCAAGACGGACTCGTACATTGCGGACCTGGGGCCGGGGGATCCAGCGGGGCCGGCGGCGGGTGGGGGGCTGCGGGCGCCGTGCGTGTTGGAGCCGGGGCCGGGGTCGGATGGCAGCGGCAGCCCGGCGGGACGCACGGGGATGACACCGCCCGGGAGCAGGTGAGGGTGGGGGCCGCCGGTCACAGGGTACCCAGGCTATAGCAACGCGTGTAATCGCCCGTGTTGACCACGGGGAGATGCGTGGTTTGTCAGTGGGCCTGAAGCGATGCCCCGATGAAGCGCTGCAGGTGCGGGTGGGGGCTGCTGGCATGTGGGTCATGTTGGTCGCGGGAAGCAAGGGTGTTAGTGACGCGTGAAGGCGTCCCTGTTGGTCAACGGGAGGGTGCATGGTTTGCGGTGGGCCTGGAGGAAGTCCTGGGCGCTACGTGCCGTGCCGTGGCGTGCGACTTGATCGCGCATGGTCGGCGTTGGGTCCTAAAACGTGTGCGAGTGAGTGCAGCGCCAGTATGACACATGGGAGGGGCGATGCCAGCGCATCGGCGCAGGGGTGTGTGGTGACGTCATGTGTGTAGTTGGCATTCTGGGCCGGTTCCGTGTGTAGGTGGTCACACTGTGCTCCCGCCGCTTGGCAGTTGGGGCTGTACTGCATACGGGAAGGTAGTGGAATACCATCGTACGATCCTGCTCATATATGAAACCTACTCCTGCTCCATCTTGCTCGTGCGCTTGGGTTATACCGTCCAGGGGACCTGACCCCCGGAACCCAACTCGCCTGATTGACCAGGATTGCCCCTTGTGCCCTGCTTTCCTGCAATAGCAGGCCCGCAAGCGCGAGGCGTGGACCCTAATCGGTAGGCAGCAGGCGGAGGTGGCAAGCCTGAGAGATAATACGCAGGGCCGGAGTAATGATGTTCAAGCAGGCGTGACGTGTAAGGGATGTGGCCGTGGGCCCCTTGAGTGCAGATGGGGAGACGCTGGGAGGCATCAAGCAGGGGCGACAGGGTAGTGTGTGGCTTAGGCGTAGCAGTCTCTTGAAAACCCAACCAACCCACTGCGAGATGTGGGTCTGTGACTTGACATGGACACAGCAATGTTGAGCACTGCTATTCATTGAGCGATTGTATCCACGTCTGCACTGGTGGCTTTGTCGGCCCCCTATGGGCTGGACTGTCTGTCTTGTACTGTAGTCTGACGCGCCTCCCTGTGACACGTGGTGACCGAAGCCGAGTGTTATGAGGTGCCCGGGCCTGCATCGCTGCGGTCGTGCTATTGTGCACTACTGTACCTTTCAGAAGCACCGATGTTGAGCAACTGGGACCGAGGGAAGGGCAGTTTAGGCCGCTAACCGGGACGCACGGGAATCAGTGTTCCGGTCTTCAGAATTATTATAATTTTTGCGGCCGTTTCGGCCGCGGTTTAGAATTATTTGGCCAGAAATTCTGAAGGATTTAGGATTTCCCTTAATCATTGCCGTGGAAATTCTGAGCAGTACCATCAGAATTCTGGGGAATGAAGGCGAAAATTATCATCAGGTCAGCCCCTCACATGACACCAGGTAGACCCTAACTGTGCCGGAGGCCGCAATATATGCCCCCCCTCCGGCAGAACGCTAGCCGGCATGTAGGCAGCGCACGCGCGAGCGCTGGGTAGCCGGGTACGGTTCCCCAAGTGGGTGTGCAACTAGGAAGCAGGGCTGGCATCCACTTAAGTTGCCAGACGCCAACAATGATGCCCGCTGAGGATCGCACCGTACCCCGTAGTGAATGGAAGGGGGTGGTGCAGGACGCCTGATGGTACCGTTTTTGCTGTTGGCCTGATACCGGATATGGCATCGAACGCAACGCTGCCTCCGTCCGAAGATAGAATGCAGTGCTCCTGCTATTTGAATGTTCCGCAGTCTTTTGGGGGTCTGGGGGGCTTGCCCCCCAGGAAAAAAATTGGAATCATAATTTTTCAGGCCAAAATTATGAGCAGTACTATCAGAATTTTGACTCAAAAGGCGGGGAAATTATGAGCGCTCAGAATTTTCCGCCAAATAAGACCGGGACACTGGAATTGCTGAACGTGATGTGTGACCCCCTATCTACGAACCTTGCTGACAGCTTGTTCCCACTCAACTGTGAGCATGGGTGTCCCCTAGGTTTGTGACACAGGTTATGTTGTACCAGATTGTATCTAGTGATACTGTATGATGCAGTCATGGCGTATTGCATATGAGAGTGGGTGCAGCAGGCTGGGCTTGGGGCCAGCGCAGCGCGATCTGGGTCGTGATGATTAGACGTGCAGGTGCGGCTGAACGTCCGACGCAGCCATGCCATGGCTGTAAGCAGATTCAGATAGCTCTCATCACATACAACAACGCGGGTCAAAGTCACCTTCATGGCCTAAGCCCTTGACTCAACAGGGACAGATTGGGTTCAGCAGCAGGTTTCGGAGTTCGCGGGAAGAACCTGGCACCCATTCCCGGGGATCCTGTCTGTTACATGCTCACATGCAGAAAATAGGTTATATTCAAAGTTTAAAGAGCGCTTCGCTGTTTGCGTCGTGTAGATCCCCCAACAAGTCTTTGGACCGTTCAGGTCGCCTTTTCGCCGGGCTGATGACTGAGCTGCCCCCAAGCAACGATTGTGACCTGCGCTTTGGCGTATCCCAGGAGCCGTTGGACCCTGCCCTGCTTGAAGTTCTTCTGAAGCTCCTCGTCGGTACGCCTTGTCGATGGCGAATAGGCATGGACCGCCGTTGCCATATTCTCAATCAGATTAGCGACAGACCCAGCTAAGCTCTACCCCAATCCATCTATGGAATGCAGTTGACCGTCACATCCGCGAGCGCCACTTCCGAGACCAGCAGCAAGAGCTGGCATACCTTCGACAGCAACAACAGCTCCACCAGCAGTGGCAAGCACCCCTGCCTGACAACCCGCAGCAGGCGCAGCAACACACCAGCGGTAAGCGCCCGAGGCCACCGACATCTGGATGGTGCGGTTAAGGTGGAGCAGCTCACCGTTTGGGCGAGGGTACAAGACACGTCGAGGATTGGCACGTCCCTAGGCGATGGGCACGGAGGTGGCTACGGCAGGACAGGGCCCATGGCGCAACACGCCTACGTGGACTGGGGCTTTGTGAGGTGGCAAAGCAGTACTATCTTGCGGCTGCTTTCAGTGACGTCCAAAGCTTGCCTTGATCTGGGCCAATGTGGATCTAGGCCAGCAGGTGGAGCAGATTGCAGCAACCCTTTCGTTGCTTGCAGGTCAGGCAGGCGTTCACCCTGATGTGGCGCCTGGCTGACGTGTCTTTGGATGGCTCCTGGCTGGTAGGAGCACAGCATCCTTTTGGATGGTCTGCATGTTGCATGCACTCAGCCAGGTTGCATTGGCACGTGTACGGCGACACCCAGGCACGAGGTATGTAGGACCAGGGCACCACAGCGTCTACAGGGGGACGAGGTTCCGGGTTGCATGGCGGTGGCTGAATAATGCCGTATGCGCATTGAACCGCAGGTGACGTTTTTCATCTGAGAACGTTCTATGTATCGCCATTGGTGTAGTACGATTCCTTGTAATGAGACATTGCGGTGCGCGTACCGGTACGTCAGCGGGTCAAGGACCTTTCCTCATGGACACGGGTTACGGCAGGGGTTACGGTACCTTCGTACGAGTCAGTCAGTACACACCGGAAGTGGTAGCGTGCATGCATGGGGCCATGCAACCGGTCCTCTCGCAAAGATGCGTGCTGGTGTCCCCGCAGTCAATTTCCCCTGAGTTCGCCGCCTGACCTGGCAACATCATTCAGCAGTCCTGACGAGGAAGCACGTGACCAAAATGAGCCAGCGACGGCCAGACTGTTGGGTGCCAAGCGACGTTGCCAAGATGCCAACTCAGCAGTCACGCCTCCAGGCTAGGTTACGCACACAGGCAGGCTCAGACGATCAGACGCCCGTTGCACGCGCACAAGAAGCTGATGCGTTTCCGTCTGGGTTGTTGGCCTCTTGCTGCCAACCGAAGCAATGGAGTCCCAAGACAGGAGAGGGTTTGCCCTGTGTGTGATTCCGGCGCAGTGGAGGACGAAGAGCACGTGCTACTGCATTGTGCCGCGTACGACTGCCTGCGGCGCGATCTTGGTCTTGAGCTGAACGGTAGCATGCGTGATTTTGTGCTCGGACCTGATCAGGCGAAACTCGCTGTGCTGTTAAGGAAAATTTGGTCTGCACGTCATGCCCGTGTACCGTTGATGCGTTAATTAGCTTGCTGCTGGCATCCTGGTAGCAGTGTATCCGGGTGCATGCCTTGAGACTTTTGCGTTGGCCCTGGAGCCCCTACCTGGCTCGTATACGGGTCCTTACATGTTGGGTTCCGGATCCTACCATGTAAGAAACAAACAAACAAAGACGCCCGGCCCACAGGCAGCCTCCAGCACAAGCAAGAGCAGTACACAGTGCAAGCACAAGCAAGCTCCGTTCCGTCCCCAACCCAACGCCATCCCTTTCTCAATGCCCATGTCAACTTCCGTTTGCAGCCGAGTGAACAGTTAACAGTGCAGCGCCTGGTACAATGTACCCATCCCCACACACAACGATGCTTCCCCACACTTGCCAAAGTCCCAAGGGAGGCCCTTTGCTCCCAGCCGATACCGTCCGACTGCCACAATTAGGTGTGCAAAAGTACATACAAATCAGCATACGCAAGCCGCTCTTACGCACTGCTGACCCTTGACACCGCCGAGGAGCTGAACCGGCTGCGCCACGCCGCCAGCCCCTGCGCCAGCGCCTGCTGCACGCCGGGCGGGTACACGCCGTCCGCCATCACAGGCACACCCGCAACCACCACCCCGGCCCCCTCCCCCCCCCCATCACCGTCCCCGTCTCCATCCCACTCCAGAGGCGGCCCAGCGTTTGCACCTTGTACTGGTACGTGGTGCGCGTTGTGGCCCTGCCACGGTGTCCTGCTCGTTTTGCCGCTGCCATGGGCTTCATCAGGTGGGTAAGCGTCACCGCCCTGGTGTGCTTTGTTGCCTGGATGCGAAGAGACACGTGATATCACTGCCAGGGCGGCAGCAGGCTCCTCTTGCTCCAGGACTGGCGGCAGCAGGTGCGTTGCCGTGGTCATCCCTGCGGGCCCCAGCAAGCACCAGCAGCTGTCATCACGCCGACAGGGTACCTGCGGCGGCGAGCCAACCAGCAGGAGCAACAACGTTGGGAATGGCATGCCTGCATCGGCCGCGCAGGCGCCAAGTCTAGCATGCATAGCGCCTGAGCAACACGGCGGTGCGAGTCTTCCCTATGCTGTCCGCATGTGCTGTGCTACTTTCCTCGCACAGAACACGCAGGCCGGCATCAGCCATCCCCTACCTGTGCGGTACGCCACGGCCGCAGACGGGTCAGCGTACAGCGGAGAGGAGGGGTGGTAGTAGGCCACACCGCTGGCTGGAGGCGCCATGGACTCGCGGCGCACGTGGTTCTTAAATTTGAAGTTGGACTGGTTCTGGATCTGCGACAGCAGCTGCGAGTGCATGTCGCCACCTCCCCTTGCACCTCCGCCGCCCTGAGCCGTGGCCGGCAGCGGGGGCGCCATCAGCGGCGGCGGCGGTGGCGGCGGGGCGCGGAACATTGGCGGCGGCGGCGGCGGCGGCGGGGACGCGGCGGTCTGGTGCGTCCAGGATGCTGCAGGCGCAGGGGAGTAGCCGGCGTGGTCATTCGCTGCAGCAGCAGGGTCGGTGGCCGCTGCTCCGTCCTCCTCGCTACCCAGCATTCGCATGAGTGTGTGCTGCATCTGCACCAGGACCTGCCTCTCCTGGTCACGCGACACGCTGGACATGCGGGGCTCTCCTCCGCTGGCCGGCATGGGCGGAAGCGGGGGAGGGGGAGGGGGAGGGGGCGTGGCGACAGGCGGCAGCGGCAGCGGCGGCGACAGCTGCTGCTCGTAGCTTCCAGGGCCGCTGACCATGCGCGACTCGCGCGCGGCGGCCGTGGCGGCGACGATGGACGCGCGCTGCGCCTCCTGCACCTGCATGGACAGCCGCGCCTGCTGCAGCTGCTGCTGCTGTTGCTGCTGCTGCATGTCCACCAGCACCGCCGTCACCGTGGCCACCGACTGCTGCAAGCCCGACAGCTGGTTCTCCAGCGACACCACGTTGCTGACATAGCTCTTGCGCAGCTGCTCCGAAACCGCGTCCAAGTGGGGTAGGTCCCCGCCGCCGATCATTGGCACGCCGCCGCCGCCGCCAGCCGCCGCCGCCATCGACGCCCTCGCGGCGCCGCCGCCCTGTTGCTTGCGGCCGCCGCCGGAGGACACGGACGAAGCACCGCTGGCGCTGCCACGTGTCGGCGTGATGTAGGCGTTACCGGCCACCGGCGGCTGGTCGTCATGCGCGTGCACGTACAACGGCCGGGCAGCCGGCGGCGCCACGACGGAGGCGCGCCCGCCGCTGGGGCTCCAAGTGGTGGGCCGACGGCTAGCGGCGGACTCCGGCGGCGCGTTGTACGGCAGTGACACGCTGGCGCTGGCGCTGCGGCCGTCGCGGATGGCGGCGGCGACAGAGGCGCTGTGTGCCCTGCTGGTACGAGCCTCAGCGGCTGGCGGCGGCGCCGCCAGGGGGGCCTGGTGGTCCAGGTATACGTCCAGGAGGGTGGCGGAGGAGGCGGAGGCGGAGGAGTGGCGGCGGGGCTGAGGTGCGTGCTGCGACGGCCGCGGCTGCGCGCGGGCCGCCTGCCATGCCTCCACCTCGCCCTCGCCGTCGTCCTCTTGGACGGTGCTGGGCCGGCGGTGCTGCTGCTGGCTGTGGGACACGGTGGTGCGGCGCGGGTGCTGCTGCTGCTGCTGCTGTGCGTGCTGCGCGTGCTGTAGGTGCTGGCCGGCTGCATCTCCCGGCCACGCGATGGTGGTCCCGCCGCTGCCGTCTCCGTGCGTACTCGACCGCACCCGGCGCCTCATGACGTCCTCTGCGCCGCCGTCGCCTGGAGGAGCCGCAAAGGACGTAGCAGCGGCCGTGCTGCGACGGGCGGTCACCGTCGTACGGCGGTGCTGCTCCCACGCCTCCCCAGCAGAAGCCGAGCCGCCGCCGTGAGCCTCGTACTCGCCTTCCACCACGCCCCCGCCTGCGCCAGTGGTACCCCACGGTGCCAACAGGGGCATCGAGTCCCCACCAGGGGAGCTGCGCAGGCCTGCCGGCCCAGCGCTGAAGGACCGGGGTCCGGGGGACCCTGCACCCCGGCCCTTGCCGCCTCCCATGGCGGACCTGGCAGGCAGCATCTCGGTCTTTGCCGCAGGCCGCCACGGCGGCGCGACGGTGGACGTCCGTACAGCCCGTACGGGCTCGGAGTTGAAGGAAGCTGACGAGTGGTTGTCGTACTCGTCTTGGCCGCCGCCGCCGAGCAGCGGGGTGCGGGCGCCCAGGTCAACAGTCCGGCCGTTGTCGTACATGCTGGGGCTGGCGGCGGGGCGGAAGGACACCCGGGAGGGACGGGTGCTGGGGTGGTGGGCGTCGGGGGGTCCCATGGTGCTGGGGCGTGCGGACTGGGGTAGCGGAAAGATGTCCGGTGCGAACTGGGACGCGCGGGCGGAGCCGCCGCCAACCACCTCCGTCAGCCTGCGAAGCGGGCGTTGGAGGGTGTGGGAGGTATCAGCACACACAAGTCCATTTGTAATATGCTACTGTGACCCCGCAACTGCATTCGTACACAAGTCCAGTTGTTGTTGCAGAGATACACCTGAAGCGGCAGGCGAGGCATGCCCATGCACCGCCCTGGGTACCAAGACATACACACAAGGCACGTGCCCTCCCTCACCTGCCCTCTTGCTGCAGCCGCGCCAGCAGCTCTGGCCGGGGGATGGCCGCCTGGCTGATGGCCCTGAACCACAGCATCTGGTCATGGGGGCACGCAGGGGCACGGGAGCGGTTGTACCCATTCAGAGCACTGCAGCAACAAGATGTCAGTGATCGCTGTGATGATTGTGCTAAAGAGACCAATAACACCTCGCAGGGTCCTGCAAATCAAGGATTTTGGAACGGCATCTCCCCAAGTGGAAGCGTGCGAGCTCCCTGTGTGTGACACAAAGCCGCATCGTAACATATGTGGAGGCGCAGCAACGCCGCAACGCCCACACCCACACCCACATCACTCCCACTGGCTCACGCCCGCCCCATGCACCAAACATTCACTTTCCGCTCCTCACTGATGGCTGCCATACCCATACCGTTGTGGAGGACGACGCAACATAAAATAACCCCACAGGGCCCTAGGCCACAACACCAGCATTAGCTCACACCAGCTGCTACACACAGTGCCGGTCCCCGGTACACGTTTTCTTCGCGCTTGCGCGTACCCACAGCCCCACCTGCAGCTCCTCGCTGATGGCTGCGATAGTGAGGTGCTGCCTGCTGGACGTCTCCAGGGCGTCTGGGGACAGCTCGATGGTCAGCGCGTGGGGCTTCTCGCCCGTGCGATTAACCACGGTGCGGCACGACACCACCGCACCCTCCAGCGCCACCAGCCCACGCGGCTTGGGAGCGCCCTGGCCCTCGAACCAGAACAGGTTGCTGCCCTGTGTGCGAGGGGGCAGGAAGCGTAAGTGAAGAAGGTAGGGTCGAAGGGCAGGGCACACCCGTACCGCGCAGTTTTGCATGCCACGTGGGTGAGGCAACGGCAAGCCGGGACGGCGGGACCCATTACTGGACACACTGCACCACAATCCACGCTGTGCGCTTGTATAAGTGAGAATGAGATGGTGTTGTAGAGCGCACACTCAGGAATGAGAGTGCGGGGCCCAGAGGGATAATCTAAGGTATGGGAACGCAGGCACAAAGGCACTGACCTTGAGGATGAAGAACCGCCTTTTCCATGACGTGCTTTTGCTCCCTGCTTGACCCAAAATGTGCATCAGCTATGTAAGAGCATTGCAGCTTGGGCGGGGCCTTCCAGGGCTGCATACATGCGCCTGCAGCTCCGCGCCTCATGTGGCACGCGAAAGGACGCCAGTTGCAAGCGACATCGAGGGGCGCGAGAGCGCGACTATTTGCCGACTTACCTTCTTTATCTAACCAGCCGGAAAGGTCTGGTGGATCCCAAAGTAACACCTGGTCCTGTTGTTAAACGCGCGAGGGCCAAAGGTGGTTAGGTAGCAGGACCGACGCGTCCAGGTAGCCCGTGCCTGTACTTTCGCTCTTACCCTTTCCGTCGACAATTTTGTCCATAGAGGCCTTGAGCAGCACGACATTTGTTTTATGTTGTTTGGCTCCTGCTTGGTGTGTGGTTTGGATGTGGGTCGCCTCTGCCTTTTCCGGGCCCTCAACGAAAAGTGCGCGTCCTCATGGGCAGTATGGTAGTCAATGTCGCGGTCGAATATGCATTACTATGCTTCATACATGAACATCGAGTCCGTGTGCGCCTGAGTCCTCTTGCCCGACGGTCCACCTCCCCTGTCCCTGTCCCACTCCCATGCAGTTAACCGAATGTTCCAAAACATTGTCGGCGGCGCTTGCTGACAGCTTGTATAGTATACTCGTGAATTACACTACTGGCCTTGCAGGCGAGGCACGCGGTGTAATCAAGCCAGCCGCAACTGAACCATTCGCGCTCTTGCATCGACACAGGCGGCTGTCGCATACAACAGACCGTCTCTGTAACACGAACAAATTAACAAACGTGTTTGACAACAAAACTATAGTTGCGTTGAGTGGTGTTCCAGGCTGCAGCATAGCCTTCCTTTACGGAATCGTCCACAGTCACCGCTCCGTTTGCGCTTAGGCAACGTGCTTTACGGGCTGGACAAGATGTCTTTCTGGAGTGCTGTTGTCAAGCCGGGCAAGCCGCACGCCTATGTGCCCCCCCCCGAGGAGTGGTGAGTCGCAACCCCTGGCGTGCCTAGCCATGTACAGCACGCAACGCCCTTGCAACACCGCAGCCCCGCGTCATCATGCATGGCACACAATCTGTACGCCCAAGCTTGTCAGACTTACCATCAACTAGCAGCAGCACACCCCACGCGCTGGTAGTGGCTACGGCCGTGTCAGCATCTCCCTTCCCTTACCTCCCCCCCAACACGCACCCATACACGCGACACGAACCCCTTACCCCCCAACCGCCCCTGCCGCACCCTCTCCTTGCGCCCCCCACAGGAACCTGCACCTGTCGCAGGCCTCCCTGGACGTGACCGTGCCCGAGGGCCGTCGCGTGTCGCTCCTCGTCCGCCTGTCGGGCGGCGACGAGGACGGCGGCAAGAGCGAGCAGCCCGTGGTGCTGTGCACCCTCACAGCCGGCCGCACGGACAACATGCCTCTGGACCTGTTTTTCTCCCAATACGCTGAGTTCACCGTCAAAGTGGGGGGCAAAGGCTCCGGGTCCGGCAAGGACGACGATATCGAGGTGCACCTGTCCGGATACTACACACCCGCCATGGGGGTGGATGGAGAGGAGGGGGGAGAGGATGAGGACGAAGACGAGGACGAGGATGAGGAGTACCAGCTCCCGGATGGGGAGGACGAGGACAGTGAGGACATGGAGATCCCAGGAGGATTGGAGCGGCTGCCGAAGCACCTGCAGGCGCTGCTTGCGGCCAACGCAGCGAGGAGGGGGCTGCCGGGGCCGGAGGGGGACGAGGAGGATGACGATGAGGAGGGCGAGGAGGATGAGGATGAGGACGAGGGTGAGGATGACGACGAGGATCTGATCGGCTTGTTGGGTGGGTGGAGGGGGTTGCATGGGGGTGCGAGGGAGGGGTGTAGGGGCGGGCGGGTCGGTGCGGGGTACGGGAGGTGAGTAGGGGAGGCAGCAGGTGTCGGTGGTTGGTATGCGTAAGCGGGAGGGTTGGGCCGGGGGAGGGGAGGGTGCAGGGGCTGGAGGGATGGTGAGGGTCAAGCTGGTTGGGTTTGGGAGCAGGTGGGAGGTGGAGGGTGCTGCGGGCTGGGGTGGGTTAGCACGGTATGTGCGGGAGGTTGCGTGGGCAAGGGAAGGGAGGCGGGAGGGCTTTCGCAATATGTCCGCGTCGCGGTTGGGGAGGTGATAGTAGGGCGCAGCGAATGTTACTCTGCGGACAATGTGAGGGGCACGTGCCGGGGTAGAGAGGTGCGGCGGCTGGCATGTTCCCCACTGAGCCAGCAGCCCTGCATTTGGGTTCCCTGCACGTTTCAGGTACTGCGTAGCGCGCCTACAGTAAGAGTGTTCCTCAGGTACTGACCGTGCGCTGTGCCTGTTGGGCTGTATCATTGTCATGCAGAGGACGAGGACGAGGATGAGGACATGGACGGGGATGAGGACGAGGAGATGTTTGGCTTCGAGCCTGCCGTGGGCCGCCGCAAGCCGCACGTGGTGATCGAGGAGGTGGTGGACGATGAGGATGACAAAAAGAAGAAGAAGCAGCAGCAGCAGCAGCAGCAGGACAAGAAGGCGGAGGCCAAGGGCAAGAAGGAAGAGAAGAAGGAGCAGCAGCAGCAACCGCAGCAGCAGCAGCAGGAGAAGGGCAAGAAGGAGAACAAGCAGCAGCAGCAGCAGCAGCAGGCGAACGGCGACCAGGGCAAGGTGGGTTGGCTGGGTGGTGTGTTCGTGTTGCAACCGGGTGTGTTAGCGCACTGCCAGTACGGAGGGGTGGGCATTAGGAGGGCGTGCGTAGGTGCGTAGGGGTTCTTGCGCCCGGAGGGTGCCGGAGATGTCTTGTGGTGGGTTGGGGTGCTAACGTCCACGCGACGCTGTGCGAGCAGCACGGTGTGCGAGCAGCACGGTGTGCGAGCATGGTGTTCGAGCAGCGGAGGGGCCCAAGTTGACGGCCATATGCTGTTCTCACGCTCTTGCTGCTGTTGCGGCGGCTACTGCGGTCAAGCGTGTGTTGTACAGCCACGCCCACGCGCGGATGTGCGAGCAGCATGGTGTGGTGGGAGCAGCGGAAGGCCTCGTGTGGGTTTCACGCTTTACGCTGGGGTAGCTGATTCGTGTCGGAGCGGCGGACTGCAGTGTCGGGCGTCGGGCTTCTGCTGAGAGTCCATGCGGTGCATGTTTGTTCTGCAGGCCGGCAAGCGTCAGGCGGAGGCCCCCGCCAAGAAGGATGAGACGCCGGCCAAGAAGCAGGCGGCCGGGTGAGGTGGTGGGGAGGGGGCCCGGGGCTGGGAAACAAAGCACTGGTAACATGGGGACGGGGTGGGGGACTAGGCAGGTGGCGGTGAGTGTTATCGGCTTCGTGAGGCAGGAAGGTGAGGGGGCTGCGCGGGCAGTTGGCAGGCGGTAAGGCGGGCCGAGGAGGAGGGGGAACAAAGTACTAACGCGCGAGTTGGTGGTAACGGGAGGCATGGGAAACGCATTACGATTCGGGAGCAGTTGACCCACTGCACTTGCGGTTCGCCTGCTGCTCCAGCTCCCACGGCATGCGCCGGCGGGCTGGCCGGCGCGTAAGCTCCCCGTAGCGTCGCGACAGCGCCATAGTATGGACTTGGCTGATTGTTGTAGTAGTGTAGGTAGGGCCAGTGGCCGTAGGCTGGGCTGAGTGAGATGCAAGTGCGTGCCCTAAGTTCCCGGCCCCGGCTCCCAACCCAGCCGCGTAAACAGCACAGGAAGGGAGGAGGGAAGGGTTTGCTGAATACGCGCTGCGTTGGGTTCGACACGTGCACCCAAAGCGCTGCGCTTTGGGCAGGGGCAGCGCTTATAGCTGGCAAGGCGTTGTGGGGCGTGAGGGGTACGGGATGCACCTCGCCCTGTCAGGAAGCTGACTGGTTGTCGGTGGCGCGGGAAGCTGGCCGTGCTGTCTGCAATAGGGAGCAACCGCAGAGCGGCAAAGTAATTGGACGGGAAACGGCAGCAGGGATGCGTGCAATAAGGGGTAGGAGAGCCCTCACCGATGTCCTGCGGGTTAAAGCGCCCGTTCAAGCTCCTGAGTCCCTGCTCTGCGCCTGACCCACCTCCATGTGCTCTGCCCCTAACCCACCTCCGTGTGCGCCGTTTGCTTTCACGATGCAGGCAAGACCAGCCCCAGGCCAAGCCCGTGAAGCAGCAGCAGCAGCAGCAGCAGCAGGAGGGCAAGGCCACCCCGGCCAAGAAGAACATCCGCACCTTTGAGAACGGCTTCCAGGTGGGGGCAGGGGGCCCGTTGAAGTGGGGCACGCTACGATGATAGCAATATGGTAAATCAATATAGATACTGGAGTACTGAACGTTTGAGGACGGCTTCCAGGTGGGGGCCAAGGGGTGCCGTTGCATGGAGAACGCCTGCGCGCCTGATGCTGTACGCGTCTACGCGTCTTTAAATACTGGGGGCACGGGAGCCGTTGCGTACGGCACGCTTGCACGGCCTCCTGGCGTACGGCACGTGTCGCATGTGCTGGCGCCAGCGCTGAGCGGTTGTCCTTGGCCCTTGGCCTCCATGCCAACCAACTGCCTACCAACTGCCTACCAACTGCCAACCAACTGCCTTATCTTTTGGCCTCGGCGCCCAGATATAGGGTGTAACTGCCGCTTCTCTGTTGTGCCCACTATGCGTGAGCCTTCTCGCACCAACCGCACCCCCGTCCCCAGGTCGAGGTGTCATATAGCAGTGTGAAGTAAGGTACTTCTTTTGTACTGAACTAGCCGCATCCCTCCTTCCTGCCTGCAACGAGTCCGAATGCGCACCGCCCGCTGACTCGGCCACGCCCCCCAGATCGAGGAGGTGTCGTACGGCAATCCCAAGGGCAAGCTGGCCAAGGCGGGCCAGCGCGTGTCGGTGCGCTACGTGGGGCGGCTCAAGTCCAACGGCAAGGTGTTCGACAAGAGCGACAAGAAGCCCTTCACCTTCAGGTTGGGCGTGGGGGAGGTCATCAAGGTGAGTAGCAGTGGCGGTGTTATGGTTGTACATGCAGTAGTGTTGATGAGTTTTAGTGGTATTTAGCCAAACGAATGACCACAGCTAATGACCACAACTAATGACCACAGTTTTAGTGGTATGTTTAGAAAGCAAGCAGACAAGCAGGAAAGCAGTTCACATTCAAGCTGGGCGTGGGGGGGGTCATCACGGTGCGTAGCAGCGGCGGTGTACCAGTACTGGTTAATATGTACAAGAGTGTTGATGAGTAGTGGTGGTATTGTTATAACGCAAGCAGGGGAGCCCTTTACCTTGTGCTGGGCATGGACGAGGTCATGGAAGTGTGTGAGGGCGGGAAAGGTTCAGGGAGGGGACGGCGCTTTCCTGGTAGGCTGCGCCGCAGGTACGGGAGGACGGCAGGGATCGCGGGACAATGACACCGCCGCAGCCACAGCGTCGTCCTTTCCTGCGCACACTGGACAGCAGCCTGGGTCCCTGACCGTGCACAGACCTGTCGTCCTTACGCGCTCGTTGCATTCCTCCTCCCTGCCCGCCCGCCCAAGGCTGGGACGCGGGCGTGGAGGGCATGTCCTATGAACACATTTATTCCATTGATTACTTTACTATCACGTGTTTAATGTATTTTTTCTCTGTTCCCGTTGCTTCCCCCAGGGCTGGGACGCGGGCGTGGAGGGCATGAAGGTGGGCGACAAGCGGCGGCTGGTCATCCCGCCGCAGATGGCGTACGGCAGCGGTGGCGTGCGGGGCACCATCCCGCCCAACGCCACGCTCGAGTTCGACGTTGAGCTGGTGGACGTCAAGTAGATGGGCCGTAGGCGGCTGGGTGGTGGTTCATGCGGGCACACGGACACGTTAATGCTGGGTGGTTGAGGGGAGAGACGGAGTACCTACCGGGCTGGTGGGGAGTTTGGGTAGGTGCGCTGCGCTGTTATCGGAGGGAGATGCCGCCGAGGGCTGCTGGGGAGGAGGCAGGTTGGGAGGAGGCGGGTGGCTCTGGTGCAGGTGGGGAGGGACCGCGGGTTTGCAGGTGTACGGCATCTTGGGGCTTGCTTGCGTGTGGCTGCTTTGTGTGGAGACGAGACCAGCTTCCAGGAGGGCGAGGTAGCGGGGCTTGGAGGATTGCGTGGCTTTGGCGTTGCTTCCGTTTGACGTGGCCGTCAGCATAGCGTTGGGGGCTGGGCGGGCGCGCGTGGCGTCAACGTGCTTGACATTACACATTGTACATTCGTACGGCACATTGGCAAAGCGTACGGCACCGCGTCGTACCGGTACTGCGCCTGGTCCAGAGGTGCGCACACTCACAGACGTCGTTCCTGACTGAACGACTGGAGTGGTCTGTGTCGTACATGCTTGGACATGACATGTACAAGGGCGTGCGTTGGCATTTCGTACCGTACCGTGCGTGATTCCGTTACATTTGAAGGAAGGAGGGGACCGGGACGCGCTCACTTGCAGACGGGATGGCACGGAGGCTCTTGGTCGGCCATAGCGGCCCTGCACTGTGTGTAAGCGAGCGGGCGCAGTGACTTCGTGCAAATGCCGTTGTGTGCACATGCAGCTTGATGCTACCATACCGTAATGGCTCGGGACGAACCGTGCGTGAATCCTTTAGTTTGAATGTTGGAAATAGGGGAAGGAGACGCGCTCACTTGCAGACGGGATGGCACGGAGGCTCTTGGTAGGGCATGGCGGCCTTGCACTGTGTTTTGTTTTCACTGTGTGTAAGCAACTTAGCATCAGTGCTGAACAGTCACCCCGCTGGCAGTCGGTCTGAGTAGGCCTAAAAAAGCTGGCGCAGTGGCCTCATGCACGTGCCGTCGTGTAGTGTGCATATGCAGCCTGATGCGGCCACACCAAAATAGTGGGCTCACCTACCGGTTCGGTGTACGGTATGCCCCTGTATGCCCGTAGCTGCAAACTGCGGACCGTGATGCTGGCGAACGCAAGACGATCTTCCTGAGTTGCGAGGCCGTATCCGCTGCAGTCTTACTGCTGGCGCGTGTGGGTGCGGGGGACTTCGCAGCTTGGTCCCCCGCCAGTCCAGAGCCCAGCTCGTCCCATCCAGTCCCATCCGGCCAACAGAGCTCTTCTCGTCCTGCCGTCCGGCCGCCAGGGACATGCTGTTTCCCATCCCTCTCGCTGTACAGATAGGAGCCACCAGCTTGAACAGGCTTCAACACACGGCGTGCGACCTGACAACACACTGAGCGCATGAGCGCGTGCCGTACAGCGCGTCCTATGTGGTGCAGTGGGCAACCGAAAGTGCCGTATACTGCATGACTAATCGGCGCCATGAGCCCACGTATGACCTGGCCTGCCTTGACGCTGCCTTACACGTCGTCACGCCTGTTGACACAGTTTGACCACGTGGCTGGTGGGGCGCATCTTACACAGTCATCAGCACAATCTGGCGACAAAACCGAGAGCAAACGGAATGGGTGAGAGCTCAGGGGCCAGGGGAATCGGCAACACGTAACGGTCAATACGCAACACAACACACGCACATGCATACGCAACACGGGCAACAGCCCGTACGCCAACCATGCATGGCACCACGGCGCATGCCCCAATGCTCACGCCCTGCCGAAGGCAGGTGCATTAAACGTACCGTGCAGGCACAGAGGCGCAAGGACTTCCCGGGTGCAGCTACAAAATGCCGACCGGCGTGTCGACGCGTGTCTACGTGCATCCACCTGCATCCACTCGCTTGTGTAACGTACTCTACCTGAGTCTCTGATCATCATACGCCTGGCAGCCTACCAACTGCTGTGCAGCCTAGAGGACCCATGTCTCCAGCGTCCAGCCCACAGCCTACAGCAACGAAATTAGGCAATAGGCACCAACCGCCGTCAAGCTGGCAATTGGAGGCCCAGCGTCGCCCATCAATCTGGCATCTGCAGGTCACGTGCACCCGCCTACACTGACCCAGTCGCTCCTGCAACCTCCTCCCCCACTGCCGCTCCGCCCGCCCCACCCTCCGCCTGCTGCCGCCCGCTCCCCTCCTCCCCGCCCACCCCACCCTCCGGCCCCTCACTCCCCACCTCCCCTCCCTCACCTTCACCCTCGCCATCGCCCCCATGCTCCCCGTGCTCCCCCTCTTCCCTGGCCCTCTGCCTGGCCCTCTCCCGCTGCTGCCGCCGCCGGAGTGTATTAGCATGCCCATGCCTCGCCCCCTGCGCACTCCCGCTCCGCTGCCCGCCTCCCTCCCCTCCCCCCGGCCGCCCCTGCCTCCCCCTGCCCTCCTCCCCACCGCCCTCCCCACGCCGCCCCTCAACCGCACCACCAACCCCACCCTCCACCGCCCTAGCCGGCATGAGCCCAAACCCCACCGCCAGGGCCCTCACGGCGGCCTCCCGCACCACCAGCGCCGCCTCTCTGGAGCTCACCGACGCCTCAAGGGCTCGAACCGCAGACTCCCTAGCCGTTAGTACCGATTCCCGTGCGTCCAGGGCCGCCTCCCGCGCAGCCAGGGTTACGTCCCAGCTCTCCATCAGCCGCGCCTGGTGGTGTTGCTGCTGCTGTGGTGTTAGGGGGTGTGGGCTAGGGTGCGGGCGGCCGGGAGAGGAGTGGCCACTGCCGGGGCTGCCGGGGCTGCCCGGGGAGGCGGGGGCGGGAGCGGGGGGCGCGGGGGCTGATGGGGCGTGGGGTCGCTGCCGCTGGGGGCTGCCGGGGTCGTGGGGTATGGGGCCTGTGGCAAGAGGTGGAAAGCAGCAGTTGGGGAAGGCCAGAGTAGAAATAAGAATTGTGGGTCAATAGCAAGGTGCTTGTGTCTGGGCGCAAGGACGTTTGTAACATGCCATGTTGGACGACGCCATTCCAGCTGACAAGTTGCAACGCTATGGTGCAGCGAACACAACCAGCATTGCAACCCCAAAGTAACACCCTCAGCCATGCAGCAGGTGTCATGAGGTGCCGCTGCAGCGCCGTTAGGAAGCATCTGAGGGTCAAGGTGCATGTTGGGAACCCAAGCCGCGACGCTGGCGCACCTTCGCTGGCCGACGCTGGCTGGTCACCAGCCTCTGCTGCTGCAGCTGCTGACCCGGGAGGAGGGCCACCGCCGGCGCCCTTCCGTGGGCTACCGTGCCCACCAGCAGGACGCATGGAGCTTCAGGTAGGATTAAGAGCTGTGATGGGGCTGAGAAGTTGGTAGTCCCTTTGACCTTAGGCAGCGGCGGGACAAGTAGGGCGGAAACGCGTGTGGGTAGGCTTGTGACTAGCCTGCCGGCTGCCACCGCCGTGGAAGCAGGAGATACGGAGCCTGCAAGGAGCGGCGACATAGGGATATAGCTGCAAGACGTAACATCAAAGGGACATTCTGTAATGTCGTGCTGTGACGCTTGGTACATATGAGGATGTGTCGCGGCTTTGTGTTTAGCAGGGTTAATATGAGGATGTGTTGTACAGGGTCCAGGGTCTGAGGTGCTGGGCCGTGTGCTGTGGAGTAACCAGGTGGGTACCGGTATGCTCAGCAGGCGCGTGGCAGAGGGGCGTAGTGCAGTTTTACCGTAGGCAGGCAGGGGTAGGGGCCACTGGAGATGCAAAAGCACGGAATGAGCTGAGCTGCTGCGTGCGCTACGACACATACAGCCGGCAAGGTGCACCGCGCAGCACGTGGGTAGATCCGACGCCCTGTCGGCACGCCACCAGAGTGCTGCCTTGCGCCCGTGGCCGTTACGGTAAAATAAAAGGCCGGTCCTTGTGCCGTATATCCCGTGGAAACCTTGCACTGCACATAATTGTATGCCTTATTCCGTGCACGTGGAGCAGCATCGGTCACATACCTCCGGTCGGGTGTAGTCCGACGCGCGGGCACTCCAAAGCTCACGGCTCAGTGACCGTGCCGCGCAGGGAAACAGTAGAAAAGAACCTGCGCTCAGTATATAAATCTATCAATCTACGCGTACTGTATTAGTATCTCCGCGACACGGAACAAGCTGAGCTAGCCTTAAGGTACTGCAGGGCCAAGGGGCAAGGGTCGCTGCTTGCGCCAGCCTGATCGCACAGGTCCGCGCAGGTCCGAGGCTGGAGTCCGTCATCAACTGTATTGCGCTCAACAAGCAGTGCAGCAAACTGTTTGTTTACAGTACGTTTAGTCCCTTGGCAAGCTGCGTCTTTTCGCTGGGGTCTGGCTCCACAGGACTGTCCCGTGGGTCCCTTGCATCCCGTGCGGACTGCCTCCATCGGCCGTCTGAAGCTCCGGGGGTACAATAGCACCAGATGAAAGATTTAGGCCGGGATTAACGTTAATGCCTTAACTGTCAGCGTTCTGCATTACCGTACCTGTGGGCAGCAAGGGAGGACTGCGGCTCGGCCGACGGACACGTGCACTTCTGGCCCTGTGTCGAACACGGCAGGTGACCGTTCCTGAGAGTAGAAAGGGAAGTAAACCAAATCAGCAGTCTCACTCCATTTGGGTCGGAGTATAGCCCCACAGGCTGCGTACCTGGCGAGTGCTGGGGGTCTGCTTGAAGCCCCATGCAGGTTGTTACGTGCCCGTGTCGACGTTCGGCACTCCAGGTGGGAAACAGCATTCTCGCTGTATAGCCAGATTCCAAGCGATGTGGCTCGAGGGCTGGGGCGTTCGTGTGGCGTGCTCTAGCGTCTGTGCCTTCCCGCCCAGGTGACGCCGTACCGCCCACCGCCGCTGATACAGCCCATAGCGTTTCGTCTCGAGCATGCCTGGTCGAAAATTTGCATGGTCGGAACAGATAGCTCAATAACGCCTGACATACCTATGCGCGTTTGGCATAATATTCCGCGCGTACGCGAACAGGACGTTAGTCTAACGTCTTGCACCGCCTCAAAGGAGTGCAAAGCGTTCCGTACAGTCGCCTATACATGAATTATGACATGTAAGCATAAGTAGTATACTTTATGTGGGGAGCTGACTTTCAGGCCTGAGATGCACACCTCATAACAACGCGAGGATAGAGGGCGCGCCCATAAAACGCTTGCTACCATATCAGCAACCAGTCCAGACGCTGTACTTGTACTGTCGGGTGAGCGTGGCCAGCTGTTTGCCCACCACACGCCCGTCGACACGCCCATCGACAGCCTGCACTGGCCTAGCCGCTCGTCTCGCCCTTGGCCCTGCTACCCCGACCTCTTGCACTACACATCTCGGGCTTCTACTCCCAACATCGAGGTACATATTGCAGCATGACACATAGCGTACAGGTTCTCGCACGTACCGGTGGTGTTCACATGGTGCTTAGGGGTGCTGCTTCGCAGGGCACCAGCCGGACGCGAGCCGGATATGGCATTGCAGCAATCTGACCCAGATCAGGGACAACAGCGTTTACTGGAGGCATCAACCGGAGAGCTTCCTGGCTGCTAGCCAGTGTGAATCGACTGTCCTAACACCTCAGCACAGGGCCTGCAAGGGGGTTGAGGCACGTGGCACCATGCATGGCAGCAGCTGCTGCCCGTGCGCCGGTGCCGCCGGCCCTCCAAGCAGCCCCACCCAGCCGCACAGGCACCACCAACCGCCGTGCCTATCCTTCCGTTCGACACTGCTACGACTCGTGCTGCTGCTCGCCTGCGCGTGGGCACACGTGCCGGGGGTGGCGTCGGGGAGACAGCGGCTCCTGTCCAACCCCGGTGTCGATGACGGTGGGTGCACCATGGCAGTGACTGGGTATGTGGCCAGTGGCGGCCTCAGAACCTTAGCTGTGGGTGGACGGTGGACATAGGAGGTGGGGCCAGTGACCGAAGAGCGAAGCTGATACTTGATAGTGCGACGGAGGGCATCCAGGCCAAGGGCTGGGGGGGCCACGTGGGTGCACAGTGGCAGCAGCTGAGTACGGAAGCGGTGGCCCGCTCTGCTGTGCGGGGAACTACAAAAACCTAGAATGCTCGGCATATGGTGCACTGAGCTTGGAGCAAGATGCAAGCCTCCGCGTCACGGTGCCCCACCCAACATTCATCAGATCCTGCACAGCACCATTCCATGACCCCCCACCGCCTTTTCAGGCATGGCCCAGCTGCGTGCCGCCTACTCCAACCACAGCTGGGAGGTGCCTGTGCTGGCCAGCCACGTGCCGCACATCCCCGCGGCCCTCACCAAGCAAAGCGGCCGGCGGCGCAGCGCATACCTGGACTACTTTGTAAACGCCACAGGGGACGAGCAGATGGTACGTGAAGAAACATATACACCCGCAACTGTCCATTACCGTAGCCCGTTTTGCCACGGTGCCACGCCCCCCAGAACAAGAACCCTTGCATCGTACTGACACCACGTACTGCCGTATTGAGTATGGCACCACGTGTCGTACTGCATATGCCGTACAGATGCCGCTGTACAACGAGAACCTGGAGGCGGACCTGGCGCCGTGGCGGCGCCGCGGGCGGGCGGCCGTGTCGCTCTCTGCGCTGGTGGCGTGGTCTGCGCGGCTGCCATTCCGGCCCACGCTGCGGCTGGTGGTTCTCCGGGGCGGGCGGCTGGGGGTGGCGGGGCAGGACGGCAGGCTGGCGCCGGAATGCAGAGCGCCGTGCGACCCGGTGATGCAGCAGATCCTAGCAGGTGGGAGGGGGGCTGGGGGCCCGAGCGCAGTGAGGGCAGGGGTTGTCCTGGCGAGGGTTACAGTAGTGCGTGGAGTGAGGTCTGGGGGAGGGGTTGGTGTTGGGGGCGTTCTAGAAGGGGCGGGTACGAACGGGCGTTGTGGTTAGTGCTCGCGTGTAGGCGGGGGTGGGGTGTGGCTGGGCAGGACGACGGGCTGGCGGCGGAGTGCAGAGCGCGGTGGCACGGTCATGCAGCAAATCCTGGCAGGCGGGAGGGAATGGGGGCCGGAGGTGCTGTGGAGGGGCACGGCGCGAGGTGAGGGAGGGGTTGGCATAGGCGTTGGGGGCACCGTCGTGGGAGAGCAGCGTGTGCTGCACAGAGTCTGTGGTGTTGCTGTTGGATACAAAGCGTGTGAGAGCGCAGCGCTCGCCGAGGGTGCGGTGTAGACGCTGGGGCAAGAAATACGGCTGCGGGTCTTGTAAGCGGCCGTGCATTTGTACGCGTCTAGTACTGTTTTAATTGAAGCGATCTGCCCGTGCATGGCATCCGTGCAGACCTGCGCCGCTGGGTGGAGGCCGACCCCTCTGCGTGGCCGGACGCCGCGTTCCTGCTTAATGTGGGCAGCACCAGCCTGTGCCACCAACCGCAAGCACAGCAGCTGCAGCTGCAGCCGCAGCACGGGCGGTTTCCGGGGTCCCATCGGTTGAGGCAGGGGGGGAGGGGGCGAGGCAGTCACGGGGACGCTCCGTCCTCGGGCAGGCCGTCGCTGGGCCCCTGCCCGGCGCCCGTCTTTTCCCTGGTCAAAGAGTGGTCAAAGCACAGGTGGGCCAACCGCTTCCACGTGCCCCCATGCGTGGTTGTGTGCGATGCGGGGAAAACGGTGTGCGATGCAGGAGTTGGGGTTGCTTCGGCTGGTGTTGCGAGTTGGATACACGTGTACTGCGCTCCGTACCAAAGGAGCGAAGTACGGCTGCGCGCACCACGTACTGCTTGCCATGCTGCTCTACCACGTGCCGTACGGTGACGCCACACGTGCCGTACGATCTTGCTGCACGTGCCATATGCTTATGCGTTCACACTGGTATGTGCCACGTGTCGTGTGCGTTGTGACATGCAGAGACGAGGACATCCTTGTACCAAGACCGGTAAGCTGGGGTTGGGGAGATCACATGCCCAGTGGCCTCATTGCTGCTCTGTAGCAGGCAGGTATATTATTGATGCATGTAGATACTTTGCATTCATTCATGGTCCATACAGTAACATATTAACCCTGCTAAACAGTAACATATACAGTAACACATACCGTGGGCATGCTGGTCCTGGCACCCACGGCTGCTGTGCTACACGAGCACACAGGGGACCGGAGGTATGTGGGATTTAGTGAAGAGGAAAGCATGAAGTTGCGGTGGGATGCTGGGGCTGAAACTGTACAGCAAATAATGCACGCACCACGCTATGCTAGGGTACGGGCTGTGCACCCACAGCTCCAACGGGGACGAGACAGCTACGCTCACACTCGGGAACCGGCAATGCCGCTGTGTCAAGCGCACGCAGTGGGGCATAAGAAAGCAATTCTTACATGTCGGTGTTGCGACTTTTGCCTGCCAGGCTGACAGCAGTAACGTGGACGAGCCCCTGCTGCACTTCCCCTACGAGCAGAAGGTCACCGCAGCATTTTTCCGGGGGGACGCACCGCAGGTGAGCAAGCGAGCCGCACGTGCAACATGTGTCGTACGGAGCCGCAGTGGTGACTTGCGGTGTGTGTGCAAGTGCAGGAGAGGTCACCGTTATGGCTGGGGTTGCTCGTTCGCGTTCGGTGTACACGTTCCTGGTCATGCCCTGTCCTGCAGCGCGACCGCTGCCACTTCTTCCCACCGCGACGTATACGTACCAGTCTAATACCAAAGCCGTGACGTTGTAGAGCGGAACCTGGTCTTGACGGAGGGGTAGACATGTCGACCGTCGACTCCAGCGGCACAGCAGAACACAGCTCGTGCGAGTACGCCCACCCGCTCACCTGAGTAGTACTCACCTTGAGTGTCCTATCTCCCACCGCAACGTACGTATGGTTTTACAGAGGGGCTCCCCTGTTATACAGTTTTGGTCCCCTTCCAGAGCCCAGCCCCACCGCGACGTGCTGCAGGACACACAGCGCATCGGGTGCATAGCTCCACTAAACTGCCCCACTGCTGCTCTTCCTGCTCGCATGGAGTAGCAGTCACCAGGCCGTGTGAATATTTACTTGACGGCAACTCTGTCTCACTCCTCCTGGGCCCTGCCCCTGCCATGTGTGTGCAGGAGTGCCACGTACGGCCCTGGGGCTACGCACCGGGCCTGTGCGCCCCCGCCTACATAGCGCACATGTCGCAGGTGAGAACGCGATATAAGCTCAGCCACATTTACACACAGTAGCTAAACAACGGGGAACTTTGGGGGCTTAAGGCTGGGTGGCGGTGCGGTTAGCAAGGGACCGAGGAAGGGCTTGCTACCCTATCCCGAGCCCCGCACGGTGCTTTGCATGCCCAGCACCTCATGGTGCCTAATGCGACATGGGCAACCTGCGCCTGTGCTCCTCCTGCAGGCTGACCCCGAGTGGGCTCGCTGGGTGGATGCCGGGCTAACCCACGCGTACAGTGGCCTGCAGCTGCCCAACGGCACCTCGGTGGACGTTAAGCCACGTGGCGACGTACCCCTGGCGGAGTGGGCCCGCTTCAGGTATAGCACGTGCCCGCTTGTTTTCTGAAAGTACTGGGGGACGTATGCCGAAGGGATGGCGGGTACTGTGTTGCATTCCGCCAGATGACCGTCCTACCGGTCATGCTGACGGTGGCGCTCTGGGGCCCCGCTTCAAGTACAGGAGGCGTTGCTGCACAGCCTCTGTCGTACATGTGGGGGTTCCGTCGCCTGGTGGTGGAGCAGATATGGCGCATCGTGTTGCACCCTGTCATTCACAGGTGCGTTACCTGCCTGACCGCACATGCCTGTCTGCCGTGCTGACAGTGCGCCCTGGGGGCCCGCAGATTCACCTTAGCCCTGGACGGCGCGACGGCGTCCCCCCGCCTGGCCCGGTTGCTGTCCATCAACAGCCCCGTGCTCAAACAGGTGGGTGTGGGCCCCGTTTGGTTGTTGTATGGTGTAGGAGAATTGAAGCTCGCTGGCAACAGATAGGTCCGTACCAGCACTGCAAAGACAAGGCAGCAGTGACGGACCGGTGCAACGGCAGCGATTATCAGGGTCTTGACGTATCTTGACGCCCTTCACCTCCGCTCATTTCCCTTTTTTAACATCGATCGCCCTCGTCCCGCATCCTTGTGGACCTGTGGCGTCCTGCGGCCGCCTGCGCTCCTCCTGCGACGGCCATCCGTGCCCCACTCTCACGTGGTGGCGCCCGTCGGTGACATGGCTGCGTGCGCGCCCTGCGACAGGCCAGCCCATGGATCGAATGGTAAGCTGCCAGGTGTGTTACCAGGGTGTTTTAGATGTTACCAGGTGCTGCGTCGTGGAGACTGGCTGTTGGGTGTTGCAGGCGGTCACCTTGGTAAGCTGCCAGGTGTTGCCCCTTCGAGTCGTGCTGTTGAGTCGAAAAAGTGTGGCAGGCGGTCAACTGGGCGCCACAGTTGGTCCGTGTATTAACTGGTGAGCTGCGAGGCGCGCCGGAGCGTGACTCCGTAGGGGCGCGCTTTGCAAAGTGCACGAGCCCACCGGTGTACCTTCACACGTGGACATGCTGATATACGACGAGGTTCGGAGTGGAGCAATGAGATGCTGAGGCGCCCGCGCAGAAGCAGCATGACACAGGGATCCAGTTCGCCGTTGCGTACGGTAGCTTATCCCACCTGCGTGGCGCGCGCTGCGTTTGGGCCAGACGGGCACGGGCACTTGCATGGCACGTGCTGCATGCCGACCGCCAATGCCACTTATGCACCTGTAACCCACCGCTATACCTGCCTCTACACATGCACGGACACCGACTTCGGGTTGAATTTGAACTGCAACTGCAATGTAGCTACTTCCACCATGCACAGCGGCATGCGTTCGCATGTGACGTCACGCCTCGGTTGCCTGCAGGTACTACCGATCCTTAGTGCCCGGCACGCACTACATCCCCTTTTGGCTGCACGATCCCAGCGATCTCATCAAGATCATGTCCAAGCTGTACAAAAAGGTGTGTGGCGGAACCCGAAAACCTGTTGCTAGCAGGTGCAATGGAGTGCTGCCAGGGAAGATCCGATGTCAGGGGTGCTAGGCTGCCCCTTGGCAGCGTCTAGTGTGACACTGAACGGCCTGGACTTTTGCCAACATCACAGGAGCCATTCCTCCTCCTGCTTTTGGCTGCTGCCAGTACGATCATTAATGAAACGTGTCAAGCTGCTCTTCAAACTTATGATGATGAATATTAGTTGAGCGACTGCAAACTTTGCCCACATCGCAGGCGCCATACCTCCAAGAGACGGCGCTGGTGGGCCAGGTGGGTGTGGGCGGTCTTGCTTTGGTGTTGGTGTGTTGGTGTTGGTATTGATGTGCGTACGCGTGCGCGTGTGGGTGCTACAGCGGCTTTTGCACTGTGGCCGTTTCACGCATGCGCTCTCCATCGGGCAGGTCATCCAGGCGCCTGACCGTTTGGCTCTGTAACAGCAATGCCTTTCAAAGTCATGATCTCACGCGTCCACTGCGGCGTTGGCATCCCTTTATGCAATGACGCAATGTCTGACACCTCCCTAACGCACAATGCCCTGCTCCCCTGACATTGGCCTTTCACCTGCCAGGCGTTTGCGTACCGCTACCTCACGCCCCACGCCCGCATGCTGTACTGGCGGCGTGTCCTGCACGAGTACGTCAGTGTGGTAGGCGACATGGACACGTTCCTGCAGCACCGGGTGGGTTAGGGTCGGGTGGGTAATGTGTGTGTGGGTTAGGTACGCGTGGTGTACCGGTGTCATGACCTGGTACGCAGCACCAGGTAGACTGTACACCTGTACTGCCATCTGCTGTACGACATGCCCCCACATCGCATGGATGGACTGTGCCGTACCGCTTCAAACCGTGCCGGAGCCCAGCGCTTTGGAGCCGAGTGTACATATGAAGCACATGTCACGGCCATGTGTCCTGGTGTTGGCGGTCTCAATTCCTCCACGCTGCACCGCGCTAACTGCAAACCCGAGTGCGTTCCGCAGTCGGCTGCCTGCATTATGCCGCCAAAGCATCCCCAACCGCGTGACCTTCTTACTGCTGTCCCACAATGCAGGAGATGCCGCCAAGCTGATCGGGAGCATTCAGTAGTACTGTAGCAGCATGCCGGGCCAGTGCGCGGAGCGCTGCTGGTAAAGCTGGCCCGCTGGACACGACCACCATCCGGCCACAGGTGGCCTTCTGATGGCGATACAGCAGGTGCACTCACCTTACACAACCACGGGCTGTCACACCGCCAGCAATCCGCACGTGGCAGCCCCCGCCGTGAAAAGGGCACGTGGGGTACCGTATGCCAACCCACTTTACAGCCGCCCTGAGGCGCAACAGCTGCATGGCTTGCAGACCGCACCAGTGCCGGACAGCGTGTCACGGCAATTGGGCCTGGAGCTAACGGGGACCAACCATCGGCGGGCAGCTTCCATCCGGATACCGGCATCGCGTGTGTTCGGCAAGGGCAGCTTGATGCTGCGAAGGCTACAACAGCGGCAGCTGAGGCCGGTACCTGAAGCGTGAGCGCCTCTGTAAGAGCTCGGGGCGGCTCCACGGCGTCGGATGTGTGGATGGGGCATGGATGGCGCGGGGGCCTCAGAGGAGCAGACCTCGGAGGACAGGCGCCATGCGAGTTGCTGCGACCCTAGCGCCATAAAATACACTGGGGCCACGGTCCCACGGAGGAAGATGCGGATCAGGGTATGGATGGGGGCCAGGTGTCCGCAGGAGGGCAGGGCGTCACTCGTACGCACGGTAGGGTCGTGTGGCCGACAGGGCTGGGCTATCTAAGGTTGGGGAGAACCTGGCAGCCGCAGGAGCCCCTGAGCGCAGCACGGCACAAGGCCGTCCCTCCTGCTTGCATTCTATTTGGCTGCGCTTGACTGGGCGAGTGGTGCACAGGCAGCATCCTGCGCTTCTTATGGTCCGAAGGGTCCTTGGCCGTTTTGGCGCCCAATGCGAACGGTGTGGGTGTGTCACGCGCCCGCCATGTAAGGAAAGACGATTTATCCCTTTAGCGCCATCGTTAGCGCTGCGCCTACCGTGCTCTTCTTGCATGCTATAGCCGACGAGCCCAAACACAAATACAGGCATCGCAGGATCGCTGTACGTTGCGCCACACAGTGAGTCACAAAACAGCGCGACCCAAAATCTCTCAACGAACAAGCAGGTTGCAGGCCGGGTGCAGATTATTAACTTGGTCTTTGATAGTGCAAGTCGTTTCCAATCAGCTTACCACAGGAAGCCTTGCGCGCCAGGACATTCAGGACCTTGCCGCAACGCAGCGACCAGGAACCACGCAAGCGCCAAAGCAACCTTACACCCATTATTCAACAATTCAATCATATATTAGCAGCTGATCTTGCGCCGGGAAGGGCCCATCTGCTCCGGTCCCAACCGCAGCGTCTGTCAGCGCGGGTGCGACCACAGGAGGACCCCAGTTGCCATCTTACCCGGTGCCGAATTGGCCTGTACCAGGACCAATTGCAACAGCAAGCCACATCAACGGTGGCAACATCACCTGCAGCAGCCTGCTGAAAATGCACAGACCCTGACAGTACAGCTGGGGGGCTCACATCTCCTCATGCCCCCTGACAGCAACCTCCACCGCCCCATCGCCGGCGCGGGCCCCCCACATGGAAGCTAACCCACCGCGGCCCACCTCCTCCACCATCATTACAACGCCAGACAACTCCGTCCCACCCGTTCAGCCTCATGGACCTGCAACCCCTTCCACCCGAGGGCTGGCGGCGCAGGGCGGCAATCCACGGGCCAAACCACACAATTCCTACCACGGGAGCACCCAATACACGACCAGAAAGGATGCTGCTCAGGAGCACACGGACTTCGGCGAATGGAGCGCACGGACACGTGCCTCTGGGGCCTGCATGGGCGGGATGCCAGCAGGGTCCGTGAGGGCCCCCCTGTTCATGTGGGCCCTGCTGCTTGCGCTGGCCGCGGTGTGTTGTCGCACAGCAGCAGCAGCAGCAGCAGCAGCAGCAGCAGCTGCGAGGCCGACGGGCGGCAGGCAGGGGCGGCCCGCCAACGACCTGCCGTACGGCGCAACCGACAAGGGCATGGCGGCGCTGCGTGAGCGCTACCATGACCACCCCTGGCACGTGGCCGTGACATTGACCAACGAGGTGCGTACTGCACGCTGCGTACTGCGTACTGCGTACTGCGTGCTGCGTGTTGACTGTTGAGCTGCGAGGTGCGATGCCACGATGCCACGACAGTTGGTGGATCGGCCCAAAGCACGATGGACGAGCCGAGGCGAACGCGTACGGCGCGAGGGTACCGTGTAGGGCGTCAGGGGAGCACGTAAACGCTGGGCCCCGCACGCCGAGGGGTGACATGCAAGATGGACCCTGCGCGTGTGGCGTTTACATGGGACGGGGACAAGGACACTCACTGCCGACCGGGCGCCAACCCACACGCCACTTGCTGCACACTGGTACCCCCGCCCGTGCGGTACTGTGTCGCCTTGTCCGTTGGTGGATTGGCCTTCAGCCGTGGCGGCGAACGGGTGTCACGTGTCCGGCAACGGGAGTCGTATGCGGGCATGGCCTTTAGACACCAGGGTCGTACTCCTGGCAGCTAGTCTACATCTAGCCTCTACAAACTCAGCGCCGCTTGCCTGTCGGGAGTCAACCCACATGCCTTTCGCTCCGTTGAGAGGGCACCCCCACACTGTACCGCCCTCCTCCCTGCCTTCGCCTCGCAGCCGCTTACGTTCGGTGACTCTGCCTCCCACTCGTCGCTCTTTGTCAAGGGCGCAACACACGAGGACCTGGTGAGTCCTGAACCTGCTGGTCGCGTAGCACTGCCCCGACCCCACACACGCTGCCGTCACGTGCCTAACCCACGTGCCTAACCCACTTAACACACGAGGACCTGGTGAGCCTGCACCTGCTTGTCTGGGCAGCTTACACCCGACCCCCACACACGCTGCCGCACCCCACACCCCACACCCCACACCCCACACCCCACATCCCATGCCACCCGACGCCGAGGCAGCATACGGTAGCACTGGTGCATTGGCTGTGCCTTGGGTCCACAGCACCTTTAGCACACATGACCCGTGGCCGCCCGCAACCCTGTCGAGCCTCGTCGCCCACCACTGATGGCACCACGCACTTAAGGCAACGTCGCATTTCCTGACATGCCTCCCTACCGGTCGCTCCCTTCCCCTTCCCCCCGCCCGCCAAGGCCCAGCTGTACGACGAGAACCTGGCCCTGGACCTGGCCCCGTGACCTCCACTGTGTATTAACCCCACCTGCCTCATGCGTTCCTGCTGCTCCCCGTCACCCCAGGCCCAGCTGTACGACGAGAGCCTGGCCCTGGACCTGCCCCGTGACCTCCACTGTGTATTGACATCACCTGCCTCATGCGTTCCTGCTGCTCCCCGTCACCCCAGGCCCAGCTGTACGACGAGAACCTGGCCCTGGACCTGCCCCGTGACCTCCACTGCGTATTAACATCACCTGCCTCATGCGTTCCTGCTACTCCCCGTCACCCCAGGCCCAGCTGTACGACGAGAACCTGGCCCTGGACCTGGCCCCGTGGCGGGCACGTGGCCGTGCCAACGTGTCCATTGCCGCCATGGCGGGCGAATGGATGGCGGGCCAGCCCGCCAAGGCCAGCCAGCGGGTGGTTGTCGTACGCGGCGGGCGCGTGCTGCTGGTGGACGCGAAGGGACACGTGTCGTACGAGTGCGAACGGCCGTGCGATCGCATCCTGTACGAGACCGTGGAGTGTGGGTCGGGTGGTGGGGGCACTGCTGGGCTGGGAGATCGCGGGATTAGATCTGGCGGTGAGCGCCAGGCACGACCTAAGCCTGTGCGCAGTGCTTCCTGGGGCCTTGAAGAAACCAGGGCGACCTTGCGAGAACGGCTGGCCATTTGCCAAGACTCGGTCGGGCGCTGGGGATACTGGGCACGGGACACCCAGGGCTTGTGTTTATTAGGTGATCCTGCACGAGACCGTGGAGTGTGGGTCGGTCGCTGGGAAGGCTGGGGATGGGGCACCCGGTGCTGGAGCACAGCGGGTACCATACTGGGGAGCGGCAGGCAGGGCCTGGATGATAGCAGATGCGTTCCGTGCTTCCGTCGCGGGCATCGTGGTTGGATGCTGGCTGGCTAGCATGGCAGCTCGCCGGGTGCTCTGCACCCAGGCCGATTGTGGTCCTGCACCGTGTGCAGTGGTGGTAGCATGGGGCAGGTGGGGTAAATACACCGTGTGCAGTGGTGGTAGCATGGGGCAGGTGGGATTAATACACCGTGTGCAGTGGTGGTAGCATGGGGCAGGTGGGGTTAATACACCGTGTGCAGTGGTGGTAGCATGGCACGCTCTTGGAAGCTTGCCGTGTGTACCGTACACGTCCGACACGCACGCCCGTTGCCGGCACGAGTGCATCCCACTGACCCTGCAACGGCCCTACACCTGCACCTGCACCGCAGACCTGTATCACGAGCAGTAAAGCACGGTGGGGAATACATTCGCATATGTTGTGGCACGGCTTCCGCCTGCTGACCTGGCAGCTGCCACCCCTGCAAGTGACTCTGCACCTGTGTCCTTGCACTGCAGACCTGAAGCGATGGGTGGCCCAGGCACCAGCGGAGTGGCCCGACGTGGCGTTCTTCCTCAACGCGGGGGACAACAGCGCATGTGGGTTAGTGTGTGGATGGGCATGTGGGTTAGCGTGTGGGTTAGCGTGTGGGTTAGCGTGTGGGCGGGTATGCAGGTGCTGGTATGGAGTGGCCCAACGTGGCGTTCTTCCTCAACGCAGGGGACAACAGCGCGTGTGGGTTAGTGTAGGGGTGGGCATGTGGGTTAGCGTGTGGGCAAGCTTGTGGGCGGGTATGAAGGCGCTGGTATGGAGTGGCTCGGCGTTGTGTTCGTCCTCAACGCTGGGGACGACAGCGCATGGTGTGTGGCTTAGCTGTAGCGTGCGTGTGGGTTAGCTTGTGGGTGGGTGCTGAGGTGCTGGTGGGGGGAGTGCCGCGGCGGCACCTTCTTGCTCAACGCGGGGGACAACAGCGCGTGTGGGTTAGCGTGTGGGTTAGCGTGTAAAGTTGTTTGCGTGGGGTGCTGGTGTGGGGGACGGGCTGGGGATTACTGGGGTATACGGGCTGGAGATATATTGTTGGACGAGGATGTACATTAACACAGTGCCTGAGGCTGCCGGTTTCTGGGGCACAGCCGGTCGTGGGGCTCTGGTAGACCTCTAGGAGTGGCGAATTATCAAGGGCCTGCGCGTGGCTGTTAGCACGTGGCACTTGCTGGGTGAATATGTGTGGTTTGATTGGCCACACGTTTGATACTCGTGCCTGTGAATAGTACATGGCTCCATGGTGTACGGCAGCCGTACGGCGAGCAACATCCCGTACGAGGTCGTCCACTCAGGTGCACAAAATTACACTTTGACAGCGAACGTTTGCTGCTGTATAACTCGTCCGGCCCCCGCAATGGCGCTGTTGTCCTCGCCCCCTACAGGCCCCACGCCAGGTGGCATCGGCGCCAGCATCAAGACCAAGACTAAAGGCTACCGTCCGTGCCCAGCCCCCGCCCTGTCTGTGATCAAGGAGTGGGGGCCCAGCAAGTGAGCACGGGGTTATGGCCAATAAACAGCCCGGACTGCAACTCCAAATACACTTAATCTATGATATTATGTTATGACAGTGCACATACTTGAGGCCCGTTCTAATTGCGGCCTACCAACCTGTTGGAGCTGTTTGGCTCCTAACCGTACAGCGAGAGGGGTGGGAAACCCCGTGTCCCTAATTGCCGGAGCCAGCCCTGCCCCGTTTTGGGACGAGGCTGCGCCCTGGAAGGGGGCCAAAACTGTAAATCCATACATACATACGAGGAGTGAGCGCCTGCAGGGTGGCGGAAAGGGGTACGCGAAGCGGTGACGTAAGGGTGGGGATTGGGTTGGGGCTTTGGGGGGTTGGTGGTATGGCAGACGAGATCTACCGGCCGAGCTTGACGGTGAAGCATGAGTACCCTGCGGGGCGCGGTAACCACAGAGGGTCAAGGTGTTTGAACCGGAATGGGAGGGGGTTGACGGCGTGAGCGATGGACTACTTGCGTGGCCAGGGATCGCGCGCATTGCAACTCGAGCGACGCCTCGCCTGGCCGCGCCTTTCCCACGCGTCTGCAGGAGGGCACACAGCGTGCTGCAATCATGTAGCCAATCAATGTATTGTACTCAACCAATAATTGTCAAGACACCTACTGCTGCGCACAAGGCCCCACTCCCCACCTACCTGCTCGGCTGCCCCCTCCGGCTCACTGCATGTTTCAACTCTGCGATCCTCGCCGCCTTGCCCCCCTCCCGTTTGCAGGGACGAAGACATCCTAGTGCCCCTTACTCTCCAGGTACGTGCGATTGTGTTTTCACTTCGGTCCTGGCCATGAGGTTACAGCCAGCAGGCTGATCATCGTGTCACAGTGTGCGCTCACTTCAGTCCTGGCCACTGAATGACAGGACGCACGCAACACGCTGCCCAGGTACGGCAGCTTGCCCGTACCAGGCACTGCACGGACCCTTCCCAGCTCTCAAACGCACGGTGTCCCCTCCCCTCCCCTCCTCATATCAACGTCGTCGTGTTGCAGACAACGTCTGTCTTCCGACCGCTTAACCCCCTTCCTCCCCTCCACAGTTGAGGAACTGGAAGAACCTGGTGTACTTCCCCACGCAACACAAGCTAGACGTGGCGTTTTTCCGGGGGAGAGAGGTGAGGTGGGATCACCAGAGGTATGCTACGGCATGCGGGCAATAACACTACGGGACACAACAGCAAACCGTACGCTATCGGGGCTTGTCCGTGACCATCAGATAGCATTACTAAAGTATAGCCGAGCCCATGCCAGCCACCGGTTTTGCAAACCTCACGCAGCTGCACAGCCACAGGCCTGGTGGCCAAACGCCCATGCAACATAACACTACCAAATTTGCAATAACACGGAGCACCTACGACGTACGCCCGCCCCAAGGAAGCCCCCTGTCGTCCTCATTCTCCTTTCCCTCCCTCTCCGCCGCAGTGCTGCCAGCTCAAGGCACTCCGCCACAAGTGCGCCGCTCCTGTCCTTGTCGTTCTTTATCCCTTACTGTACTGTATTTATACATGCATTTTCCCCTCTCCCTCTCCGCCCGCAGTACTGCCACCTCAAGTTCCCCGGGTACGCCCTCAAGATATGCTCCAGGAGGTACCTGGCCTTCAAGTCCGAGGTAATGAGGGGAAGACATCTTAAAGTCAGAGGCAACGGGGGGGGGGTCATCTTGAAGTCAATAGGTGCGGGGAGTGCATGATGAACGGGATTGGGAGGTACCTGGCCCTCAAGTCCGAGGTACGGTAGATCAGGGGGATGTAGGGCTTACAGTATTCACACAATGCTTGACAACTGGCACATCCTGTGGCCAGGCTGCGAATCATGCTCTGGAGATGGAGATGCTGCAGGGGGTTCGAGTCACGGCAGCATCAGCGCAACTGCTGGCTGCCGGGTTGCGTTTGGGGGGTGCGGGGAGGGGGGCAGATGGACGCTGTGACTCCTGCTGTCCTCGGGTCAGAGTTGGGAGCTGGGGGCGGGGATATCGGTGGGACTGGTTGGGGGCAGCACAAAGGTGCCTGGCCGTCCGGGCTGGACCCCGAATGGTCCCCCCTTGTGGACCTGGCATCTTTTATCGGAGGGCTCCGGAGGGCACGTCTACCTTCGCGCAAGGTCCCGCAACAAGGAGGACACTCGCACCCATGTAACCCATGCGCCCCATCATTGCTCCCCATCCTTGTAACTAGCATTCCCACTCCAACACAGGTCGCCCTCTCCACGCCCGTCTCCCAAACACCCACACCCTCCCCCCAGCTGGACCCCGACTGGTCCCCCTTGCTCCAACACAGCGAATATATATTATAATATATTATGTATATATTATATATATATTATATACTCTTTTTAACATTATACCCCTAACGCACACTTTTTACCCACCATGAAAACCTATCTACCCCAGCTGGACCCCGACTGGTCACCCCGCGTGGACGTGGGCCTGGCCTCCCCCTTCGCCATGACGCTGAGCAACGGGTCGCGCTACACGGTGGCGGACAGGGGGTACGTGCCCGCACAGGACAACGCACGGTTCAGGTAGGTGCTGGGTGTGTCTATTTGTACGACGTACTTTTGTTTGGGGAGGCGAAGCCGTGCCATTGTTGGAGCGGGACGACGTGTGCATGAGTGCAGCGTGCGTGCCAGTGGAGTGGGAGTGCGGGCGGTGAGTACGTGCGCGGTTCAGGTGGGTGGTATGGATCTGCCGTACGACGTGTGCAGGAGCGCAGCGAGCGTGCCAGTGGAGTGGGAGTGCGGGCAGCGGGTGGATGCACGCTTCAAGCGGGTGGAGGCTGTGTCGTCAGTCAGGGTGGCGTTGGGTGGTGTGGGTGTTGGTCGTGTGGGTCCAGCACATGGCGTGTGTGGGACGGTGTGCACGACAGCGCACGGTTCAGGTGGGTGCTGTGGGTCCTGTGGGTTACCCACATGCCGGGTGCAGGAGTGCAGCGTGCTGACCAGTCCGCCGGTGGACGTGTTTTGGCATCTTGTGTTACAGTCCAGGCGGTGTGACCACGCGATCCTGGCTGGTCCCGAGTGTGGGCGTCGGGTGCATGAAAGCAGCGTGCTAGCCAGTCCGCCTGTGAGCGTGTGATATGCTGTGTTACATTGTGGGCACAGGCCGGGGGGTCCAGTTGGCGGATGGCACGTGCCCGCGCAGGGCAACGCGCGATTCGGGCAAGGCGCTGCGTTGTGGGTTGAACACAAGGCTCGCACGTATTGCTTGCAAAAGCCGAAGACGCGACGACAACTTGTGCGTGCAGGTACTCCCTAGCCCTAGACGGCATCACGGCGTCTTCTCGCCTGGCCCGCCTGCTCACCATCAACAGCCCCGTGCTCAAGCAGGTGGGAGAAGGAACCCGGGGCCGGCTATTCAAACGTTGCTGAAACAATTGTCGTAGAGCACACTGCTTATGCTGCACGTGCTTGAGAAGTGCGGCCGGCGAATCTGAGCGCGATATATTCGGGCGGAAGGTTAGCCGCGGCCTTGCAACCGATCCTCACATTCGAACTCCCACGCCCCTTCCTCGCTGACCCCTGGTGACACCGCATCGCGGACCAGGCGAGCCCATGGATCGAATGGTGAGTGTGGGAAGGAGTTAGCGGTACCGGTAATGAGCTAGGTGCCCGTGTTACCAGCACATGCCAGACACGCCAGGCGCGGCAGACACCTGCACCTGCTGCCTGCGGTGTACCGTACCGGTATGCGAGAGGGGTTGACTCTTGCAGACGCCGACCCGTGCAATATCCAGCAGCGTAATGGTTGCGAGCATAAGGCCAGGCCCGCCGTACTTCACTGCCGATGCGGCTTATTAGCAGCATACGTGTCGCCTCCGATGTCGCACAAGCCATACCATGCACAGCATGCATCCAGTCCTTCTCAGCCGTTTCTCCTCCTTCCACACGTCCTAACCCACACGTCCTGTCCCACACGCGTCTCAGTCCACACGTGCTAACCCACACGTACTGTCCCACACGCGTCTCAGTCCACACGTGCTAACCCACACGGCCCAACTGACATGCGCCTTAGTCCATACGCCCTAATCCACACTTCCTAACCCACGCGTCTAACCCACGCACCCAGGTACTATCGCTCCATGGCCCCCGGGGTGCACTACATCCCCTTCTGGGAGCACAGCAAGGACGACCTGCTGTACGTAATGCGCACCATGGCCAACAAGGTGCGTCCGGCAGATTACGGCATGGGTGCTGTAGTACACATTGCATGACGGTAGGGGAGCAAGGAGACAGGGACGGCGACCTGCTGTACGTACTGCGCACCATGGCCAACAAGATGCGCACGGTAGGGTACGGCGCAGTGATGCCGTACGCCCAGTGCATGCGTCGTACGCCCCGTGCTCACATGTCCAGCAGACGGCCGACATTGCGATTTGAAAGCCTGCGGGTAACGAACACCACATCCGTTTTGTGCCCCTGCCCCACGCCGCACTCGCACCACCTGTGTGCAGCTGCCCCCCACAGACCCACTGACTTGGCACCCACCGAATGTGCAGCACGACGGACCCGGCCCCCCGGAGGCATAGAAAATGAAACTTAATTGTCAGTAAAATTGTTATGTTTGTCCTCGCACAACTCCTTTCCCACAGACCAGCTACCTGGAGGAGGTTGCGCTGCAGGGGCAGGTGGGCGTGGGGTCGGGGATGAGGGTGTGGTTGGTGAAGAAACAACGACGAGCTTCTTGTTACAGTAGTAGGAGGCTGGAGGCGCCGACACCGGGCGCCACAAAAGAAGTCTGCCGGTTGTTGGGGAAGTTGGAGGAGCTGTTGGCTGGAATGATAACAGGACCGAAGTGTTCCCGTTGTGTTCCCGCTGTTCTTCAGCCCTCTCTCTCTCTCCCCCTCTCACCTCTCTCTCTCTCTCTCTGCCCTCACGCTGCTCCTCTGCCCTCACGTGCTTCTGCTGACCCCCAGGCGTTTGCGTACCGCTACCTCACGCCCCACGCCCGCATGCTGTACTGGCAGCGAGTGCTGACGGCGTACCGTGAGCTGGTGGGGGACATGGACGAGTACCTGTTCAGCCTGGTGGGTTAGGGGCGTGTGGGTTAGCGGAGGTGTTGAGGGACGCGCAGCCCAGCGCTGCACAATTACCAAATTCAGCACGCTAGATGCCTTTGTTCCTGTTGAGGTGCCCGCCTGCCATCTAAACGGCCTGCTCCTCTCCCCATGCAAGACATGCTTGCAGTCTCTACCAGCTGCGGAACATTTAAATTGCCAACCTTCACTTTCCCCATGTTCTCCACTGTTAGAAACCCTGGCCTGCACGCTTGCTTGCCACTTTGCCGCTCCGTGGCTGCCCCTCATGCTTTTGCAGACGCTACCCCCCGCGCCGCCACCGCCTTTGGAGGGGTCACGAGGAGGGCCGAAGAGGAGCAGGAACAGCAAGAGGGGGCAGCAGTGGCAGCACGATCAAAAACAATAGCAATAGCAGTAGCAGTAGCAGTAGCCATGTTAATTGGGCCGGTGGCGGGCTTATCGGGGATGGCAGAGGCCGGAGGCGGCGGGGGAGTTCGCGCGGGCGCGGGCAGGCTGGACGCTGGATGAGAGGACCAGGGTGAGAAGGGACAGGACGGGGAGGAGTGCGGTACTGCTGCTCGAGTTCTTAATCCACCACGGGCAGGAGGAGGCGAGCGGGAGCAGCAGGGTAGCGGGGAGGAGCAGGGGAGGTCCCGCCGTGGTGACGAGACTGGAGAGGGGGCGGCGAGGCGAAGGAGGTGCGAGGGGAAGATGCGACTGGCGGACAGGCCTGTGGGTTAGGGGCGTGAGAGGACTGCAGGGGAGCGGTTAGGAGAGGGAGGAGTGCGTAGCTGCTTTGCAACCCAGCGTGTACCGCTGTAGCCGGGCCTTGCAAGTCGTGCAGATGCGTGGCAATGCCGTAACCTGCGATGCCAATGTCGGTATCCTCTATTCTGGCTAGGTAGCGGCAGGGCGGGGCAGCGCAGGACGCAGCAGGGCGCAGGGAGCACGATGGCCGTGAATGGGACGGGCCAGCACGGGCCTTCCTGTTGGGCACATCAGCAGTCCAGGCCCGCGACGTCCGCGTACATGTGGTGTGGGATTATCAGGTTTGGGCTGCTTAAGGGGCCTAGGACAAGCATGTGGGTGGGCGCTGATCTTCCACCCACGACGCCAACTGTTTCCAACCAGGGGGCTCCCCAGGGAGCTCCATGGCTCCCAAGATATCACCAAGCGCTGAGGCTTTTGTTACTTTGGCGTTAAACTATGAACAATAATCTTCGGATGGGAACTCCTGGGGAAATCATACAATATAGCGGCCTCTGTCTCTTCCCGCCCGCGGACTCCGAAACCATTCTGGGATTACGCTCATGGGCATGTGGCGTCATGGTGTAAAGCTGCACTATCACGCCATAGTATTGATTCCACTCATAGTGCTATGGCAACTGGGTTCATGTATCGTTCACTGGACACTGGATATTAAAACATCAGACGACGCACGACTGTGTCGCTCCCTCTTTCGCGGGCAATGCACCACCGCACTCAGTAGGATAATATGAATTGATTCTAGGCAGCTGTCAGGCAACGCTGTATGGCTATGCTTTACGCTCGCCTTCTCGCTACCACTCCTGTTCCACCCTTTTGTAGTCATTTGGGCTAGGGCTTGCGCACGCGATTTGTAGAACACTCCAATATTGAATAGGCGATCTAATGCATCTCGTCGTGGTGCAGCACGGCCTTTGGGGCAACCACAGCAACACCAAGTACCTCGCGGACCTACTGCAATCGCAGCTCGGCGACGGATACCTAATCCTCAACAGCCATGTGTCAAGCGGAAACCTGACGTATGACGGAATCGACGTATGCGGCGACAGATTGCATGCGCTCATCCTAGAGACGGTGGAGCAGCTGTCCTCCAAGGGCACACCTGCGCATGCCATCAGCCTGGTCGGATACTCTATGGGCGGGCTCATACAGCGCTACGTCGCTGGGAAGCTGTAAGTGCCTGATGCACAACCTGAATTAGCACCAACGCGTACGTGCAGTACGGGTACCCTAACCAACCCAGCCAGCAAGGCTGGGGATCACCCCACGGGGACACTTCCTGGACCTGTCACCACCCTGACGAACACACACCCTAACACCAAACCCGCACAACGCTCTTCCTGCAACATTCATCATCTTCGCACGGCCTCTTCACCCCCACCACCTCCCTTACCACACAGCGCCTCTGCCCCGTCTCTCCCAGATCCTCTCCACAACCGCAACCCACGTCCCTCCTTCCCCTCCTACCCCACACTCCCACCTTGCCCTGCTCACCGCCCTCTTACAACAGCGTTTCCCCCTCCTACAACTCTATTTCCTCCTTGAACAGTTACGCCGAGGGCTTCTTCTCCCGCGTGCGTCCCGTGAACCTCATCACCGTAGCCACACCCCACCTGGGGGCGTGGCGCCTGCCCAGCACCTGGTTCAACAGGCGAGTACGGGGCGGGGCGCGGGGACCGGCACCTGTACTTGTTCTGGAATGCAAATGACAGCACATCTCCTGCCCAGCAACTAGATGAGCAGGGGGCGGGGCATGTCCCCCAGCACCTGTTGCTTTAGGCGGTATGGTCATAGCCCAGTCCGGCCTGGCGCCTGCTCAGCAATTGGTTGTACAGGCAAGTAGAGGGGGGGAACAAAGTACTAACGCGCGAGTTGGTGGTAACGGGAGGTGTAGGAAACGCATTACGATTCGGGAGAAGTTGACCCACTGCACTTGCGGTCCGCCTTCTGCTCCAGCTCCCACAGCATGCGCCGGCAAGCTGGCCGGCGCGTAAGCTCCCCGTAGCGTCGCGACAGCGCCATAGTATAGAATTGGCTGATTGTTGTAGTAGTGTAGGTAGGGCCAGTGGCCGTAGGCTGGGCGGGCCGTAGGGGGGGGGTACACCTGAACTTGCTTCAGGCGGAGTGGTGTAGTTTGAGCACACAGCTGCCAGCCCAGTCCGGCCTGGCGCCTGCCGAGCAACTGGTGCAACAGGTGAGGAAGGGGTGCGGCGCGGGGACCGGCACCTGTAGTGTTCTGGAATGCAAATCACAGCACATACCCTGCCCAGCAACTCGGTGAGCAGGGGGCGGGACATGGGGGGTGGGCGCCTGTAGTTCCTATCGGCGGCATAGTTATACGGTAGCACAAAGCTGCCAGCCCCGCCCGGCCTGGCGCATGCACAGCAACTGGTGCAACAGGCGAGCAGGGGTCGTGTGGAACGGGGTACGGCACCAGAGCTTGTTCTGGAGTAAGGTACAGGTCACGGCACATACGGTATCTGCCAGCCAGTAATCCGAGTAAGGTACGTACGTGCACCAAAGGTGGTGCACTTGCAAGCGGCGCAGGCACCCCAGCGACGACGGCGCTGGGACTGAGACACTCATTCTGGTACCGTACAGGTACACCTGCCAGTGCCTCAGGGCCAACCCATGACTTTGCACCCCGTCCTGCTTCCCCATTCAACTCCCAGGGCCTTCAACTACATGGTGCCTGTGGTCACCAGCCGCACGGGGTACCAGCTGGTGCTGCAGGTGGGTTAGGGTGGGTTAGGGTGCTGCAGGTGGGGTGGCGGGCTTGGGGTGCGTGGGAGGCGCTCTCTTGCTGTAGGTGTTACATGTGTTGGCGGGGTTTGGAGGGTGGGTTAGGGTGGGGGCAGGGCACTGCGCAAGGGTCATGGAGGCTAGGGGCCCCTGTTGCGGTTACCGGTACATTGCGCTTAGTGCTAGGCCTGTCAGAAGGCGCACTGTAACCGCAACAGCCCCTGCTTTACCTACCTGGGGTGTTGCAGCCGGGAGCGCTCAGGGGCAACGCGTTAGTAAGGCGACTGGTGCGATGGATAGCACCATTTGCGCTGCCACGCAGCGAACCAGTCGTTGCAACACGCTGCACGTGGCAACACCGTACGTGACATCACCTAGCCGGCCTTGCTCCTCCCGTCGGCCTCCGCAACACAAGCACACGTGGAGCAAGCCGCTGTGATGCTCCTGAAATCTTTAGGAAACTAGCGCAAAGTTTAGGAAAATTAACGCAGAAGTATAAGTTATTGAAGTTGAATGTACCTACCTACCATGTGCCCCCGCAGGACAAGCACACGTGGGGCAAGCCGCTGCTGTGCCTCATGTCGCATCCGGGCCTGGTCTTCATGCGCGCCGCACAGCAGTTCGACCGCTTGATGCTGATGGCCAACGTGTTCCACGACCGGCCCGTGCCGTACTGTACGGCAGCCATCCGGCTGGACAACCCGTACGAGAAGGTACAGCCGGTGGCCGTCGACCCGCGGTACCCGTGCATCGTACAGCCCAGCCGCACCGCGGTGGGCCCCTCGGGGAAGCACTGCACGCTGGCAGCAGCGGCTGGTGCTGCTGGTGCTGGGGTTGGTGCTGGGGGTGTGGCGGCAGAGCAGGGTGTGGAGGGGAGCAGCGGGAAGGGTGGCGGCGGCTGCTGTGCCAAGCCTACCACGCGGTCGACTCACGGCGCGGCTGGTGGTGGTGGTGGTGGCAGCGGTGGGAACGGCAACGGCACCCACAGCACCAACGGCGCCGCGGCAAGGGGTGGTGGTGGTGGTGGTGGTGGTGGTGGTGGTGCGGTGGCAGTGGCGGTTGCATCTCCGCTGTACGCGGGACCCGACCCGGAGGCGGCAGCAGGGCAGGGGCAGGGGCAAGGACACGCCGCAGGGGACGTGGAGCAGCAGCAGAACGGCGTGGAGTCCGTGGGTGGCGGCAAGGAGCACGAGCAGCAGCAGCAGCAGCAGCAGCAGCAGCGGCCGCTTCGCAGCACCTACCTGCGCTACATGATGTTGCTGCTGCTGCCGCTGGCGCTGCCTGTGCTAGCGCTCATGACGCTCGCGGGTCGTCGGCACTACGCGCAGATGGCCTCGAGGCAGCTGGACTTTTCGTGGATAGAGCGCTTCCACGCCGGGAGTGGGTCCGGGGAAGCGGGCGAGGGGTTCCCTCCCCAGCAGCACGGGAAAGACGGCCAGCAGGAGGGTGAGGAACAGAAGGCGGCGGCGGCGGCAGCGGCGGCGGCGGGGGAGCGCGCGGGTGCGGAGCTGGTGGGGACGGAGCAGGACGATGCGGAGGATGTGGAGGCGTGCCCCTCTGCGCCGCTGCTGCCGGCGGCGGGGGGGGCAGGGGGTGTGGATGGAGGGGGAGGGGCAGGTGGGGGAAGGGGAGGGGGAGGGGGAGCAGCGCTGGATGAGGACGGGGAGGACGGGGTGGTGGAGGCGGACCCTGGGCACGTGCTGGGGCTGCGTGACGGAGTGGCGGGGGTGCCGGGGGAGCTGCACGCCGTGCAGGAGTGGCTGGTGGAGCAGGTGGGTTAGGGCGTGTGGGGCAGCCGCAGAGCGTGCAAGGGCGGGGGCCGGTTGAAGGGGGGCTGTGGAGGACTGGCTGGTAGAGCAGGGGGCATGCGGGGGGGCTGCGGGTTGGAGATGGCGAGGGAGACGTTTGGGGCCTGGGGCCAGGTGCACCGTCAGGCGACAAACGCTGTGCATGTCGCGGCAACGTGCGTATTGCTTTAGCTTCTGGTCACATGGGTCACACGGTCTTCTGGTCTCATGCTAGCGGGCGATTGCAGGCCAGTTCCCATCCCCCGGTCCCCCATGACGCCTAACACGGTTCCTCGCGTTGTACGTGTTCCCCGGTCCCCTCCCCGTCCCGCAGCTCAACACGCTCCCGTGGCTCAAGGTGGACGTGGACTGCCGCGACCTGCACGCCCACGCCGCCATCGTGCTGCGCCACCCCGCGCGCTTCATGGCCAACAGGGACACCATGGACTACCTGGTGGACAACTTCGTGAGGGCAGAGGGAGACAGGGGAGCCCCCTCTTGGCTGCAAGGGTGTGCAGGCCGTACAATGTCGGCGCTTGTTGGACTACCTGGTGGGCAACCTCACGAGGGCGCAGGGGGGCGCAGCAGGATGCAGGGGAGGTCACCTAGCCTCGGTGCAGGGGAGGCTTTGGGCCCCAGTGGCGCAGTGCAGGGTGCACAGTGCTGACGCATGTGGTGCGTCACGGACTACCTGGTGAACAGTCTCATGAGGGCATACGGAGGCAGAGGACAGCACAATGCAGGGGAGCCCCTCGCCGTGGCAGTGAGGGACTGGGTGTAGGGTGCACAGCGCTGGCACGTGTGATGCAACGTTGGCTCATGGACTGCCTGGTGAACAGCTTGCCTCTAACAGAGACATGGCGAGGAAGGACCCACAGGGCTTTCAGAAAAGAAGCAAATGTAACAGAATGCGCAACATAGTGCGTCTCATGATATTATGTCGTCCTTGCGGCAGGCTAGCAGGATGCAGGGGACTGCCCTCTTGGCTGAAATGCTGCTTGTGCTCCGGCTTGCTCGTAATCCACTCTTTAATGTTCGCGCCCTGTCAGATGTTGCTGTGATGGCTGGCCCTGGCTGCAAGGTCCGCACACGCAGAGTGTGCAAGGTGCAGCCACAGGCAGTGTTTCGATCTTCCGTGGGGGCTTTCGGATGACACATCGAAACAGGTGCCTCTCTGGAACCCAAGTTTCGGATGGGGGGGCAAAAAGTTTGCGTGGGGGCGGAGTTTCACCAGTTTCACCCGATCAGGACCCTCACAGGCCCGTGTCTTTCGGATATGGGCCCCGTTGACTTTTGGAGAATTCGAGCCCCTGGTTCGACCGAACCGATGAAGATCGAAACGCTGCCTAGGTGCCCCACAGGTGGTGCTGCCATGAGGGGTGCTGCGGGTAGTCAGTTGACTTTCTGTTTGTGCGTTCGTGGGGCATAGGTGAGAGGGGAGCCCCATTGACAGGGGCTGTTACGCTGCTATGCCACGTGTTCGGCTGTCGCACTACCGTGCACTATCATGCACTACGTGCTGGCGAGGCAGGCGAGGCAGTGCCTGCAGGCGGCGGGCAGCAGCGGACAGGGGAGGCTCCCTGTGGCCGCAGCGGGTGCTGTACAGGTGTAGCAGCGCCACGTGCCTGGTGGACAACCGAACTTCTCCTGGTGCCCTTACGTCTACTGCATCGATGCCCATCACTGTCACGCACCGGCTGCCTACATACCCACCGGCATGCAAGGCAGCCTTTGGCGCTAGCTGGCCATGCGAACACTCTGGTGCCTACGAACGCGTCAATATGATGACATGTAACACCTAATGCCAAACGTCAGTGCCACGTGGTCTCCCTGGGCATCTGACCGTAGGCTCACCTGTACAACTGCCACAAACGCCAGGCGTAGCAGTACTGTACCGTGCATCACGGCCTGTCTGCCGTCCTGTGACGACCAGGGGACGGTGACGACCTACGGTATACAGCACAACGCATGCAAGGCCGTCCCAATGTTCCAGTCATATTTGGCAGATAACACTAAGACGCTAAGAATTTCAGAGCCCCGTTGTCGAAAAAGCTGACATCGACGGTGAAGAACCAACACCACGTACAGCCTCAAAATGAACACTGACGCCGCGCATGCAACGGCCGCACCGACCGCATGCATGGTAGTCTGCCCAAACCTACCCCTCACCAGCCAAATGCAAACGCGGGCCCCTCACTCTCCGGCACCGCTCCTCCCGCCCTGTCCGAAAAGCTGTACTGCACCACGCACGAATCCGCCACCACCCAGTTCGCTTTGAAGTCGCTCCTGTCGTGCCTTGCCCGCTTGGGCCACCACCTGCCCCCATCCCCGTACCCCTCCTCGTCGTCGCTCCCACCCGACCAGTCCTCGCGCCAGTAGCTGTCGTACAGGCTCTCGCACGACGCCAGCAGGCTGCTGCTGCCCTGGTGCCACGCCAGGGCTATGACACGTGTGTTACCGGTGGACAGCTCGTACAGGGCCTGCGCCCGGCCGGCGCGGTCCCACGCCCACACCGCCTCGCTGTAGCCTCCTGCGGTGGCAAGCGAGTATGGAATGGACGTGTAACGTTACGGCAGTGGGCAAGCAATGCCCATGGTAGCAGTAACAGGTGACGGTTGACTTGATGCGCTGGCAACCAAACGCGCCGGCAGGCACAGCGACCTGGAAAAGTGCAACAGCGTCCAACGCCCTCACCGTGCCCCTCCTGTGCATGGCCCTCGCACACCGTGCTTGGCAACCCATGCAACACCCCCTCATCCCCAGACCGTGCTGTGCACCCTCTGGAACACTCCCTCACCTGCGAAGCACAAGAGTCCCGCCCCCAGCTGCCCCGCGCCGCCCTGCGCCGCCGCCAGGGCCACCGCGTCCAGTGGGGCTCACCGCCGCCAGGGCCACCGCGTCCAGGGGCTCACCGCCACCAGGGCCACCGCGTCCAGGGGCTCACCGCCGCCAGGGCCACCGCGTCCAGGGGCTCACCGCCGCCAGGGCCACCGCGTCCAGGGGCTCACCGCCGCCAGGGCCACCGCGTCCAGGGGCTCACCGCCGCCAGGGCCACCGCGTCCAGTGGGGCTCACCGCCGCCAGGGCCACCGCGTCCAGGGGCTCACCGCCGCCAGGGCCACCGCGTCCAGGGGCTCACCGCCGCCAGGGCCACCGCGTCCAGTGGGGCTCACCGCCGCCAGGGCCACCGCGTCCAGGGGCTCACCGCCACCAGGGCCACCGCGTCCAGGGGCTCACCGCCGCCAGGGCCACCGCGTCCAGGGGCTCACCGCCGCCAGGGCCACCGCGTCCAGTGGGGCTCACCGCCGCCAGGGCCACCGCGTCCAGTGGGGCTCACCGCCGCCAGGGCCACCGCGTCCAGGGGCTCACCGCCGCCAGGGCCACCGCGTCCAGTGGGGCTCACCGCCACCAGGGCCACCGCGTCCAGGGGCTCACCGCCACCAGGGCCACCGCGTCCAGGGGCTCACCGCCGCCAGGGCCACCGCGTCCAGTGGCTCACCGCCGCCAGGGCCACCGCGTCCAGGGGCTCACCGCCACCAGGGCCACCGCGTCCAGGGGCTCACCGCCACCAGGGCCACCGCGTCCAGGGGCTCACCGCCGCCAGGGCCACCGTGTCCAGTGGGGCTCACCGCCGCCAGGGCCACCGCGTCCAGGGGCTCACCGCCGACAGGGCCACCGCGTCCAGTGGGGCTCACCGCCGCCAGGGCCACCGCGTCCAGGGGCTCACCGCCGCCAGGGCCACCGCGTCCAGGGGCTCACCGCCGCCAGGGCCACCGCGTCCAGTGGGGCTCACCGCCGCCAGGGCCACCGCGTCCAGGGGCTCACCGCCACCAGGGCCACCGCGTCCAGGGGCTCACCGCCGCCAGGGCCACCGCGTCCAGGGGCTCACCGCCGCCAGGGCCACCGCGTCCAGGGGCTCACCGCCGCCAGGGCCACCGCGTCCAGGGGCTCACCGCCACCAGGGCCACCGCGTCCAGGGGCTCACCGCCACCAGGGCCACCGCGTCCAGGGGCTCACCGCCGCCAGGGCCACCGCGTCCAGGGGCTCACCGCCGCCAGGGCCACCGCGTCCAGGGGCTCACCGCCGCCAGGGCCACCGCGTCCAGGGGCTCACCGCCGCCAGGGCCACCGCGTCCAGGGGCTCACCGCCGCCAGGGCCACCGCGTCCAGGGGCTCACCGCCGCCAGGGCCACCGCGTCCAGGGGCTCACCGCCGCCAGGGCCACCGCGTCCAGGGGCTCACCGCCGCCAGGGCCACCGCGTCCAGGGGCTCACCGCCGCCAGGGCCACCGCGTCCAGGGGCTCACCGCCGCCAGGGCCACCGCGTCCAGGGGCTCACCGCCGCCAGGGCCACCGCGTCCAGTGGGGCTCACCGCCGCCAGGGCCACCGCGTCCAGGGGCTCACCGCCGCCAGGGCCACCGCGTCCAGTGGCTCACCGCCGCCAGGGCCACCGCGTCCAGTGGCTCACCGCCGCCAGGGCCACCGCGTCCAGGGGCTCACCGCCACCAGGGCCACCGCGTCCAGGGGCTCACCGCCACCAGGGCCACCGCGTCCAGGGGCTCACCGCCGCCAGGGCCACCGCGTCCAGTGGGGCTCACCGCCGCCAGGGCCACCGCGTCCAGGGGCTCACCGCCGCCAGGGCCACCGCGTCCAGTGGGGCTCACCGCCGCCAGGGCCACCGCGTCCAGGGGCTCACCGCCGCCAGGGCCACCGCGTCCAGGGGCTCACCGCCGCCAGGGCCACCGCGTCCAGTGGGGCTCACCGCCGCCAGGGCCACCGCGTCCAGGGGCTCACCGCCACCAGGGCCACCGCGTCCAGGGGCTCACCGCCGCCAGGGCCACCGCGTCCAGGGGCTCACCGCCGCCAGGGCCACCGCGTCCAGGGGCTCACCGCCGCCAGGGCCACCGCGTCCAGGGGCTCACCGCCACCAGGGCCACCGCGTCCAGGGGCTCACCGCCACCAGGGCCACCGCGTCCAGGGGCTCACCGCCACCAGGGCCACCGCGTCCAGGGGCTCACCGCCGCCAGGGCCACCGCGTCCAGGGCTCTCACCGCCAGGGCCACCGCGTCCAGGGGCTCACCGCCGCCAGGGCCACCGCGTCCAGGGGCTCACCGCCGCCAGGGCCACCGCGTCCAGGGGCTCACCGCCGCCAGGGCCACCGCGTCCAGGGGCTCACCGCCGCCAGGGCCACCGCGTCCAGGGGCTCACCGCCGCCAGGGCCACCGCGTCCAGGGGCTCACCGCCGCCAGGGCCACCGCGTCCAGGGGCTCACCGCCGCCAGGGCCACCGCGTCCAGGGGCTCACCGCCGCCAGGGCCACCGCGTCCAGTGGGGCTCACCGCCGCCAGGGCCACCGCGTCCAGGGGCTCACCGCCGCCAGGGCCACCGCGTCCAGTGGCTCACCGCCGCCAGGGCCACCGCGTCCAGTGGCTCACCGCCGCCAGGGCCACCGCGTCCAGGGGCTCACCGCCACCAGGGCCACCGCGTCCAGGGGCTCACCGCCACCAGGGCCACCGCGTCCAGGGGCTCACCGCCGCCAGGGCCACCGCGTCCAGTGGGGCTCACCGCCGCCAGGGCCACCGCGTCCAGGGGCTCACCGCCGCCAGGGCCACCGCGTCCAGTGGGGCTCACCGCCGCCAGGGCCACCGCGTCCAGGGGCTCACCGCCGCCAGGGCCACCGCGTCCAGGGGCTCACCGCCGCCAGGGCCACCGCGTCCAGTGGGGCTCACCGCCGCCAGGGCCACCGCGTCCAGGGGCTCACCGCCACCAGGGCCACCGCGTCCAGGGGCTCACCGCCGCCAGGGCCACCGCGTCCAGGGGCTCACCGCCGCCAGGGCCACCGCGTCCAGGGGCTCACCGCCACCAGGGCCACCGCGTCCAGGGGCTCACCGCCACCAGGGCCACCGCGTCCAGGGGCTCACCGCCACCAGGGCCACCGCGTCCAGGGGCTCACCGCCACCAGGGCCACCGCGTCCAGGGGCTCACCGCCGCCAGGGCCACCGCGTCCAGGGGCTCACCGCCACCAGGGCCACCGCGTCCAGGGGCTCACCGCCGCCAGGGCCACCGCGTCCAGGGGCTCACCGCCGCCAGGGCCACCGCGTCCAGGGGGGCTCACCGCCGCCAGGGCCACCGCGTCCAGGGGGGCTCCGCTGCCCACCAGCGTCACGGCGGGGGAGCAGCAGCGCGAGCGCAGGTCCCACAGCTGCGAAGGGAGTGCAGAAAGGGAGGCGGCTGACTGCAAGACTGTTGCACTGTTAAGAAAGGGCAATTGGGCGTGGTGAGACAACACCTAGTAGCGCAGGTCCGACGGTGTAAAGACACCAAAGAGCGGCAAAGCGGGGCTTACTTCCCATTCGACAGACCTGGGCCCAGTGCCTCCATGCCTCTCACCTTTACATCACCAGTCCACGAGGCGGTCGCGAACAGCGGTGCACCCTGCCAGGAAGCAGGCGGCACCGCGATCCTCCACGTCTCGTACAGGTGGCCCGGCAGCCGCTGTCGTACACGCAGCGTCTCCATGTCGTACGTCAGCACGGTGTTGCCGTAATGCTCCTGCAGCGTCGTGACCATCGCAGGGGCCGTAAACGAGGCCGGGTCGGACATAATGGCTGTCCGCATGACGAAATCTTTCCGCTCGCGCTGACTCATGCCGTACACCGTACCGGCATCTGCAGCAGGTGTACGGCATGCGGCGGTACGCCGGGGCTCGCCTCCAGGTTCTTCAGCTTCTCCATGTCCTGTTGGACGAGCAAGTACGAAAACCCGCACGTAACGTAGCAAATAGTACCGGTCTTTTCGAAGGTTCCCCGCGTTTTCAGCTTGGCAACGGGGTCGTTCCAGGTGGGAGGAGGCGCGGAGGCTTGATGGCCCCCATGGGGTCATGCAACCGCACTGCGCAGTCTTGGGCAGGGGCCCGCGGCAGGGGCCCCTGTTGACAACAGATACTTCGCAGTACTTTCACTAGGTCTAAACACATCAGTCTCTGACTGCCCTGACACGAGTACACGGCGGAACCCAGGCTCGCCTCCCACATCCCACGGAGAGGATTACCGTGCTGTCCCCTGCCGGCGGGTGCCCCTTCCTGGTGGCAGCTCGCCACCCCAGCGGCTTGAGGCGCACTGTTGGAAACGACACGTGGCAGTGCCTGTGCAGTGTGCAGAGGCTCACCCGGATGTCGCACTTAAACTCTGGCTCCCCCCAGATGTCGTCCCCCTCCTCCTCCCTCTCGTTGCTGCACGGGACGGGCCGGCCCTGGGGACGCCCAGGGGAACCCGCCATGCCTTCTGGGGCACCAGCCGTGACACGTGCCACCGCATGAGCACGCCGCAGCCTGGCACGGCACGTGGCAGGCAAGACAGGGGTGTTACGTAGGCTCGGGGATGCACCGGGGCGCCCGCCACCACGGGTGCGCCCGCCATCCCTTCGGGGGCTGCAGCCGCACTACCTCCCAACGCATGACCGCGCAGAAACCCGGTACGGCAAAGTACACATGGCAAAATGCCGCAGGCGCACCATTGCGCTTGCGAAACCCTCCCATGGGTCAGGCAAGCCTACAGCGTGTGCGTCGACGGTAGCCTTGGTGCCAAGGGCCAGTGTATTAGGTGACCATTCAGGTGCATGGACGGGCCAGGGTGTGCGACAGTGGGCGCCCCGCTTGATTACTCTCCTTGGTTTAGTGCGATATTCAGCAGTGCCGTTTGAGCAACTGCACGCGGTAGCAAAGCAAACTGAATAACTGATGGCTACAAAAAGGTGCTTTTCTCCCGTAAGCATCGTCCCTCACAATGCCGCAGCCCCGCCTTACTGTGCACTGCCAGCAGGCTGTCTCCCAGCACGTGCAGCCCCGCGTGCCACCCCTCCGCCAGGCCCTTGACGTCCGTGCTCAGCGTGTGGCGTAGGGCCATGCCGCTGCTGATGGGCGAGCCGGGGGCCCTGAACGCCTTGATGCGCCTGGGGGCAGCGCACGCGGGGCAGGGCACGCAGCAAACAGCAAACGTCCGTGCTCAGCGTGTGGCGTAGGACCATGCCGCTGCCCGTGTGGGAGCCGGGGGCCCTGATCGCCTTGATGCGCCTGGGGGCAGGGCCACGGGGCAGGGCACGCAGCAAACAGCAAACGTCCGTGCTCAGCGTGTGGCGTAGGACCATGCCGCTGCCCGTGTGGGAGCCGGGGGCCCTGATCGCCTTGATGCGCCTGGGGGCAGGGCCACGGGGCAGGGCACGCAGCAAACAGCAAACGTCCGTGCTCAGCGTGTGGCGTAGGACCATGCCGCTGCCCGTGTGGGAGCCGGGGGCCCTGAACGCCTTGATGCGCCTGGGGGCAGCGCACGCGGGGCAGGGCACGCAGCAAACAGCAAACGTCCGTGCTCAGCGTGTGGCGTAGGACCATGCCGCTGCCCGTGTGGGAGCCGGGGGCCCTGAACGCCTTGATGCGCCTGGGGGCAGGGCCACGGGGCAGGGCACGCAGCAAACAGCAGGACGCATCAAGCACTCATCCTCCTCATTGGCGAAGGGCAAGCACGTCGTTCGCAAACTTACATGGCATGTGCGTGCGATGTGTGAATCAAGCCACACCTGAACAGTCGAGTCATCCCGCACCGCGCCGCTACACACGACGCGTCGGACGTGGATGGCTTGTGAGCAGGATGCACGGTGCGCCCCCAACCCACCTGCCCTTGTCCGACACCGCCCACACCAGCCCGCGCGCCTCGTCGGCACACACACGTGTCACGTGCCCGTAAAATCCCGTTGAATAATGTCTGTCATGTTCGATGCCTACGCCGTCGTTCTTGCGCGACAGCACGCCGGCCTGCAACTCCGCGTTCCGCTGCTTACCCTTCTGGAAGAAAGGCATGGCCAGAAGGTCCCCGTTTACGTGCATCACGTGTCTGTCAGTCACGCAGCGTAAGACACGCACGTCGTAGCAGGCGTGGGTTAGCGCCTCGTGCGTGCAGGAGGGACCAGCAGGAGCTGGGGGTGCGGAAGGTGTGGAGGTGGAGATGGAGGTTGAGGTGGAAGCGGAGGGGCCGGCGGTGTAGGGGGCAGGGGCGGTGCGAGGGTTGGCGGGCGGAGCTGTGGTGTGCGGGGTGGGGGTCCGAGGCGATGGATGAGGAGGCGGACGAGGGCGCTGGGGCATGGGAGGGCGAGGGGAAGCGGGAGGTGGGGATGTGCACTGGCACTGGCGCGCTGTCCTTGAAGGAGGCGAGCGGGGAGCTGTAGGGGCTGGGGGCGGGCCTGCGGGGGGCCGTCGGGGCGAGGGGCTTTACCGCTTTAATGGAAGGGTTTCGAGAGCGATAGGTACGGCTGGGGGCTGGCTCCATTCTCTGAGTATGTGTACTTGTCCGAAACGACATCAGGAGCGAACGGGCTCTCACTGACTTCCATCGTAATTTGATGAAGATGAAACGTCGTATTGCTAAAAGGACGTGAAGCAGCGCTTGGTGGGTACAGGTACGTGTGCTTCTCACCTGGTTTGGTGTGGCGCCTCGGGTAGGTTGACGTGGGGCACGCGTTTCCGCAACAGCTGCAGCAGCCGTAGGGTGCCCCGCTTGCGCTGAGACGTGACCAGGTCCGCCCCGCACGTGATGCTGCCGTCCAGGGGCCACAGCACCGCAAACGCTGCCTCGCAGGAGTCGCCTTCCTTCCCACCGCCTGAGTCGTAGATATCTAGGGCATTGTAGACGTACAACATCAATAGCTCCGGGAGCAGGTGGTAGGATTGCTCGCTGTGTGCGGCGCGGAGCTCCCTGCAGGTGGCTGCCGCAGCTGCTGCAGAGCGGGGGTCCAAGTGGGAGAGGATGGAGGAGAGAACGGCGAGGGGAAGCGGGAGGCCGGAGCTGGTTGCGGCGGAAGCGGAGGTGCTGGCTGCCTCGGTTCTCGCCTGTGTTGCCAGCTGCTGTTGCTCCTGCTGGCGTTTGTACTTCTCCCGCAGGAACGACACAGCGTCTCCGACCTCGGCCAGGGGTGAAGGCGCGCGCTTGCCAGCCCGCAGGGCCTCCTTGGACCGCACTCCGTCGTCCGCGGATCTTTCGTTGCACAAATGTTGGACTGCGAGCTTCTCCACGTCCTTAGCAACAGCGAGTAAGGTGTCGCATTTGGCCAGCACGTCTTCATCTAGCACCACGGAAGCAGAAAGCGCGTTGGCCAACGCTGCACAGGTAGTCGCGGACACGGCTTGCAGGTACACATCTCCTCCTATGGACCGTGCAACGTTTTTTGTGGAGCTGAAATACTCCACTGCGGCCCGTTTCGGGTCGCACCCGGAGCCCCATGTGCTCTCGACGGCCATCACGAAAGCCCTAATTGGTGGCAGGAGAATGACTGTAGACATTCCACATGACACACTATTCCAATGAGTTGCGAGAATGCGAGAGACAGAGGCCTTTGAAAGAGATGCGCTCAGGATTGCGGGTTGCCGTACGGTCACAGCGCGCACGCCACACGGTGCATCAAGGCGTCAGGGATGAAAAGCAAGACGTCCCACGTTCGAGCAGTCTAATGAAGTTGCACCAGGGTACCAGTGCGTCTGTGAGCGTGCAGCCATGGCCGCTAACCCGAGCTGTGGCAGGGGCCAGCATAGGGGGAAGGGGGTTGCAGTCAGGCTGTGCTGGGCTGTGCTCCAAAATTGGCGGAGGTATCACCCGTAATCCAGCCGTAAGAACCCTTATGCACACATGCAAGCCGTCACAATTATCAACAGCGGCAGAAGTTGGAGCTTGGAGGGAAGCTCTCCGCTGCTGCTGCTTGTCTGTGCGGGTGGCCGGATGCACAGGTGGAAGCCAACTATTCAAGCCCTTCATCACGAGCAGCAAGCGCAAGTGGCGGCATTCTTGGCACTCGTGCTCCACGCCCAAACTACTTGGTGCAAGGCGAAGCAGGCCTCCCAGCCACACGTGTCAAAGTCACGGTGGGCCTGCCCAGGTGCAACCAGGGGAGATCTCCCCTGGGCGCATCACGTACCTCACAGGACACTCAGGAGCAGGGTTGCTTGCGATCCGGCGCAGCGCATATTAAATGAAGTCAATTACTTGCATACATGCACGCACCTGGGACCTGTACTAGCACCGCCATATTCCGACAGTGCAGAGCGATTTGAGCAACTACTATCGTATGGAATGTCGGTCGGTGGCAACCCGTACCAACACGGCAACCCCAAACTACATCCGGTGCTCTTGCGACCAACGCGGTCTTCCACATAATTTCACATAATTCCATAGAATTGGCACGGACAGCTCTCATTACGCAACTCTCCACGACGCCCTGCTCTCCGTGCTAGCGCACGATACGCGAAACACGTGCCAACGCGGCTACGCGGGCTCCCTAAAACCGTCTTGGAGCACGCTCTCAACAACCTGTGCGCCATATGCCCCGTGTGACTATGAAATAGCCCAATCAATGCATACCGTCAGACCAAGACCCCCTTCGCGGTTCACGTGTCCACAGCTCCACTACTGCCTACCCCGAACCACACGTTTCCACGTGCCTCGCCCGCACGCAAACTTCTCCAATGCGCCCTTACCCAACCCATGTGGCTTACACACGCCTCAGCCACACCCTCGACTCCTCCACCCCGCCAGGCTCCTCAGCCCCGCCATCGACTCCTCCACCCCGCCAGGCTCCTCAGCCCCGCCATCGACTCCTCCACCCCGCCAGGCTCCTCAGCCCCGCCCTCGACTCCTCCACCCCGCCAGACTCCTCAGCCCCGCCATCGACTCCTCCACCCCGCCAGGCTCCTCAGCCCCGCCCTCGACTTCTCCACCCCGCCAGGCTACTCAGCCCCGCCCTCGACTCCTCCACCCCCGCCAGGCCCCTCAACCACTGCGCATCCCGAGCACCAAGCGACCCCCGCCGGACCCTCCCAGCCACCGCCGCCTCCATAGCCGTCGCATTACCCACCGGCGCACCCTGCTCCGCCAGCCACCGCAGCACTGACACCTCGCACCCCTTCGCAACAGCATCCACCACCACCCTCTCCGAGCCCCACGGCACACCCAGCCGCCTCAGGGTCTCCAGCGTGCCCCTGTCCCCATTCGTCGCTGGCCCAAAGTACGCCGAGACTCCTCCCTCCTGCCTTGCCGGGCTTCCAGGTAGCTCCGCCAGCCACTCCAGCAGCGCCTCGCAGCCGCCAGTGGCTGCAGCTACCACCAGCTCCGCGTCAGGCCGGTACCGCGGCAGCTGCCGGATCAGGTACTGCACCAGCGCCGCGTCACCCCGTTCCGCAGCGTTCAGCACGGCTTTGGCGTCCCAGTCCCTACACCCCGCACCCGCCAGCAGCTGCACCGCCTCCAGCAGTTCCCGGCTGTCAGACGGTGTGCTCCGTGACCACACCGTTGTCATCCAGCTCAGCTCCAGGTGGCTTAGCCCCGCAGCTGACACCCCTGCCTCCTTAGCCAGCCACCGCACAATCGACACGCCGGCTGGCCCCTTGGCCCTCGTGTAGGCGTTGTGCGTGAAGCGGAACCCGGCCTGCCGCAGGCACTCGAGCATGGGGATGCTCCCAGAGCCCGCCGCCTCAGCCACCAGGATGCTTTCCGCGTAACCCCTCAGTGCGTCCGGCCCGTGCAGCGACAGCAGGTGCTGCATCACCTCCACACGGCCACACGACGCCGCTGCCTGTGCTAGGGACCGCAGTAGCGGACCGTCCCGTTCCAGTGTCGGTGCTCCCCGCGCCTGAAGCCACTGCAGCTTCACCACCCCGTCCGCGCTCTTGGCTGACAGGCGCATAAGGGTCTCCCATGTCAGGTCGCCGCTGCCTGCGTACGGCAGCTCGCATCCTGCCTCGTCCACCAGCCATTGCACGGTGGCCACCGGTGCGTGCTCCAGGGCGCCGGCCAGCGCTGCCCCTTTCAGGGGGCACCCGCGTTCGCGCAGCCACCGCAGGCGGTCCAGGTCCCCCCCGCTGGCTAGTGCCCCGGCGAGTGCTGCCTGGAGGTCGCTGTCCTCGGCACCTGCGGCCAGGAGCCACTCCATCTTGGCCACCGCATCGGGTGTGGCTGACGCAGCTGCGGCTCTCAGTGCCTCGCGCCAAAGATGCGGAAACTGGCGGCTGCTGCCGCCGCCAGCTCCACTGCCGCAGCCGCCCCATCCGGCTTTCACTGCTTCCCACGTCGCCTGCAACCCTGACAGGTCGCAGTGCAGCGCAGCTGCTCTGAGCACCAAGTCTGGGCGCATGAGCGCCGGGCAGCTGCGCACCAACCATCCCAGTAGCTGCGGGTGTCCCGCCTTAAGCACAGCCACGCCGGGGTCTTGG
>BQMZ01000364.1:0-112717 GCA_036984285.1 Chlamydomonas sp. KOR1
CACGGTCACGATTCCACGCATGACGAATTGCGCAGTCCCCAGATGGGCACCTGCAGCCTATACATAGCTCAGCTCACAACACAACGGCAAGCATGTTCCCGACTCCTACGGACTCCAACTGCCGCACCGCCGACTCCCATGGCTGCCCCAAGCCCCTCCTGGGTCCTGGCAACCCATGGCCACCTCGGGCATCGCGCGCTTCATGCCCCGCTGAACTGCAAGGGCGATGATGCTCCTGGTTCTTGAAAACCCACGCAGCTGGACTCGCCCTACAGCTACTGCACCACACACCTCCTTCCTCTCCACGCTGCTGGTCACACGTGCCACCCCACTGTCCCATACCCCAAGCAGGTGCGCAACGCGCACAGTCACAGGTGTATCCCCACTATCCCCCTCATGGCTCCCCAAAACCTCCCCATGGCCCCTACCTCCAGCACCGCGCGCTTCATGCCCCTCTTCTCCTCCCGCAGGCAGCTGGCCACGGGGTTGGCGTGCTGCCGCACCAGCTCCAGCACGCGCTTCAGGCCACCGGGGCCGTCCGCGTACACAATGGCCTCGCCGGCAGTGTCCATGCCTGCGCGGCCGGCGCGACCAGCCATCTGGCGGTACCTGCACAGCCGTGCCGTACCGCAAGCGGTTGAGCGAGCATGTGCCGCTGAGGTAAGGTGCAATTCCGTTGGCATGCAAAAGCGCTTCGCAGCGATGCATACGCCAAAGGCTATAGGGACCGCATTTAAAAGGCCGCACCTACAGTGCACCGCGCAGGGCGGGTGCGGCAGGCACCCAGGCACCTCCCCTCCCCTCCCCGCCCACCTTGTTGAGTCCAGCAGCGTGGTCTTGAGCCCCACGTACGTGTCCCGCACGATGACGCGCCGCGCGGGCAGGTTGACCCCCGCCGCCAGCGTGGAGGTGGCGGACAGCACGCTGATGGCGCCACACCGGTAGGCGGCCTCCACCAGCTCGCGCTCGTCGCGGGACAGGCCTGGGGATGCAGGGGACCCGCACACCATTAGCCCCAGCGGGTCGCGAAGAGACGAGGCTTTACAGCAGGGATGGCTGGCAATGCGCGGGGTGCGCAGGCCGGGTGATCGGTACGGGGTAAGAGGGCCTAAGCTGGAGCACCTCATGCAGGTCGGACTGCAGTCACACCGCACCTGCGTGGTGGTATCCCACTCCGCACGCCACCAGGTTGGGCAGCACGGGGTCCCCGCCCTGCACCTGACGCAGCTTGGCCACGAAGGCCTCGCGGGTGTGTGGCGCGGGGCTGACGGGGCCCGCGTCGGGTTCGTCGCCATGCGCCGGATGCCCGGCATCGCCGGCGGCGGCGGCCGGGGGCGCGTTGCGCTGCGGGATGCGCAGCACGCGGGCAACCGTCCGGGCGACGGACTCCACGCGGCCCTGTGGGAGCCACCAGGCACAGAAGCACCCCCCGACATGCAGTCCAGCGTGTTGGCAGTTGCCAGTCACAGGGCCCTACACCATTTCAGCAGCTGCATGCATGACGGAAGGCGGTAGAATAGTGGTACCTTGGGTTACACGACGCAAGGGTGCACCGGCGTGGTGGAGTGGTGCACCCCCAGCCCACCTTTGAGCCGCAGAAGATGAGCACGGAGTTGCCCTCCTGCACCGTCTCGTTGCACAGCCAGGCCAGGTGGTCCTTGTCGCCCGCCTCCCACCGGGGGTCCACGCCCAGCGCGCGGACGGTGGTACCGCTGGGGTCCTGCAGCTCGCGGGCTACCTGCGGGGCGGGACACGTGGCAGGAGGGTACCGTAGTCAACAACTCGAACACCTTGCCCTTTAAGGAAATGCTGTACGCTGTCTGCAGTTGGACCGGTACGGCCTCAATATACCGTGCGTCCCGCATACTCTTCACCGCTACAGGTCGTTCGGCCGCGACGGCACTCTCACGTATCTCCCCGTGCCGTACGCACCTTGACGTACTCCTTGAGCTGCACGGGCCGGAAGGTGGTCTCGTACAGCAGCGCGTCAAGCCACCGCGCCACCACGTCCGGGTTGGCCATGGTGGCGCTCATGCCGATGATCTGCGGCATAAGTGCAAAGACACAGGCCCTCAGTGCGTCAAGCCACTTGCCGCAATCTTTCAGACGTGGTATGGGGCCAAACACACCATTTGCGCTAACAGTCACGCAGTTCCCCTGCAGAATACAAGCACGGCCTCAGAAAGGGTCTACCCGTGCCCTAGCGTGAAAGACAATCGCGATAGTGTTGGTCACACCTGCAGGCCGTCCCTCACGAAGTGCGGCGGCGCGTCCTCCCAGTCAACGTCCCCGCCCTCCGCCGTAATGTAGCGCAGCTTGGTCAACAGCAGCTCAAGCAGGTAGCCGCGGTCCTCCTCGCCAACCTGGAAATGTGGAGCACGAAGGTGTTTGCGCTTCCAATCAGACGAGCAGATGCATTCTATGTTGGCCTCATTTGGGTCATGACAGCGCACAGCGGGGGCTGGGGCGTATGGTGCACTACCACCCGCATATGCACTGCAGCTGCTTCCAAGGCATGCAGTACATGCGGTTCGGAAGCGCTGTATGCTTGCTTTGCACGAACGCATCTGCATCTGGGTATTGTATCCCAATTCACTGTATAGCCAATCCTGCATCCTGACTCCTGTCCACACGCCTCGCACCATGTGCAGCTCGTCCACGATGATGGTGGACAGCTCGCCCAGCGTGTTCTCCTCCATCATCGAGTTGATCAGCATGTTGGCCTTCTCGATGGTGCACACGATGGCGCCTGCACGGTGACACAGCGAGAAACAGCCAAGTTACAAGTCACGTGCTGGCCACGTTCCCTACACAGCTGCCAGCCACTGCGTCCACTGCGTAGCCTTGCGAGGCCGTCCACCCCTGCCAAGCGCCAACCCGCCCCACTCACCCACTCCGGGCTGCAGCGGCTTGCCTCCGGACACCCCTCCGTACGCCTCGTGCACCTTGCGCTCCAGGGGCGCCAGCAGCCGCTGCAGGCCCGCCGCCTTCTCTTGGCACAACGCGTTGTACGGCAGGACCAGCATGAAGGCCTTGCCTGTACAACACCGGGCAGACGTACGGCACATGAAGAGATAAAACGTCAGGCTGGTGCGTGGGTACGGTCCAGAGGGCAGCTCCCAGTCTTAGCAAACAGTCTACGACGTGGCGCATTACTAGATTTTGCCGTAGCAGCAGCTCGGCAGTTGTCATGGCGCCATGGGGGAGTTGCAGTTACCTGTCTGCAGCAGTCGACGGATGGCCAGCACCTCCGCCACGATGGACTTGCCGCCGCTGGTGGGCGCGCAGTACACCAGGTTGCGGCCCTGCAGCACGCCCGGCTTGCACAGGCACTCGGCCTGCAGGCAACGGCATGCAGGTGGGACTCGCACGTGTCAACGTTGTGCGCTACCTGGTGTGCACGATGCTCGCACTTACCTACGCGAGTACCAGCGTTCAAACTGTGAGCGGCCCACAACTCTGCTCATGTCGCAACACAGCAGCCGTCAATATCGGCATCCCCCACCTGCCACTCGTACAGGTTGAAGCTGGGGCTCCTCCCCTCGCGGTACGCCGAGCACACCACCCCAGGCAGGTACTTCTCCAGCTCCACAGGCGGCTTCAAGTCCTCCTCCTCCTCCAACCCGAGCGCCTCCTGCCCAACCGCACCACCGCCCTCCTCTAACGCTCCAATAGGCATGCCGTCCGCAATCGCACCCGCGACCAACGTGGCCGCTGCGTCCAGGCTGGCCGCCAGGTTGCCGCTGGGGCGCTGGCTGCCGGCTCCCGCGTGGGGGTAATGGCATTGGCTGGAGGACATCCCCTGGGAGGCCCGGCGCAGGCGCTTTTCCTCCGTGGCCAGGGCGCGCTGCAGCAGGGATGCCGACATGGGCTGCACGCGGCCCTCCTCGTCGCTGTCCGTGTCATCGTGATCGACAGCGGCCGGGCCGGCTTGATTGATGGCTTGCTGGCCGGTGATGCCCATGGCGGCGTCAGCTGCGGCTGCTGCTTGTGGCTGCATGGCTGGGGCGCTGTCGGCGGCGGCAGCGGCTGGTGTGGTGGCGTTCGCTTCGGCTGTGGCCGCTGCGGCGGTGGGAATGGCCAGCGCAGAGGGACCAGGGCGCGCTCCCGGTGGATGCGGCTGCGTGACGCCAGGTGGAGGCATCAGCTGCGTGTCCTTGTCCCCAGTGAGTGGCTTGGAAGGAGGGGCAGCGCCGTCAGGTTGCGGTTGCTGCTGCTGCAGCTGCGGTTGTTGCTGGACGTAGGGGCCATGTGGTGCTCGGCCTTGGCCTGGGCGAGGCGGGAGCCCTGGAGCTGGCCCCTGCCCCTGTCCCTGCGCCCATACGGCAGCTTGGCGTGCAGCAGGAGCACCGGCAGCGGCTGCCGTTACTGTCACATGATGCCCGGGTGCTGCAGGCACGTAGGCGGGCAGGGGACCAGCATGCGCGTGCTCGGCCGCGTACACTGAGCTGCCGTGCGGGGGAACTCCCTGCAGCGGTGTGGAGAAGAGCTGCTTCACGGGAGCGGGGGAGTCCCTCAGCGCAGGAGCTGGCTGCTGCTGCAGGGCCTGCACCTGCACCGCATCCGTAGCGGGAACTGTACCGTCTGCTGGCTGCGCCCCGGCCGCATACGCACCCGCAACGGCACGCGGCTGGCCTGGCTGGTCAGGCACCTGCTCAGCTATTGATGTAGCCCCCTCCCTTGCTCCCCAGAGGCCAAGCTGCGGCATGCCAACAGCTACGGGAAACGCCGCTCCTGCCCCCGGCCCCTCCCCGGATCCTTGTCCTGCTGCTGCTGCTGCTGCTGCTGCTTCCTGTTGCAAGTGGCGCTGCTCGAACGCATCTAGCGCAGCCAGCATGCTGCCAGACTCCAGCTCGGGCGTCGGTATCCCCCCGGGTGCCACGTTGCTGCATTGCTGGCCTCCACCCGCGGGGAGGAACGGATTGCGCGCAGCCAACTCCGGCGTTTGCTGCACGCCTACCGCGTTGGCTTCCCGGCCCTCTAGCACCGGCAGACCCGTAGATGTTGCCGTCAACGGCGGTACAAGAGCAGGGCGCCCTTCCGGCGCTTGCCCGGGGCCTCCGCCAATGCCCTGGCCCGCCCCCACACGCTGAGCCTCTGTAGCAGTCACGCTCTGCACGTACCCGTACGCACCATGGGAGGCCCAGGGCGGCTGGACCGGGTGGCCCGGCAAGTGCTGCTGCTCTTGCTGCTGCCGCATCAGCTCTAGCGCTGTGACGCCCTGCACGGGAGGGGGCGCGGTAGCGGCAGCTGCACTGCCGCCAGGCGGGCCCATCCGCCTTTCCAGGGAGTCCAACGCCGCCAGCATGCCCTCGCTGAACGGCGTGCTGCACGCGCTGCAGGGGGGCCCACCCGGTGCGCCCTTCGCCACCTGCCCAGCCGGCGTCCGGTCCTCATGCACCTGCGCATGTCGAGAGGCTGCCGCTGCCGCTGCACCTGCCGGAGTGAGCGCCAGCCCTCCCGCAGGCTGCGGTTGCAGCGGCAACCCTGGTCGGCCGGCAGGACCCCGTGCTGCAGCGAGGGGTGCCCCTGCCCCGCCCGGCAGCAGCACCACCACCTTGCCGGGCTGAGCCTGTGACGGCGGCAGGGCAACCGCGGAGCACCGCGGGGCGCCCACCTGGCGGCCCGGCTCGGCGCTCGGAGGGCTCGGAGTGGCACCCCCAAGCCCAGCATAGGCCGTCAGGCGGCTGGCCAGGTTTAGGCGGGCCCGCGGCACGCTCTCGCTCCCGCTTCCAACAGGACCGTTTCCACCACCATCGCTAATGCGCCGCCTACCGCCCATGGCGTCGGGCCCTGCTGTGTCCTGCGCAGGGGTTCCACCGCTGCCGGCACGGCCTTGCAGCTGCAGCGCGGGGTAGCGCTGGCCGTCGTGTCCCGGCGAGTTTCGGTGGTGCTGCTCCGGTGGACTCCGGCCTGTTTGGGGCCTGCCCTGTTCGCCTGCGTCCTCCCGCATTGGGCGCACCGGGCTGAGCAGGTCCTGGGCACGCGATAGAGGTAGCGGTGCCACGTCCTTGCTGTGTCTGCGGCTGCGGCTTGTGGGTGAGCCTCGCTCTGTGTCGGTGGAGATGGCAGCCAGCACGGCTGCAGCAGCGCGCCTAGCCTGGGGCGACGGAGCGCCCACGCTTGACACGAGGTTGGGTGCTACGTGGTCGGGAGGTAGTGTTGTGGGGACACTCGCCGACCCACCGCCCGAGGTGTCCCACCGTGGCGGTTCCACCTGGTGTTGGAGAGGTGGCTGCAGCGGCTGCGGCAGCTGTGGCGGCATCCGGGGCGGGGGCATGTCGTACGACCGCTCGAGTTGTTGTGGCTGTTCGGTCAAGCCGGGCAGCAGGGCGTGCAGCCTCTGTTGCGGGTCTAATGCTGGACCTTCCTCGTCAGGTGATGGCGGCCCAAGGAAAGACGCTGCTTGCTGCCTGTCAGACTCCACCGGCCGAGGCAAAATTTGCGGCGGACGCCTGCGCTCAGCATTGTACGGTTGAGCTGCCAGTACAAGGGAAGGCTGGGCTTCAGGGATTACGGTGAACAGGCTGGCAGCCCCAGGTAAAAGGGCGGCGTCCACATGACCCACATCGTACACCTCGTCAGGTGTCGCTGGGACCCGCTCGCCTGCCACAGATTCAAGCGGGCTGGCCTGCGGAGTCTCGGCGACAAAGCTCGCACCCGATGCCCGCCCGGTATGCAGCCTCGAAGGGGGTCCCAAAGCAGGGCACGGGCTTTGCTTGTCCGCCATTGGGTGGTGTTGGAGCTGGTGCCCTGGCGCCTGCGCGTTGAGGTGCAGCGGCACGAGGATGTGTGTGCTGGCATCTGCAGGGTGCTCCCCGGGTTGCTGATGTTGTAACTGTGCTGACAGATGTGTGACTCCTGCATCTTGTGTCCTCGTATCATCTGCAGTGGTGGGAAAGGGCACGGCTCACAGCTAGAGTGTCGCCGGAGCACGTTTGCAACACCCCAAGCGTATCATGTGCTGAAGGGGTTCTCATGACTTGATCGCGAATGAATAAGCATTTTTTATATGAGCTACTCGCCTAACGCAGTCGTGTCTTCGTAGTCGTCCTCGAGCAACGGCAGCCTCGCCTGAGAGCTAGGCCTGTCGCTCCTCCTCCTACGCAAGAGTAGATTTTGAGTTTGATTAAGGCTTGATTAGTCGTCTGGTTGAGGTCATGCGAATCCACTGGAGCTGCCCCGCGAAACAGGCATTTCGATGAACGCCTTGCCTTCCAGAGCGCTTGCGGAGTGCTGGCGTCTTTCCATTAAATACCACATCTCCCATCGAGGGTAATATTTTTAAAGTGTATGCATCCTTGTTTCAGGTCTATTGGCTTGTGCCGCTCTTTCCAAACAGGCCGACAGACGCAAACACTCGCCAGCAGGAGTCTCTCGCAAAGCCTCCTAGGGTCATAGAATTATATCACTATGTGTAGCCGGGTAGCTACACCGGCAAAGCCAAGCCTGTCATGGTCGGCGTGATGCGCGTGCTTTGCTGTCATGAGCTCGGCCAGTTGCCAAACCGTTTGGCAAACGTCGAGGTCGCAAGCACAACAAGCACAACTTGACAGGCACCGTGTGACAGCCCCTAGCCGAACCGCACCGGTTACGCCAACAACAAGCAGGTTTGTGCTGGTAGCACCAGGGAGCTGGGTAGCACATGGGTTAGGGCCTTATTGTCTGCTGTAATTTACTGCTGTTTGCAGTGTTTCGATCTTCCGTGGGGGCTTTCGGATGACACGTCGAAACAGGTGCCTCTCTGGAACTCAAGTTTCGGATGGGGGGGCCAAAATTTTCCTTTTGGGGGGGCTCCGCCAGGGTTTGACCCTTAAGGGCTCCGCCCCCCCAAACCCCCCCCCGTTTCACCCGATCGGACCCCCTCACAGGCCCGACTGGCCCGTGTCTCTCGGATATGGGCCCCGTTGGCTTTCGGAGAAAACTAGCAAAAAATGCGCCTGGTTCGACCCAACCGATGGAGATCGAAACGCTGGCTGTTTGTCTGCAGATGAGAGGTGCTGGTGTGTTATGCCTTCTCAGGTTTTAAAAAGCTGGGTATGCAGGGGGTGGCGGCACAACTGCCAAACCATGTTCCGCTTTACACTTTGAGGGCGCCTGAGGGTGCCCATCAGGATCCCAGAGCGCTCCCATACCACGGTTCGTGCACTACGGTATGCGAAGTGCCGCTTCGTTGCAAAGGTAATCATGCTTGCAGTGTAAGTGCAGCAAAGCTGACTTGGTAGCGGGCATGCAACATGAACGTTAGGCCTCCAAGTACCACCCCCACTCGAACAAACTCCGCCGCCGCTGGCAGTCTCGGACGTTCACCTCCACATGCACACGATGTCCCTCGTCATTCACCCGCATCATATGCCACACTACTGCGCTAATCCTGCCAGACGCAACTATCACACCCACAAGCTAGTCTGCGATACTCCTGCTGTAAAGACCGAGGCGCTTCAGCGTCCGTTCAGTGCCATGTACTCTGGACCCAACACTCATACCCAAGCACCTAGAAGCCTAGACCAGCGAAGGGGTCCGCGGACTTGTGCCCGCCTGCTCCTAGCGCTGCCCCGGTCTTGTTCATGGCCTGTGCGGCACCCCCGCCGCTGGGCGCGCCCCCAGCGGCAGCGGGTGCAGCGGAGGGCGCCGGGAAGCTGCCGAAGGGGTCGGCGGCCGCGGGTCGTGACCCTGCGTCACAGCCGGAAACCACGGACGCAGAAAGCTTACTACACAGCTTGCAATGTTCGAGGAGGGAGGAGGGAGGGTGAGGAGCTTGGGAAGCCGATGCCGGACAGGACGGTACCGGAGACTGTGAGTAATGCACACTAGAAACGCGTCAGTCAAGCAGTTCGTACAAGTGGTACAGGTGCTTACCCGCTGTGGAAGATACGGAGAACGGGTCAAAGGCGCTGGCCTGGGACGGCTGCGCGGCGGACCCGAACGCGTCGAACGCTGCCGGCGGAGCAGCCGGCTGGGCTGTTGTCGTGGGAGCGAAGGACGTGGCGGACGGAGAGGGCGAGAATGGGTCGAAGGCCGCTGCAGCCGCAGGCCTAGAGGTCGACTGCCTGGCTCCTCCCCCGCTGGACGAGCTGGCCATTGCCCCGAACGGATCGGAGGAGGCTGCGGGGGGGTGCGAGCTGGCCCCTGACGACAGGCCAAAGGCGTCGAAGACAGCGGCTGGTTGGCTCACGGAAGCCCTGGATGCGCCCGCGTGGGAGCTACCCCCCATGGGTGCACCCGAAGTGGAGGGCCCCCGCGTGGTCGCCAGGGCTGCAAAGGGGTCCGCACCGCCCTTGCTGAGGGAGGCGGTGGCAGCGGCCACCTGCTGCAGGACGTTGGGGACTGCGGCTGTGGGTGCGGCGGCGGAGGCGGCGGGTGCAGGGGAGTCCAGCGGGCCGAAGAGGTCCTCGGGCAGGGCTGCCCGAACGCCGGGCCCAGGGTCCGCGGGCGCAGGCGGCGCGGCGGGTGCAGATGGCGCGGCGGCCGCCGTTGAGGAGCTAGCGGATGCGGCCGGGGCACCTGTGAGCGCGCCGAAGGCATCAAAGGTGCTGGAGCTGGCTGCGGTGGTGGTTGCGGTGCTGCTCGTGAAAGCTGCGAAGGGGTCTGCTGCAACAGCGGCCGGAGCCGGGGCGGGGGCGGGGGCTGTGGTGGCAGGCGCCGGGGCAGGTGCGCTGCCAAAAGCGTCCCATGGGTCCCCCCCGGCGGACGATGCGGGCGCAGCGGGTGCAGCCGTGGAGGCCCCCGAGAAGAGGTCCCCCAGGTCGCCTGCGGACTGGGACGCCGCAACCGTTGCGATGGAGCTGCCGGCAGGCGGCGGCGGCGGTGGCGCGAGCTTGACTGCAAGCACGAAATGCGATGTGGGTTAGCGTCGGCGACGACGACACTGATTCAGGCCTGACCATGTCAACCTTGGCCTTCAGTAGCGCAATGTCAGAAGTTTATTCACTGGTGGTCAGGAGTGCAGCAACCCGTTGCGGTGCTTACCGAGGTTGCCCGAGCTGCTGTTGTTGCTGGCGGGGGTCATGGACGCGAAGGTGGCGGCCATGGCGGGGTTGATCTTGACGTCCCTCAGCTTGCGGGGCTGCTTGGCGGCTGCGAATGCACAGCAGCCCGCGTACGGTGAGCAAGCACTTCGCACTTCAGTAACCTGCGCCAGCTGCGCGTGACAGTGGATCATCCTTCGCCTCGCCAACACTGTGTCATCTGAAGGACAGCGTGCGCATTGGTGCACCGTCCTACTTTGTCTCGCACAAGGTCCAGCAACCTGGCAGGCCCCGCTGTCAGCTGCTGACGTGCTGAAACGCATACATAATTTGGCAAACTGAACCCACGACCATCCGCATTCTCAGCAGTACCAACACTTCCAGCCTGCTTGTTGCTGCACTGGGGTAACCCCACCTGCAACCAGAGCCTGCAGGCCAAGTGCTGAGCCCGCGCGTAATCCACTACACGCCGGCCCCTCCCCACCTGAAGCCTGAATGGCTCAGCCGCCCCCAGCTGGCCTACAACCCAACGTGCTGCCCGCAAGGTTACCCCACCTGCAGCCGGATCCACCAGGCCCGGTGGCGCCGCCGCAGCCGCCGGCCCCTCCGGCAGCGCCCCCTCCGCCTTCAGCCGCTCTATCCGCCGCCGTGTGGCTTCAAACGGGTCCTCCACATCCAGGTCGCCGCCACTCGCCGACGTGCGGAACCCCGAGTACCCGTCACCACCCCCGCCCCCGCTGCCGCCAGTAGCCCCCGCTGCCGCTGCTCTCCCGTGCCCCGAGCCCCCAGGCCCCGCCCCCGCCGACTCCGTCTTGTTGTGCCTCCCGCCCGGCACGTGCACGCTCTCCGTACCGCCGAACCCCGTGCCGCTGGTACGGCTGCTTGAGCCGCCGTACGGACCCGCCCCACCGACCAAGCCGCCACCACCCAAGCCGCCACCGCCGTAGCTCCCGCCAAGGCCGCCGCCACCTGCGCTGGAGGCGAAGTTGCTGCGGCCGTTGCCGAAGCCAGTCATGCCCCCACTGCCGTACCCGCCCCGGCTGTAGTCCCCTGGGATGCTGCCGCGCACATCGTCCGACGACAGCCCACGGTATTTTCCGGCGTTCTTCGCCGCCTGTGGGTAAGGGGGCAACCATCAGAGCGGCTCTTGCAGTACCCTCCCTCGGCGCCCACGCAACACAAACCAAACACACCGCTGCAATCTGCTACCAAGCCAAGGGAGCTGCCTCTCTCGCACGGTCCTTTTATCTCCTTGGCGGCCAGGCAAGGCGTAGGCACACAGCTTTCCCACCCTGCCCCTACCTACCTTTTTGCGGTCCTGCCTGACGCGCTCCACGTTGCGTGGCCCCCTCTTTCCCACCAGGCCCCTTACCTGTCCGCAGTTATGCGTATCCTCTCCTATCCCGCCCCTACCTTCTCGCGCTCATGCACATCCTCTCCTATCCTGCCCCTATCTTCTCGCGCCCCTACCTTCTCGCGCTCCTGCCGTACGCGCTCCACATTGCTGACCAGGGACGCCAGCTCACCAGCACGCTGCCGCACGTTGATGCCCTGTGTGCCACATGAGGAGCAAGGTGGCGGTCAGTGACCTCCTCCTGGCGCCGCATACCGGTACCTAACTACGCGTGTCGCATGCAACTGTGATTAGGAATGGAGGGCATCCACGTAGTAGCAACAAGGGCGGCGACCAGCACCGGCTCGCACCTGGTCCTTGCCCTGCGGGTCGCGGTATTCGAAGTTGTCCCGAAGCCGCTCTAGAGAGGACACGCTGCGATTGAGCTCGTCCACGACTCGCTGTGGTGGTGCGGAGGGGTGCGGACGGGTGCGGCGCGTGTCAGGGCAACAGGGGGCGTGATGCAAGCTGGGCTAACGATGCACTGCGTGACTTACATGGAAAAGAGCAACAAGTATTTATTTTGGGTTTACATCGTACGGGAGGATACAATACCCGGCATGGTGCACGTGGTCGGAACGCACGAGGCGCAACAGTTTGGGTCCAGTGCCACCCACCCAGGGGCCGTGCTTGACCAGAAACTCCAACAGCAGCAGTGCCTTGTAGCACAGGCGCCAGTTCTCATCCCTCATCTGAAGCCTTTCGCTGACGACGTTCATGATGAGGTTATACTTGTCGGGGTCCTCTGCCGCACGTGCGATCTCTGTACACGGATGCGCCACACAGACGTGAATGCATCCGGGTCGGGCGATACGACGGTTTAGCGCGCTATTTACAAACGCTTACCTTGCATATCCTTCCCATGCGGCCCCCAAGGCTCCTCGTTGGTTGCCTCCATGACTTTAAGCTCAATCTCTGTGACGTTGAGGGCCAGCGCCTTGGCCTTAGCTGCCAGCGTGGTTACGAGGCTGTTCAAGTTGATATTCATTTTTGCTAGCCTTGGCTGCTGCTGTAAGATCCGTATGGAGGAAGAAGCAGGCCGACCCCTCAGGATGTTTAGGCGCGTAAGCCCCTATGGGAACGCTGAGGGTATGCAGGGCCCTGCTGGCCAACGCCAACCAATTCCCGCTTCTCCAGCCTTCAGCGCTACGCAGAGAAGAATGCTGACCTACGTACGGCTGGGTCGACCGATCCCAAACAGGGCGTGCTGCTGTTGATTGCTGAGTGGCAATACCAGCAAAATTAGGTGGTGTAGCTGCGAATATAACCGGGGTACTTCAAAGAAGCTTGCTCACTTTCAACCTTCTAATCGACCGCGTCGGCAGTGCAGTGCAACATAGAGGAGCTGTGCGTGTCGGCCCACGCTAAGACGACTCTTATATCGATCCTTCAAAACCACCCTCGCCTTAGACCCTGACAAATACACGCTTGACATTTGGGTCCAGTCCTGAAGTCGTGGAGGCTTCCCTCGAATAAATGGGGTTCTTCGATAAGCTTTTATCGATATTTGGAGTGTCTGGGAAGAAGGTATGCACTCAAATGCCAGGGTTTGCCTTGCACCATCATCCCCTGGGTCACCAGTCAGATGTATACCCGGTGTACCCTTGCACGCAGGTAAACGTCATTGTCGTGGGACTTGACAATAGTGGTAAAACAACAATCATAGAGCGGTTAAAGGTAAGCAGCTGGTTGGGCAGGCACTTTCAAAGCAGGGCACTGGGGGCTGCACACGGGGTTGCATTCAGACACGGGGTTGCAATTCACCGCCCACGCCACACGCTCTCGGCTGCAACGTATAAGCCATGTTACACCATTTCCCATGCAGCCACGACAAGCTCAAAGCGCCGAGGTGGCGCCTACCGTTGGCTTCACCGTTGACGAGGTCGTGAAAGGGTAAGCAGGGCCGCAGCTACAGCACTGGCCATAGCAGAACGCCGCCGTCACGGTACTGCGCAGGGGGCATACCAACCCACAGCGGACCCACCGGCTGCGCTTGCTACGCTACGCGACCGTGGCACACATCGCAAGCCCTGCAATGTGCAATTGCTACCACGCCACTGCAGCGCTACACACTGCAAGCCCGGACAAGCACCAGCTCCGCATGATGCACCAGCACCAGCAAAAGATGTGGACGTGTCATCCCCACACTCCCAACCTCGAGGCACGCTGCAGTGTGTACCCCTTACAGCAACATTTTGCCCTGCATGTTCAAATTGCACGCGCAGGCCGCTGACGTTCACGGTGTTCGACATGTCGGGTGCGGGGCGGTACCGTACGCTGTGGGAGCAGTACTACAGGGAGGCGGACGCCATCATATTCGTGGTTGACAGCGCGGACAAGCTGCGCATGTGGGTAACCGCATGGGTGTGCGGGCGCAGTGGCCCTAGGGGAAGTATGCATCTCAACAGCTGCGGTACCTGTGAAAATACCAGCTAGCATTCATCCAGAAGGCAGTGCTTTCGCGCCCCGTGGAGTGACCTGCCTGGCGCGGCTTTGGTATTAGACTGATACATACCTGTCTGGCACCATTGTGGTGGACAGCGCGGGCAGGCTGCGCCTGTGGGTCGCAGGGACACCCGTCGACGTGAGGGTTGCAGAGGTGTGCGGGTGCAGTGGTGCTGGGGGAGTGTGCACCGCTGTGGGAAGCCATCGCTTTGGTGATGGACCATGCCGACAAGCTGCGCATGTGGGTAACCGCAAGGGTGTGCGGGTGTAGTGGTTAATTGGAGTGTGCACCGCTGCGGGGCGCCATAATATTTGTGATGGACAGCGCCGACAAGCTATGCATGTGGGTCACGGCTGTATGTTTAGCAGGGTTATATTGTGGGTCTCAAGGGTGTGCGGGTGCAGTGGGGAAGCGTGCATCTCTGTCGGACACCATCGCTCCTGTGGTGGACAGCGCGGCCAAGGTGCGCATGTGGGTCACGGCTTTGGTAATCGCAAGGGTGTGCGGGTGCAGCGGTCCTGGGGGAGTATGCATCCATCGCTGCTGTGGTGGACAGTGCCGGCAAGCTGCACATGCAAGTGACCGCAAAGTGGGAATGTCCTTGTATGCTGGCGTTCCGCAGTCCACCCGACAATGACGAAAGTGTGTGTCGTGACGCGTGTTGGAGTGGAAGCGCCCCCTGCTTAACCTGGTGTTACGCAGTTTTTGTTGCGGACAGCTGCGTGTGTTGCAAACGCCCTGGCATAGCGCGAAGCGAGCGAGGCGGAGGTCCGTGTCGTGCTTGGCGCGTTGGCACGTGCCCGTCATGGGTGCGCGGCCGTGGGGGCAGGGAGTTGCCACACGGGGATTCCCGTCTCCTTGGATAGCATCAGCGGTTTTCCGCTGCTACATGCGTAACCGAAGGGCACGTAGTGACGGAAACGCAGGACATATTGAGGCCGGTGGTGGGGAAGGGTGGAGGGTCAAGCACACCGGTACACCAGGGCACAACGGCTGGCTAGTGTAGCACGGCCGTGTGGGGGGCTGACGGGTAGCGGATGTAGCAGCGGTTGTCCGTTGGTGATTGGCCGGGAGGGCGCACGTTGTGGGGTGTGGGGTTGGTAGGTGCGGGGAGCCTTGGTCGGAAGTTGATGGAGCACAGCTATGGACACATGGCGGAGCCGGTTTGGGTGCGTCGCTCGTTGCACACTGCATCAAGTATACTGACTAAAAACCCCCGCCCCTCCGCCCACAGGGTGGTGGCCCGTGATGAGATGGAGCACATGCTCCGGCACCCCTCCCTGCGGCCAGGCGTGCCCGTGCTGTACTTTGCGAACAAGAAGGACCTGCCGGTGGCCCTGCCGCCCGTGGAAATCGCACAGGTGGGTGGTGGGTGTGGTACGACACTCCCCTGTAACAAGCCAGCCCAACCACAGGTGGGGGTTGGGAGGCACACGACCGGCAGCGAAAAGCGGTGATCGCTGCTGGAGACTGGAAAGGGTTTCGGGATACGCGAGCGTATTACGCATTCTGTCGAACCCCTGTGCTTTTACACGTCCTTGGCATGGATGTCATTAACGACCGGCCCTCCAGCTCTAGCCCCGTGGTTTCCGATGGAATCTACTGCCGCACTGGTAATCGCTGACTGCGGCTGTCCTTCAATCGCATGCAAAACCCCTACCCCCAATGCAGGCCCTAGGCCTAGATGACATCAAGGACCGGCCCTGGCAGATCGTGCCCTCCAACGGCCTCACGGGGGAGGGCGTGGACCGGGGCGTGGACTGGCTGGCGGAGCGCCTCAACAGCAGATGACACGTGGCACGTAGGGGTAGCGGGGCAGCTGCAACAGCTGATGGCACGTCGGCACGTGGGGCACGTGTCGTGGGGAAGGGCGTGGACCGGGGCGTGGATGACACATGTCGCACGGCACGTTGGCGCATGTGGCACATTGGGGGGCCAGGGCACCGGCACTTGCGCCTCAGCAGCAGATGAGCAAATGGCACGAGTCACGGCACAAGTTTTGAGGATTGTCACGAAGTTTCAACGTGAACACGGTCCCGACGCAGCGCTTAGGTATGTTGGATGGTGCAGTGGGCGTAGTCATGGCGTGCTGGGCATGGGGGAAAGAGGGGCGAAAGCAACAGGGCGGCTCGGCTGCGCTCGTGGAGGACTGAGGGACAGAGGTTGCGACGGCGGAGGATAAGGTCAGATTCGTGAACAGTGGCGAAGATGCCGTAGTGCGGCTCGTGTATTTGCTCGAGTACACTCGAAGCGGGGCTTGGAGGGCGTAGGTACTAGGTAAGGACTGGAGGTCATCAATTCTCAGCCAAGGCGCAGTGACAGGTGGGATGTGACAGGCCAGGGGTTTTCGAGGCGGGCAGATCAGCCGCCGGTGTGTGAGCGTGCGCTGGCGTAGGTTGGCCAGGTACGGCGTGCGGGTTGCTGGCATGCAGTGCGACTGATACGACCACGTGTCTGGGCGCATCCCTGATGGATGGCACCAGGCTACCAGCATGCAGCATCCAGAGAGGTCGTACCATGCATGGACACACGCAGTAAGCCACGCATAAGTGGCACTATTGACTGTTGGCCAGAACCTCCGGTACGAGTGTCAGAGGCTTGCTGGACCGATGACGGTTGGGGTTCGGCATGACGCCGCACGGGCACGTTGGACCAGCCGACCGTATGCCCCCTTTGAGCGCATTCCTCTGTCAGGTCAGCAGCAGGCTTGAATCATCCCCGTTCGTTGCGACCGACCAGGAATTGGCACTTGAGTTGAGCAGGCATACGAAAAGGCCACACGAACAAAACTGCAACGCTTGAGCTCGTGGCTCAGTTGAGGTGCACGCCGACGAAAGCGAACGGTGGGACGCGGGGCCGCGGACGCGCACACCCCAGCAGCAGTGCATAACAGTCTATCAGATGGAGGCGTCAGTGCGACGGCGCTGCTGCGAAACCTGAAGACGTAATATGGAGTCATGACTGGCGATGACAGCTGCAGACTCGTGCAAGGAAAGCAAAGCCTGAACCCCAGACACTTGCCCTTGCGTGAGTTAGCGGAAGTGAAACCTTTCTTGGGCCGAAGGGGCAAACGGGTTCGTATATGCACATTTGACGCACGCGAAGCTAGCCGTCGAGAGGTGCGCGCTTTCACTCCAACCGCGCGGAGAAAAAGGCTATGAAGTCGAGTACAGCCGTTGCTGAATGGTAGATGTACAAGTATACTCACGATGTGTTTGCATGGCTAATGTGATGCGCAGATTCCCGCGCGGGGGTTACCCTTGGCCATTGTGGATCCATGGCTGGAACTTACGTCCGTCATGTGAAATGGCGGGCATATGTCAACAAGTTGACTTACATGCAATCTATATATTTTCCATTGCTCCTTTGCTTACTGGTGAAGCGATCGACAGGCTGTTACAGAGCGCCCGCCGGAAGGAGTGTACGGAAGACGACCCGACGAACCCGATCTCCTCTTCAACTCCCGAGAATGCTTCGTAGACCAGTAATAGCTTTACGGGTTGTGCAGCTGCTGCATTCGACAACTGTCGGACAGTCAGCGCACTGGGGTGGCTCCTGCTTTATAGCTCCCCTTCCAGCGTCGGGGTTGCTTGAGCAATAGCAATATAGGGCGAGTGTCACACAGTCTTGCTCTTGTTAGAAGTGTCGCAGCGTGACCCATTCGCAGCGATAACATGGTGACTCGCGGGCACGTCTGCAACGGCCGGTGGCAATCGAGTCATCGGCAGTCGCTTTCGCAAGCGGCCACCGTGTCGTTGCTTCTTGCAGCGTCTTTGTTCCTAGCCAGCGCACATGGAGCCAACATGAACCGACGGGCGGTCAGCCGGAGACTTCAGCAGGACGCCGAGCTCCCGACCGCTCCTCCGCCTTCGCCGCCGCCAAGCTACGCTTCTCCTCCCCACTACGCGCCTCCATACTATGGCCCCGTGTATCCTCCCACCTACCCTACTCCTTCTACCCCTGAGCCCGGCTCTTCTCCATCAATGTCTCCTCCGACCTACGCGCCCATGGCTCCTCCTCCGAACTCTCCCCGCCCCTCGCCTCCTCCTCCCCCTCCCCCGAGGCCCCCTCTTGCGCCCTTCGTGTATGAGGACCCGAAGTTCTTTGGCGAGTACAGGACCGTTGCAACCTCCAGCGTCGTGGCCATCCACATGGTTGCCGTCCCCGGCACCGACTTCTTCGTCTTCATGGAGCGCCCCAGCGATGTGCAGACGCCCCAGATCGTCAGTAAGCACATGCAGGGCTCCCTTCTTCATAGGTACCCATGGTGCTGCAGTTGCAAGTCCGTTCGAACGGTGTGGCCGCTTGACACCACCAAGCAGCTCACTTTCTGACTGAGCCAAAGGAAATCAATTTTAATGCATCCCGGGGACGTGAACCGCTTCTCATGGTCCATTTGTCCTTGCCTCCTGGCCTCCTTGACGGGCTGCTGATCCACAGACCCCTCCCATGTTTTTCGCTGCCCTGTCCTTGCCCGACAGCCCGCTTCAACGCACGCACTTTCGTGGAGGTGCCTGTGAACAACACCGACGCTGTGTTTGCCTCTGGGCACACGGTGACGGAGCAAGGCGACGTGGTGGTTGTGGGCGGCCACCGTGAGGACAGCCGCTACGATGTGAGTGGGGGGAGAGCACGCTAGACATAGGTGTGCAGATGGCCCCGTTGTGTTGGGGCAGACCGCCCCGAACGAGAGGGAAGGAATGGTTGTAGGTAGCCACCGTGAGGAATCCCGCTACGCGGTGTGTGGGCGGGAGTGCACGCTGATGCTTGTTTGGTGTTGGGTACGCGTTAAGCGCGAGGAAACAGTGAGAGGCGTCAGGGAAGCATGGAAGCTGCTTGTGTGATAGTGTGCTGAACACCCCGGACGAGAGGCATGCAGCGGTTATGGGCGGTGGGCCCCGTGAGCCACTTGTCACGTGGTGCACGGGATGCGGGATGCAGGATCGTATGTGGGGCGTACAGGCCTGGGTGCTGGATCTGGGCACGCAAAGTTGCCTGAAGCTATAAGTACTGCTGAACAACGGGCATTGGGCAGGTGCCGTCTATGAGCATCGGGCTAAGCGTGAACGCAGGCTGTACAAGGTTGTGTCACTCGGCATGTGAGCGCTCTTTCTTGCCGCCAGTGCCTTCGCGTGTTGCTGAGACTCGTTCCGCTGCTGATTGCAAACCCTCAGGCTGGCTTGAACTCGATCCGCACCTTCAACGGGACTGGCGGGGACCTCAGACTGCGCATTGTTGGCCGCATGACCACCAACCGCTGGTGAGTTTTTAAGCCCTCGGCTGAGCACCTGAGAGGTCCCTGTAAGACGGCAAGCTACGGAAACCCACAGCCGAGGGTCACTTCCGCGGCACCCACGAAGGCAGCACGCGCCGCATGCGTACCGCGCGTGCACACCGGCCCGCCTGCTTTTGTTGCGCGTCGGTCCTCCTGCACGGACCCCAAACTCTGCATGTGCACCATGCGAGGCGCAAGCGCAGTGTTAACTCGTACCTGCTTCGTTGCGATGCAGGTTCCCGACCGCCACTCTGACCCCCGAGGGCAACGTCCTTGTCTTGGGCGGCACCACTAATGTGGGTGCCGGCAGCGCCCCCAACGCCAACTGGGAGCTCATCAACCCCGACACGTGGACCTCGCGCGCCTACAACGTCAGCCGCTTCTTCATCTCCAGCAGCGGCGATAAGGTGCGCTCGACACGTGTTGCTGCCGGGTTCGGATCGCGCGAAAGCGACCGTTGTGGCGCTGCTGTCGGCAGCTTGCGGTTGCACAACCCTCGGCCCTCGCCATGGTTCCACACGGGCCCTGTCCGGCGCCGCCCTCACATCCTAACTCGCAAGCACCACACATGGCAGCATTGCGGCACATGCCGCCAGCACTCAGCCCCCCTGGCCCCCTTCGGACACGCAGAGCTATCTGCCACGCGCATGATTCCAGGACTGCGAGCTCTTGCACGCTGCCCTGCCTCTCCTGCTCATCAACCTTATAAACTGAACTGAGCGTCTTGAATTCCTGCTGCCCCTCGTGTCGTACGTCTTCCCCAGGTGTTCAACCCCTTCCAGTACATCCTGCCCCGCGGCCAGCTCTTCACCTTCACCAGCCGCGACGGCTGGATCGTGGACTACAGGACCAACACGTGGCTGCAGCCCGTGCCTCGCCTGCGCGGCTATGCCGACACGCAGTGGCCCTACTCCGCTACCGGCGCCATGCTGGCACTGCTGCCCGAGAACAACTACCAGGTGGGTTACCTGCCGACCCACGTGTGAATGGCAGAATGCTCTGGGCTGTCTTGCAGATACAGGAGCTGCTTGCCCTGTTGCCCGTAAACAACTACCGGATGGGTCACCCTGCCGACCCATGGTTCGCTACGGCAGCGTACGGCACACTACCTATTTCCGTTTTGCGCTGCTGGAGTGCCGCGCCTTGTGCGCTTGCTGCCTGCCGAGGTCTGCATTAATTTGGCAGGGCGGTGCGCACAAGAGGTCCATAGAATCCGCAACATCGCATGAACCTGGGAAAGGCAAACCAAACGCGCGGCCACGCCTCGTCCTTCTCGTCCAACTAACAGGTTGACATCATGCTGTGGGGTGGCACAACCGCCAACCGCCCCAACCTGGCCACGCCCTCGCACCGCCGCTCCAACCGCCTGACGCTCACGTGGAACGCCACCTCTGGCTCTTACGACTTCACCGGCTGGATGGAGGAGCTGATGGAGTCGAAGCGTGTCATGGCGGATTCGGTGCTGCTGCCCAACGGCAAGGTGGTCATCCTCAACGGCGCCGGGGTGAGTACGACGTGAGGTTGTCTGCGTGGCAGGGTCTGAAGGGCATTGTTGAGAAAGATGTGACCGTTTGGAGGGAAGGTGGTCTTCCTCAACGGCGCCGGCGTGCGTGAAGCGTAGTGCGGGTGACCGGGGCCTGTCGGTTTGCGGGGCATGGGTTGGTCAATGCGATCCCTGGAGGGTGGAGTGCTGGTCGTTCTTGGGCAACGGCGCCGGGGGAGGGGCTGATTTCTGGGAAGCTGGGGCGTGCTCGTGAACAGGGCATGGTCGGTCACTGCGGCATTGGAGGTCTGCAGGCCTGAGCGTGCGGCGAGTGTCCACGTGATTTGATGCACCGCGTGACGCATCTGGGCTGCTAATCCACGTGCCTCTTCATGTTTGCTGCAGTTCGGAGTGGCAGGCGACGGCAGCTCCTCGGTCAACGCCGCTGACCAGCCCATCCTGTTCGCCGAGATGTACGACCCGTACGCCCCCGAGGGCAACCGTACGACCAAGCTGGCGAACACGGAGATCGCTCGCATGTACGGCTCCACCGCTGCGCTCACCACCGACGGTACCATCCTTGTGGCTGGCTGCGACCGCTGCCGTGCCCTGAACGTAAGCGCCAGCGGCCTGAGCTCCTGCTTGCCGAGTAAAGTCTGCTTGTCTGTCCTACCTACCTACCTACTTTCGTTCGGCAACGGCACGGCTTTGGTGCAGGGAACTGCTGCCGTGCTAGATGTCCTGATTGCTGGTGGTGTCGTAAGCTCCCTGGCGCTCGGTTGGTACACCCAAACCTGACTTACCCTGACTTCACCTTCTCCCCTACCGCCTGCCTTCCCCGCGCAGCCTGCCGTCAACCTGACCTTCGTGTACGAGCCCCTGCGCATCAACTACGAGTACCGCGTCCAGGTGCTGTCCCCTCCCTTCGTCTTCTACAACACCACCCGCCCCGTCATCCGCGGCCGCCAGATGAACACCACTGTCATGCAGTACCGCCAGGAGTTCACCATCCCCTACTCGTTCCCCACCATCCCTGGCTGCCCCATCGGCAACACCGACCCTGCATGCCCCAGCATCACCCGTGTCACCATTGTGGCTCCCTCGTCTGTCACTCGCTCCTTCAACATGAACCAGCGCGTGGTCGGCCTGCGCATCGTGTCGGTGAGTGCACTGCTGGGTTTTGTTGTGCTTTGCTTGATTGTCTGATGCTTGTCAGATTCTGACACGCTGGGTATGAGGCTGTTTCATGGAGACGGACGCCCACGGCACACGTGTCACGGGTGCGTGTCGCTCCTGGGAAGCCCTCATGCCCTGTCTGCTCTCTCGGGGGCATCCCAGGCCCTGCTGCTTCTGCTCCACAAAAGCACCACCTTAGATATACCATCTGACCACCTCCCCTCCTGCCTGGATCCCTCCGTGCCTTGCAGACCGACCCGGTTGCCCGTACGGTCACCGTTGTCGGCCCGCCAAGCATCTACATTGCCCCGCCCCAGAAGTACATGCTGTTCATTATGTACGGCGACATCTACTCGTCGTCGGTGTGGATCACGCTGCAGCGTCCGGACCCCGCGTCGCCGGCCAACGGCCCTTGGCTCCAATAGGTACATAATCGGAGCAGTGAACATACAGTTGCGACGACATAAATCTTCAGCTGTTAGACGATGACCCAGTACTACACGCGCGTGAGCAGGATTCGCCTCATTGCGGACTGACGCAGGATACCTTTTGCGCTGCATGCAAAGCATCTGCATCCTATACATAGTGTAGCACAGGGCGCTGGTCAATTGGCGGCCGGCAGGTTGGGCGGATTGTGCATATTGTGCATGCAGGGTGTGTGGTACCCACGGTGGTACACGGCTGTTCGCCTAGGTGCGGTTCAGCGTACTGGGCTGTGCCAGAGCCGTAATTCGTCGGGATGAGTGCCGCTGCGGCTTGGGAACATTGCGCTTGTTGATGTATCCCGCTGCAGTCAAAGGCGGAGCGCAGGCTTGGGGGGCATCTGGGCCGCACCTCAACCCACACACTTGTGGTACGGCATGGCATTTGGCAGGCACGGGCAGCAGCCGGGTGGCAGGAGGGTCGTGTGAGCTCTGGTCCTTGCCCAGTGTGGCGGAGAGGCCATTTACTGCAGTACCGCAATTGTCTGGTGCTGAGCTATAGACCTCCTGGACATCCACGTAGTTGTTGCTGCGAGCGAGCGGGAGAGGGGTAGCTGTACAGCCATAATAGCTAGACGCGTGCAGCATTGGGTGCCTGTGCGCTTTGGTCGCACGCCCTGCAACCTGCACTCGCACCAGCAGGAGTCTCTTATTTATATTGCACTGTCCTTCTTTCCTGGGTTTGGCGCTTGCCAGCTCTCTTTCTCCGAACGGCTGCGGCGGTTGTGCTGCACCAGGCTGCACCTGCTGTAAGCACTCTGCCACGAACATGCTCCGAAGGAAACCCCTCGCATCCTCTTTTTGTATGTATGGATTTACAGTTTTGGCCCCCTTCCAGGGCGCAGCCTCGTCCCATAACGGGGCAGGGCTGGCTCCGGCAATCAGGGACACGGGGTTTCCCACCCCTCTCGCTGTACAGTTAGGAGCCAAACAGCTCCAACGGGTTGGTAGGCCGCAATTAGAACGGGCCTCAAGTTTCACCATATCTCAGCCTGGCCCCGCCCCCACGCAGCTTCCCGTGGACATACACCCACAGAACAAACAGCGTCTCTACCCGTGGCCCCCACCTACCCTCCTATCAGGGAGGAAACCGGACACGAGGCAGCTGTACGGGGGAATTAGCCATAAGCGGCCCCCGGGATGCTGCTTTCGCTCCGCCCCCCTTTTAAACACGTGAGCCTGCCACCAAACAAAGGCCCCACTAGCCCCACAGACGCACGCCTCTTTGACGCTCTAGCAGACTAGTTACAGCCACTGGCGAGCAACGAAAAGCAGTGACGTGGTTGCCTACAGCGAGCCGCACTACAGCAGTACCGGTAAGCAAGTTCAGAGGCAGAGCGTACGTCAGCTTATGTGCACTACCAGCGACTGCGGGGCCGTCGGTGATGGGCATCCGCTACGCTGGTGGCAGTACGGGGCACAGACCGCTCAATCATGGAGCACGTTCTGCTGGTCTATCAGCTGCGTTTGTACTCAGGCCACAAAGGAAGGTGCCCATTGTCAGACACGCATACCCTGAACGGGGGCAAGGGTGAGGGCCCCCTCGTTAAGAATCAGGACTGCTGGCTAGTCTGCCTTCTGTACAAGTACGGCAACACTCGCAACAGCCCGCGGCAGCGCACAACACTTATCATAATGTTGCGCATTGCAAGGTCCCAGGTAGTGAGGTGGATCTGTGTCTGCTGCTCCTCCTCATGCGGCCTTCCCAACCCCTGCGACCACCCCTGCGACCACCCCTGCGACCACCTCTCTCGTGCACCAGCTTGCACTGAAACGGAGGTGGTGGCTACGGGGTTTCTCAGGTACTACTGGATGCTGTAACACATTGTAACATTGAGCTGCAAGCATGAGTGGCAGCGCAGACGACAGGCAGTTTCAGGTCTCTGCAGCAGGTCACCTGCCCCTGCCCCTGCCCCCAGGTAGGCCTGTCACTTGAGCTGTCACCCTCTCGCTGCGGCTGCCCTGAACGTGAGTCACCGGTGTACTGCCGAAAGATCAACGCGCTGACTATGAAACGAGTTAAAGCCTACAACGCTGATACTTGGCTTGATATAGCTAGTAGACGTCCAAACGAGCGCGCAGCGAGGGTCTTGGGCCCGCACTCGCTGCTGTCGAGAGGTTGCGACATAGGCCCGAAAGCGATAGGCCCCTGGTACTCCCTGGGATAAGGCCCATCAACCATGGAGCCGAATGACATTCTTGAGGCTGGTCTAAGGCGTCTACGTAGGGATATCCACCAATTGACAGCCTTTCGAGTCCCTCTTCGACCACCATCATCGCAGCTGCAGCTGCTGAAATCACCCTTCAAATTGATTCGCAAAGTAGCACACTGTATTCTTCCTGTAGGCAATGGCTAACCGATCTAGTTGCTCGGATCTAGTCGCTGGCAGGCAGAGTCTGTCGACCAGCTCCGTCGCGAAAACATGCCTAGTCATGTTAGCGTTGCAATTCAACGCGATTTCCGCTGGGCGATTAGTAGGAATCAAGCGCTTCGGTGCCTACGGCCCAGACCTCGCGCCTCCCCCGCCTGTCTACGGGTCCTACCCCAGCACGGCTACCTCCCCATCCTACCCCACCGTGCCCCAAACCCACACCGCGCCCCCACCAGCATACCAAGTCTCCACACCACCTCTCCGCAGCCCTCCACCACCTGCCACGCCCTGTCCACCCACGTACCCAGCCGTGCCCCTCCGCAGCCCACCTGCACCCCAGGGCCCTCCACCGCCCCTGAACCCCTCACAGCCGGTCGGGCCGCCTCCCCCGCAACGCCCTTCACGGCCCCAGTCCCCTCTGATAAACAAGGCCCAGCGTCCCCCCAGCGCCCCGCGGCCCCCGTCCCAGGAGCCACGTGAGGACCCCCTGGTGTACGGCAGATTCGACCACGTGGCAGACAGCAGCGTGGTTGCCGTACACATGCTGGCCGTGCCCGGCACCAACAACTTCCTGTTCATGGAGCGGCCCAGCGGCGGAAACAACAACAGGAACATCATATGTGAGTGGCTCTCGCATCTCTGAATCCAATACGGTACCCAGCTGCTTGCATGTGCGGCCCTGCGCCACAGACACGTCCTGCCCTAGGCCGGTGGGACCTGTGTACCTGTCTTTACCAGCACCTGCCTACTTGCCTGCGCTTTTTGCCGCTTCGCCTTTCGCCCTTGCACGAGGCCGTGAATGTCTCTGTTCCCTCTGCCCCCACGTTCCAGCCCTGATCGACAGCTCCACATGGACAGAGGTTCGGTGGCCACCTCCATCCGTCTGTACCCCAATCAATTAACCACTTCATGTCCCCCCCTGCCCCCTCCCGCTCCCCCTCCCCTCAGCCCTGCTGACCACGCCCACGTGGCAATGGGTGCCGGTTCACATGACAGCTTCACCTCGACTTTGCCCCGCTAACGTTTGTTTTGCCTCTGGGCCCCCTACTTCGGACCCCCTCCCCTCAGCCCTCATGGACACGTCCACGTGGCAGGAGGTGCCCGTTGCCACATCTGACGCCGTGTTCTGCGCGGGGCACACCGTGCTTGAGAGCGGGGACGTGGTGGTGGTGGGAGGACACAGGGACGACAACGGAACGCTGGCGGTGGGTGCACGTGTCTATGCGTTGCAGTGCGCAGCTCCGGACCACTTCTACTTGCGTGCCAGTGACGTAGCCTCGTCAGATCCCGGCAGCGTGGGCACCTGCTTGCGAGAAAGCTTAGACACGACGATGAAAGCCAAAGCCGTCCCTCGGGATGCGGACCTGTGGGGACCAGCTCTCCTTGCCCGGTGTTGTGGTCACCAATCAAGCAAGGAGAATGGGGCTACCAAGCCAAACCGTACTGGTAACCTTCTCCACTGCCTTCCTTATTGGTCCGCAGAGCGGCCTCAAGTCCATCCGCCTCTTCAACCACTCCAGCACCGACCTCACCTTGCGCCGTAAAGGCACCATGACGTCATCGCGATGGTGGGTGGGGTGCCGCGGGCAGCTAGCTACACCTGTGCAAGGCACATGCGCGGGATGTACGGCAGCCCGCTGTCACCCGGAGGAGGTGGCTGGGGTGCGTGCGGGGTAAGGCGGCAGGTGAAAGCAGCAGCCAATGGCTGGGTTGTGACAGCAGCAGCCACCAGTGGCTGATCGACGGATGGACCCCTGAGCGACGCATGGACCCCTGCTCCCTGGCTGCTTCCTCACTCATCCAACTCCTCCGTCTGTACCTTCTGTCAGTGCTTCGGGCAGGACACGTGTGCCTACAAATAACGCACTGTTACTGTGTAAGCAAGCTGCGGCAGCTCGCAAGGGAGACTTAACAGGCTTGATGTGTGCATGCCCCGGCGTGTGTTATCCCTTTGCGCGCAGGTACCCCAGCGCCACGCTGCTGCCCGACGGGCGCGTGCTCATCATGGGTGGGACTGTTACACCAGGCGGCCAGAACGGGAACCGGGACTGGGAGCTGCTCAACCCCAACGGCATGACCACCACCGCCTACCCCCTCAACAAGCAGTACCTCAAGGACACCAAGAAGGTGGGTGCTGTGCGCTTTCACCTTGTGCGTGAAGGTGCAGGTGCATTGCAATTAGATCCTGCATATAGTGTGCCGCATAGCATGGTGGGGGCTGCGCGCTTTCAGCTTTTGTTTGCAGGTGCAGGCGCTTAGACCACTGGAGTGCGGCGAAGGGGTGCACAGCATGGACAGCAACCCCATGACCTCCGGTACAGCAACGCCCTGTCTTCATATCCATGCCCGTTACAGCTGCTGATTGCCGCGTGCGGCTGGCATCCCACCTGCGTGCTAACACACAACCCAAATCATGATCGTCCCGCAGACCTTCTACCCCTTCAACTACGTGTTGCCTCACGGCCGCATGCTCACATTCTGTTCCCGCTCCGGCTGGGTGATGGACTGGGAGACCAACACGTGGGGGCAGGATGTGCCCCGCCTCCGTGACTACGGCGACACACAGTACCCCTACACCGCCACCAGCACCATTCTGGGGCTGTACCCGGAGACGAACTACACGGTGGGTCTTTTATGACGCCTGTCATGACGCGGGCTGCGCATAGCAGTCAAACCTGGTTTGTAGTTCTAGCGCGAGTGTGAGATTTGCGGGTGTGCGTTTCGCATAGAGCGGGCGCGGGGCGCTGTCATACGGTCAATGAACCTGCGCTTTGTTGTACATTCCAACAGCGTAGCAACTGTGTTTGAACACGGAGAGACAACACGACAAAGGTAGAGAACTCCAGCAACCCGAACATATACAAAAGCTAACAAACGCCCGCCTTGAGCAGTTGTTTAACCGTCTCTGCACCAAAAGCTCAGCTAACCCACATCCTTTGCCCCTGCACTTGCCTCACAGGTCGAGATGATGGTGTTTGGAGGCCAGACCGCCAATGACCCCACCGTGCACACGCCCTCCAACAAGCGCGCGCACCGCATCTCGTTCACCTGGGACGTCGCGACCGGCAACTACACGATTGGGGAGTGGGAGCGAGACACCATGGCTTCCAAGCGCGTCATGCCTGACGTGGTGCTGCTGCCCAACGGAAAGGCCATCATCGTCAACGGGGCAGAGGTGAGGGGGTTTCCATTGTGTAGGAACCAATCGGTATTGTAACCTAACTTTGCATAATTGTCAATGGGGCGGAGGTGAGCGGACTGCACACACTGGGAAGGGTGTGGCTTGGACTGGGGACTGGGGGTTTGTAAGGTCAGTGCCAATATCATCAGGGTGGAGGTAAGCAGCTTGCCGCTGGGAAGTAGTCTATCGGTAGGGGGCATAACATGTTAGACCAGGAGTTGGAGGAGTTACATCGGCGGGTGTCCCGAGCTGTACCTGTAGCTCAACTGCGAATCCCAACGGACCCCTGTTCCTGCCCTGACATGCAGTACGGCACGGCGGGCGACAACGACGCCGCCGACTTCCCCGTACTGTACGCCGAGCTGTACGACCCCGACATGCCGTACGGCAGCCGCTTCCGCCGCCTTGGCAGTACACCCGTGGCCCGGCTGTACCACTCCACTGCCGCCCTCACCACGGACGGCACCGTACTTGTGGCTGGCTGCGACAGGTGCAAGGGGCTACAGGTCGCGCCCGACTCGCCCTACCCCTACCAGCCCCTACGCTCCTTCTACGAGTATCGTGTCGAGGTCTTTACCCCACCTTTCGTCTTCCAAACCGCCGACCGGCCGCACATTGCTGCCCTACCGGCCGGCGATGTGATGCAATTCCGTGAGCCCTTCACCCTCACCGTCACCTTCCCCGACCATCCCGGCTGCGCCTCCGCCGACCCCTCCTCCCCCGGCTGCCCCCGCGTCACCCGCGTGGTGTTGATGGCCCCCTCCTCCACCACCCATTCCTTCAACACCAACCAGCGCCTGGTGGGGCTGGAGCTGCTGCAGGCCGTGCCGCAGCCGCAGGGCGAGGCAGGGGCAGGGACTGCCACGTTCACGGTGACGGTGGTGGGCCCGCCCAGCACCTTTGTGGCGCCGCCCCAGAAGTACATGCTGTTCGCGCTGAACGGGGACGTGTACTCGCGTGCAGCGTGGGTTACGCTGCAGCGCCCGCCGGAGGGGCACCCCGCCAACAGGCCGCTGGGGGCGGAGTGATACGGTTTCGCACGGGCACTCCGTTCGTTACAAAGCAGGTCCGGGCGCTGTGCATGGCACTATTCATTGATCCGTTCATGTTAGACGGCGTAACGAAAGCACTGTCATTTGCAGGTTTGCCTGGGTATTACTGTTGATTCATCTCCGCTAGATTCATCGGGTTCGTATTCATGCATTATTAGCAGCATGCATGCATGCAGGGTTAGCAGTTGGGGTCTGGGTACCGTAGATCCATATCAGGGATGGAAGCAGTGATGCGTGCGTCTGCACTGTGTGTTGTTCTATAGCTTTGGTGCAGGAGAGCAGGACGTATGCCATTCCATACGTTTCTGTGAGCCACACACTCTCATGGCAGCGTGCGTTTCATCTCGAGTGTACAAGGACTGGCAGCATTTTCCTTAACAGCAGTCCACCGACTGTGTGACACTAGGTAGCGGCCCGAGGCCATCTAACCAGCCCATCATTTCAATTCGGACGTAGCGCTAGTAGTCTTCATCAACCGGCGTGCGCGTAGCCTGTGGCGGCATGTCTCCTAAACCTGCTTCTCTTGTGCATCCCTTGTGCGTGCGTGGTCGAGGATCGGATCGCTCGGTGGTATGGTTGTGGTGTAGGAGGCTGGAACGCATAGCCCTGTGGCGTGTCATACACGAACCGCAAGGCAGGTGCTGCGGGCAAGATGGGCGAGGATGCAAGTGTCAGTAAACGTGGTAAACTGATACTGGGTAGATACGGTGACGGACGACGTGCAGAGCAGGGTCTGTGCCGCTTGGTACGGCACAGACCCTGCATGGGTAGCCGAGGACCAGCCCTCTTGTTGGCGCTGCGACAGGGCTAGACGGAGCTGGGTTCTGGGAGGCGTCCGGCTTTCAACACTGTAAGGTCATGGTTGATGGACACTGCCCGACAGCCCGACACACTCCCTAGCCGGGGCGGGTCAGACGGGGCAGGTGGTGAACTGGTGATCAAGGGAGATCTCCCGGTGGCGATGACGCGATGTGCCACACATGTGCCGCCTGAACTTTATTACATCACTCCTGTGGAAATACTGGGGAAGACCCAAAAGCAAGCCCCATTGTTTAAGGGCTGTCCAGGACCCCAGATGCTCCCACACAGCAAAGGTCAGCTTGAGCTACTTGCTTACCGACCTGGTGCGTGGTGCCCCCACTGTGCCCCACTCGTCACCCACCGTTACCCAGCCAGCCACGCACACAAACCATCCGCTCATGGAACAAACCAGCATGACGTTTAAGGATGCTGTAGACCTCCAACAGTTGTCTGAAACCGAATCCAGGTCACGGTTTTCCCTCGCTCTGCTACTGACGCATCAGGCGACCCACACCCCAGGCAACAAGCTCGCGCCGTGCGTGAAAATCTCCCTGCTTACACATTGAAATCCAAATCCAATACCCTTGCATTGCTTGCGTTGTCTTCTGTCGAAAGCGTTGCTGGGGAGTAGGTGTTGGCCCCGCATGTCGGGCGCAGTGCGAGTACAGAGGCGAGGGCGAGTAGTACACGAGTAAATCCGCCCTTGTACTACTAGTGCTCGTCGCCTTCCCTCGACGAAACGTTACTACTGTTCCTAACCTGCTTATGACGGGCCCAAGCTGAATGCACACACCGCACGTTGCAGGTAATCCCACGCGGGAGACGGCAACCCGACGCCAGTGCCAACGCCGATGCCACGCGCCAGGTCCGCTGGTCCCAAATTACCTTGAAAAGCGCTCTGCTGAGTCACCACGGATTGCAGTCCTGCACACTATCCTGTTTTCAACTCGTCAAAGCCGAGGCAACGACGGGGGCCTACGCCTGTGAGCTGACATTGGGTGCTGCCGGTCCCATCGTTGCGCGCACTACTGGCTGCCACTGTGCATGAGAAATTCCAACAAGTACCACTTGGCAATAGCATTCGGCCCCATGTGCCTACGGAGGTACACCGCGAGTATATCAATCATTACAGTCAGGCCTCGCGTGCAGCGCGCCAAGCAGCCAAGAGGTCAACCAGGGCGCAAGCATGCAGCTTTCCTCATTTATCCAATCAACGGGTGCACTTGCCGTGCCACGTCTCACAGCGTGGCACGAGCACATGCCCCCCACTGAGATCGACACGGCCTCTGTACGGCATACATCAGCACTGCACGCTCACAAAATTGCCCGTCGGCCTCTCAGGTGCCATGCGCTTGGAAGGGCCTGGCTCGCTCTTAACCCGTTGCAAAACAGCTGCGGCCGTTGATCAACCATCAAACACAACACTTGCTGCTCCAGAAATACCTCACTTCTGCACGGACGGCGGCCCAGTGAGGCGCAGATTCGTACACCCTGAACCGCCAAACACAACTCTAATTGCGTCACAGGCAACACCACGCCAACGCGCAGCTCAGCTCACGTATACACAACGCAGTACCCAGAACAATTGATACGTACGTTCCACACTGAACGACCCGAAGGCCACGTGCCGTGCAGCAGGCGGACCCACCCCGGCACCTGACCTCCTCACCGCCTCGCACACCTGAGCTCACCACTTCACAGGCCGCCAGCACCTCCTGGCTCGCAACCACCAGTAGTTGGTCTAACTATATGCCCCCCACCCACCACTATCCCCTCCTGATGCAGCAGTGATGCAGTTGCGTTGCCCCGTTTCTCGTCCTCCTCCCGCTGCTGCTGCCGCTGCTGCTGCTGCTGCCGCTCAGTTCTTGTAGCGCATGGCGGCCTTCTCGAAGCCGATGGTGGGGAAGCGCTTGGCGAACGACTCCACGTCCTGCTTCAGCGCCGTCACCTCGGCGGGCACCTGGGAGCGCACGGGAGTAGTGGTAGATAGAGGTTCAGCTAAATAACCCAGTATCACCAATTACGTACTGCGTGGGTCAAATACGTGGATCAAGGGGTGCGCCTTGGGGTGGGGTGTGCATTGGGCTACAGTTGGAACGGTGCATGGTTCCATGGTGGCTGGCGGACGTCTGTACTGCGTTTAGCGGATGCGGTGCGGGAGCCGGCAATATGAGCCTGTTACAGGGACAGGCAAGGATGAGTTGCTCTGCACCGCGTGTGCATCTTGTGTGGGGGCGTGCGTGTAGGGACCGAGGTGGAGCAGGCGTCATGTCCTGCTTCAGCGCCGTCAACTCGGCGGACACGTGAGTCCACCGGACAGTCGCCTCAGTACTTTGCGCAACGACTGAAAGGAATGCGTAGGATGCACGTCGACGCGGCGGCTCTCAGCTGATAGGGAGTGCTAAAAACCTTCGAGCAGTTCAGGTTGTTGTGGGAAGGAAGCGCGGAGAACTTGCTTTGCACTATTGTTCCTGCGCAGGGCGACTCCTCACCTCCTTGTTCAGGGCCTCCCGGAACTCCTTGAGCTTGGGGTACTGCTTCTTGAGCCCCACAGCGATGTTGACCGCGCGGTCCACGTACTCGGCAACCTGAGGCAAACAAACGCAAAACAATGGCACCAGTTTAATGACATCTGTGTAGTGCAACCGAGTAGGCGGGGCAAAAGTGCTGGTTAGGGAACGCAGCGTGAGTGGACAATGGTAGACAAGGCACGTATGATAGGGCGCATGGCCGAAAACAGGAAGTGAAGGACTCGTTCTAGATGCGGTAGAAGACGCATGCGATGTTGACCTCGTGGTCAGCGCACTCGGTCGCCTGGGCAGGAAAGGCCACGGGACGGGAAATTCCTTCCGGGTCCCGCTGCTGTCCCCTACCAACACGGTTGCCCTGCTGAACCGCCTTCTCCAGTCCTTCACCATCCTGCAGGTGCAACCCCACCACCCCTCTGATCCGAAACGCCTTCCCACTCAAACTTCTGGCTCCTTTTAAAGCCGCACGGTACCTGCATTGCGCCCACCCCCTCACCCCTGACCTGCCCAAATTCCCCCTCCACACAGCCGCACGAGGTCGGGGCGGGTTAGTCCACAGCACAACGCCCCTCGCCCCGCCGTCATCCCGCTTGAACCGCTTCCCCTGTTCATTCGACTCCCCTGCCTCACACGCCCCTCCTCCACCACACGCCCCGCAGCCCCACCCGCCGCCGTTAACCCACCCGCCTGCTCTCTCCCATCCGCTGCCTTCCCGCCTCCCCCGCCTCCCCTCTTGCCCCTGCTGTCCCATTCCCGCCACCGGCCCCAGGCGGCCCTGCAGCCTCCCCTCTCCCACTCCCCAAGCCCCTTGGCCCCCGCCTCGCGCACCACTGCCCCCCTCCACCCGCTCTGGCGCCTACACAGCAGCGCACTGCACAGAGCGCTCTCTGCGCTCGGGAGCGCGGTGCTGTGGAGGCGCCGAAGCGGGTGGAAGGGAGCGGTGGTGCGCGCGGTCCGCGCTCACCAAACCCGCGCGCGCGCTACCCTGTACCCCCGCCTCCCCTGCTGCCCCGGCGCCACCGCTGCAACCTCCCGCACCCATGCCTCTGCCACCTGCGATCCGCCTCCTGCTGCCATCCACCTCCAAGCCCACGTCCCTGACCGATGCAAACGAGAAGCTCCAAGCCTCTGCCGCCACCCCCTCTCCCGCCATCTCGACCAGTCAGTGCACCCCTCCCCCCCTCTACACCTGTACCTGTATCCCCTTACCTGCTCGAAGTCGTCCTCCACGAGTCCACGTGTAGAATGACGGTGTGACTCGGTGCGTTGGGTTATGGGCCTCCCCGCCCCCACCTCGTGCGGCTCCGTGGTGCCCACAACGCAACGCACCTCGTCCTACCGTCATCCCACACAGCCCATGACCAGTCAGCCCACGCCCCCATACAGCCCTCCATGCGTACCCACAACACACCTGCTCGAAGTCGTCCTCCACGAATCCGCGCGAGGTGAGGGCGGGGGAGCCCATGCGCAGGCCGCCCGGCACCAGCGCCGACACGTCCCCGGGCACCGTGTTCTTGTTGGCGGCGATGTGCGCCAGCTCCAGCACACGCTCCACGCGAGAGCCGTCCACGCCCTGTGTGTGGGCCAGGAGTTTATGCGCTATGAGTCATTAAGGTAACCCACAGGTAAGTGGCAATGTGTTGCAGGGATGGTGGCCACGTGCGCCAGCTCCAGCACGCGCCCCACGCGAGAGCCATCCACGCCATTAGAAGGCCGGAAACAACACCGGCTAAATTGTACCATTTATCCTCAACCGCCGGTTACCATGGCCACATGGACATAGAAAACCGATTGTCGCTCGCGAGCCCTACAAGCAGACGCCGGGCCCACCAACGCTTTCCGCTTGGAATGCGCTGCGCAAGAGTTGCGTATGAATGGTATGATACTGACTGCATCGTTTCGTTCGCCGGACACGCCGCCTCCCACTTTCGGCCTTAGTTCCATCAATATGCTGTGGTTCAGCTTCGCTTCCCAGCTATTGCTACTCTACAGAGACACCATGTGGGTTGACCCACGCTTCGGCCCCTCGGCCCACCTTGGCAACATGCCAAACAGCACAACGTGCTTGAGGATTGCCCCAACGGCACACAGGACGACAATTGCAACCAATTAATTGGAATGTGCTTCGCCACTTCTAGGCCTCCCCTTGCCGTCCCCACCTTTGGCCGCAGGTCCACCAGCACGATGTGGTTGTCGGTGCCCCCCGATACCAGCTTGTGCCCGCGCTTGGCCATGCCGCGGGCCAGCGCCTGGCTGTTGGACAGAACCTGCGGCGGTACAACATGGTGTTGTATTGTGTTATGTTGCCTGAATGAAGGTACAAGGACAGCGTGGCATGGCGGTTTTCATGTGCCGCGGGCCATCGCCTGGCCGTGGGACAGCACCTGCGTGGTGAAGCTGCTGTGCTGCCCTGCGCACTGCTGTGACAAGGCTGCCGCCGTCGTGCCCAACTCTGACATGCATGCGGCCGTTGTCATGCAACCCGCCTTCCCGCCCACCCGGTCCACCCCTGTCAGCCCTCGCCCTTCGAGTTTCTTCAGGACCCGTGCCTTGACCGTCCAAAGCCCGCTCCTGCCCCCGGTCTCAAACTCCGGCCCCCGGTCTTGAACTCTGGCGAATCGGTCAGCCCCGGGCCCCGAGCCCCGAACCCTGAAGCCCCTCTTGAGCTGCCCTTGAGTCCCATGAGCCCTGTCCATCCCCTCCCCTCCATGACCCCACCTCCCCCCACAGCCGCTCCGCCCCCAAAACATGTGCTGCTGCACCCACCTGCTGCTGGTAGGCCTTGAACTCGGGCGCTGCCGCCTGCTTCAGCGCGCACGCCAGACCGCTGATGGTGTGGTTGTGCGGCCCGCCCTGTGAATAAGGGCGGCAGCGAGGGTGCCAGGGTGAGGCCAAGGCCAAGCTATAAATGTCAAGTGACGATCCCACACCGCTCGCCCGGCCACCGACGGTGAAGCCGTGAGGCGGGCAGGGCGGAGGAGGGAAGGCGTGGCGAGCGTGGGGAAACCGCTATGGGGCCAGTGCAGGCGGAAGGTTCTGACGTGGCCGCCCCCCCCCTCCCACTGCACTAGAGCACACCTACGCCCCCGCGCCGCCCGCTTCACCCCACCTGCAGCCCCGGGAACACGGAGAAGTTGATCTTGTCCTCAATGTCGTACATGACGGGCTTGCCCGTCTTGGCGTCCGTGCGGCGCACGCCGCGGCGGAAGAAGATCATGGCGCCGCGGGGGCCGCGCAGCGACTTGTGCGTGGTGGTGGTCACCACGTCCGCGTAGCCGAAGGGCGAGGGCACCAGGTCGGCGGCGACCAGGCCGCTGATGTGCGCCATGTCGGCAAGTAGCCAGGCGCCCACCTGTTGTGGAGTGAAGAAGGGGTACGACAGACAGCAACCATGTCAGCGATGCGGACCAGGCTTGCAATCCGTCGGACGTGCCAATGGGCTTTGAGTCAGTGCTTTCCGGCCGCTCTCACCGCCTCGCCCAGCGAATGCAGCCACCCCTCCGTCGTCCCCGCCTCACCACGAGCATCACAAGGCAGAGCACAGCAGAGGAACGACCCGCAAGCAGTGCAGGCCCCCATTCACATCTTCAAGTAAAGGACACGTTGCCCACCCTTGATGACCGCGGTAACCCGCAGCCACATGCCTACGGCCCAAAGTCATTCAGGGTCTGCAACCAGCTCTACAGCTGTCGAAGCAAGACGATTTGCGTGCCGCGAGCACCCCACATGCCCTGCCGTAACCCCTCCCGTACGGCAACCCAGCTAGAGGCCTTTCCTTGTTGGCAATGCCACGCATGCGAGAGGAGTGGATCACGCATACTCGCCCGCGGCGATTCAGCAACGCCCCTCCTAAACCACCAAGCTCCTATGACCTGTTACCCTGCAACCCCACCTTGTCGGCGATGGCGCGCATGCGGGGGTAGTCGTAGTGGCGGGTGTAGGCGGAGGCGCCTGGGCAGGGGGTGGAGCGAGAGAGGGGTCAGCGTGGAGGCAACAGGGGGCTTCTGAGCATGCCCTCCCAGGAGGTTGACGGTGGCGTCAGGAAAACCAACGGGATACCGATGCTGTGAGCAGCAGTGGACGTCCAGTTACGGGGCCCGACACCAAGACGACCCCGCCACGGTGCTGCCGAACCCTTGGGCTCACAGCCCGCAGCAGAGCCGCTCTGAACACTATGACATCTGCCCATCAAGGCCCCCTGCTGTCAGCCCGCTCCTCCTACATCACTGACCGCCCCTACCCCGCCCCATTCACGATGGTGCACTTGCAAGCATGCAGCCCGCCCACCCGGCCGTGCCCAGTCCCCATGGACAGACCCCACTTGCTGCCCTGCCCGACCTAATCCTACCAAGTCTCCCTCGCTCTCACGCCCAGTCCCCACCGTCCCCCTACACCCAGTTCCTGGCCCGTCCACCACGATCGCCTGGACCTGCACAGCGCCGCCGTGCGCCCCAGTGCTACCCTGCCCCTCATCGGCCCAAGCCCGTCATATTCTCTGTGACCCGCCCCTGCCCCGGCCCCCGCGACGCCTTTTCCCTCGGCCGGCCTCACCCGCCACAAAGAGCTTCGGCCGGAACAGCACCGCGGTGCGCTCTAGCCTGTTGTACTCCCTACCCTAACGGATCGGCCCTGCACAGCTTTTCGCCGCCCCGCCCCCTCACGACCTCACCAGCCACAATGAGCTTGGGCCGGAACAGCACCGCTGTGCGCTCCAGCATGTCGTAGTCGATGAGCCCCGTCTCCTCGTTCAGGCGGTACGGCATTTGCTGTGCAAGACATGGCAAAGAAACACGGTTCAAGGTGTTGAGGCATGGATTTGGCATTTGTTTGGGGGTTGTTGGACATGGCACAAGGATAAGAACCGTTATCCTCGTCCAGACGGCACGGACGTTGCCTCAAGGGGCCAGGCACAGCAAGTCAAACGCGCTCTCAGCGTCTCCGGTCTGCGTGTCGCTCCGTGTTTATCCCACCCTGCCCCGATCCCTGCGCCCACTAGATGGATTCGTGCCCTGCCCCGCCCCAACCCACGCAAATACTGCTTTGATTGACCCTCTACGGTTCTCCCGCCCAGCACTCGACGAAGGGCTAAGCGCCTGCCCGGCCCCAGTCCAGTATCAGCAACTACGCCGCGATGAAGGTTCCTAGCCCCCGAAGAAATACGAACAGTGGTGCTGATCTCGTAGCTGTCGGTGTCCTGGCGTCGGCCCCGCCCCTCTCGCTCCGCTGGGCCCCACAATTCGTTTCACGCGCGTGTTCCCGGCCCCGCCTCGCCCCATCAGCCATCCGATGCCCCACCTCGAAGTAGATGGAGGTGGCGCTGATCTTCTGGTGCCCTAGGTGTAAAACGCCCCCACCCAGCCCCGCCCTGCCCTGCCGTTCGCCTGCTCCACCCCACACCAACCCAACCCACCCCAACCCCGCTGCCCATCTCGAAATAAGCGAAGGAGTACATGAAGTCCTGTCCTGCATCGCCCAGCCCCGGCATCCATCAGTCAAACCCTCTGCAGTTGCCCCTGCTCTCCTCTCCCCCACCTCGAAGTAGATGGAGGTGGCGCTGATCTTCTTGGTGTCCGTCTGGTAGCCGTGGCTGAGGTGGCCCCCGTGCGGCAGGTCCAGCGCCATGATGCGGTCGTGCGGCTGCAGCAGCGCAGTGTACACCTGGAGGGGGAAGGAGGAGGGGCCCGGAACGGGTTTGGAAACCAGGCGGTCATGTATGCGAAGAGCCAACGGCACTCCCGGGAGGGCAGAAACTGCCGCGCGCAGACAATGCTGCAATGAGGAGAGATGACATGGAATAACATCAAATAAGCGCGAAGACGTGCCCGTGACAGCGTTGTTCCACACTGCAAGATACGTGCTGCGTGCCCAAGCTGCCGGCGCTGCACGCTAGCTGCTGCCCACAGCAGCTGGTACCGCCGCTGCTGCTGCCAATGTCGCCGCCGCCGCCGCCGCTGCCGCTGCATGAACCTGACAGACTGGCAGCTCTGGAACCGAGCAGGCAGCCGTGCGCAGCGCTGAAAGGCGGCTGGGACATGAGCCGAGCCCCAAGAAGAAGGACTAGCTGGTGCTAATTGACGGCCCCAGCCCACGGTTGCCGCCAGCTGCGCCGTTGCTGCGTGGCATGCGCGCGGCTATTGACGCAGACCCTTGTGGACCAGCCCTCAAACGCCGTCGTGTACTCCCGTGCGCCAGCTACACGCCGGCACAGCTCCAAAAGGCGCAGCTGTGCAAGGCTGTACCTCCGACGACGGCTTGTGATCCTGGTAGCTGCTGTCAGCCCCTACGGTACGCCAACAGCTGCTATGGAGCCTGGCCACAGTCCGCACTACGCGGCCTCCGCCCTGACAGGAGCGGTAGATCCCCGGCTGAGTGTCTCAACCTGCCTACACTGCGGGATACTCGGTCCCAGCATGCTCGATCCCGAACAGCGACGGCCCACGGATAGCGACGGCCACACACCCCAAGGCTTGACGTAAGTCACACTAATTCCTGCCCCCTGGCGCTGCTGCCCGTCCCGAAAGTAATGGATTTGCCCCGCACGAACCTGCCTAATTGTTGGCGGATGAGCCCGACAGAGACAACGTCCTGTCTCTGACCCACAACAGTGCACCCAGGCGGGGGTTGCCAGATGCCTCGTGTAACTACTTGACCCGTCAGGCATCCCTTTATACACCTGCCTGGACCCAAACGACCCCACGTGGACCTGCCTGGAAGTTGGCGGGGGAGCCCGACAGCGACTGCACGTTGACGCCCCAGTTGGCGGGGTCCAGGCGGAAAGCGGCCAGGGCGCGCTCCTGCGGGGTGTAAGGCAGAGAAAATTAATCAATGACACTGGGTGGATAGCACATGTACAGCAAGGCCTGCTACAGGATGTGCGTTGGCATGTGCTACGTGCTCTTGGGCGGCCAGGCACCCCCTCTGCACCAACCCCCCGACAGATATATGTGGGACTGCTGCTAGCGAGCCTCCCCTCACCTGGCACAGGCGCTCCGCCATGTCAATGAACTCGTTGCCACCATAGTAGCGGGCGCCGGGGTAGCCCTCGCTGTACTTGTTGGTCATGACGGAGCCCACAGCCTCCATCACCGAGGAAGACACGAAGTTCTCCGACGGGATGAGCTCCAGACCCTATCAAGTGGCGTTCATTTGTTAGTGAACGGCTGCAGCGAGGACCTTAGTAGTAGGCAAGCGAGCCAACTCCAACGACGCAAGCGACCCGCATACCTTGTACTGGCGGTTCTTCTCCTTCTCAATAATGTCATAGAGCTCCGGATCCACTGCTGACAGGGGTGCGTTGAGCACCTTAGGCCACTGCGTAAGGGAGAGCACACGAGGCGTTTGTCGCGTCTCACCCCGCCAACGTGGCATTTCGGGCACTGCACCCCAGGCACACCACTTACGGTGACATGCGAGCGGCCAGAGTCCTGAGAAAAACGGCTGTATTCCTCCTCATTGGACAGAGCCGGCTGCAAGAAGGTATCTGGAGTTAGCCAGGGGAAAAGGCGACGAGGGCATGCGCGCGTTTGCCTTCACGCCCGTCCTCACCTGTGCCGCAAACCACCGCTGCTGGGCAAGCTCCTGTAAAACGATACATTGAAGTTAAGGTCAGAAGTTGCGTGATCTGCACAGCGGCATCGGTTTAAGACGACCAACCCACCGTGCCCTGCCGAACCGAGAGGCACCGGGCCACAAACTGAGTACCCTTGAAACGCAGCATGGTTACGTATGTCACTGTTGCGATAGGACCGGAGTTGATGCTCCGCTGTTTACAATGTTTCGTTCGGACTTGCATGGGGAATGGTAGGTTGCGGAGGCCATCGCAGCTGCGATGAGCTGTAGTCTGGCCCTATAGGACACACTTCTGTGGCTTAGCAGCGTATTGTACGTCGCCTATTATTATGTCGACCTATAGCACCCTGCTAACTGCTGTGCGCGCGTAAGACCTTTGACCTTGTTGAGATGGCATGTCCTGTTCCCCGACGCGCATGTGCACACTGAAAAGACGTGTACAGCGGTGCTTATTGATTACACCGCTCTACTGCCGTGCCGGGTCCTTAGTGCCCACAAACACACTGACACCGTCAAGGTCCCTCCCCTGGTGGTGCAGTGGGGGGCTCCCGACGTCCCCCCCGTGCGTCCCCCTGGTCCCCTGCCCACATGCGGATCCCGAACCCCTTGCACCACGCAATAGATAGGCCTGTAACGCACCCATCACCTGAGGCCCTTACTGGGGTCTAAATGGAGCCAGCACACCAGATTGTGTGTCGCGTTCGGTTGTACCTGCGCATGTGCCTGCACGCACGCCCTTACCTGTACCTCATTTGCAACCGTATCAAAGGGAGCTCCCCTTAACTGCAGTTAGCGCACTGTGTCTCTGTGTGGCTTAACAGTTAGCGCAATGGACCACGCAAGGAAGCAAAACTTACCGCAGTAGAAGGAGCGTGCATCAAGCCTTATACACGCCTATGCGCTCCCATATGGCACAGCAGGGCAGGGCCTGGCAGGGCACAGGTAGCAACGGGCCCTAGCACACAACGCAGGATAGCTGAAGTCACACAGCGCAAACGGATACGTTAGCATGGCATGGAGACAGGCTAGTTAGACATGGTGACCTTACAGGAAGTATGTCAGTAGTAACCTGAAGCACGAGAGGGAGCTGTGTACGATCCAGTGCTGTGTGCTCTCTGCTCTGCCGTGCAGCTGGGGCCCTGTGGGGCCTAGTGGGGCCCAAGACACGTGCCACTACATACCACCGTCAGTGGTGTTAGGCAGGGCGTTCAGGTATCGCTGTCTGCAATGGTCGTACGCGGACCAAAGTGTGGATTTTTTTGGCATTTTTGTGTTACATTCCAGGTGGTGTGGCCACACGATCCTCACTGGTCCCGACCACACCTATCAGGAATCAATCATGTAGCGTTGCGTTGCTGTTGTACAGCAACAAGAAAACGTCCAACCTTAACAGGACAGGAAGTGTCCCACCATGACTTAAAATCCTGCTCAAAGCAGAGCCCACTGCTAGACCGAAGGTCGTTATAAGCAGCGCACTCAAAGACCACATGATATTCATCCTCAGGCTTTCCAGCAGTACACCTTTTGCACACACGCTCACTGCGTGCCCGTGCAGTGTTCCTATACACCTCCAAAGGCCAATTGCAAACACGCAACCGCATGATAGCATGAACCTGATTAGCCGGCAGGTACACACGCTGGTACTGACACGTGTCAACATCACCAGAAGCGTCCTCGTCACACGGAGGAGGCCCCATCCACTGAACGTACCGAGACATGGTAACACCAGTACTTTCACTGTGGATGCTCAAAGGTCGCCGGCGCTGCGTACGGGCAGGGGAGCCCCTGGCTGCATACCGCATGTTGCAGGGACAACAATCGGCGCCTCACTGACTGCTAGCTGTGACAGGTCAACAACATTTCATTTCCTTGGCTTCGATCCATTCCTCTCAGGTAAGTTCTAATCCCTTAACGGTGAGATCTCAGGCCCGCGCATATCACACAGTCGCGCTGGCCTTGTGAAAACCCAAACCCCGGGGCAAGCATGCCGACACGGTCGATGGTGTTCCGGTTATTCAAGTCCGCCAAACCATCATACGACAGCAGCGGTCTCACCCCACGCATGCACACAAGGCCACAGCAGCAGCCCTACTGTGCAAGTGTAGAGCCCATGGCTCTTTAGTATGCATCATCTTATGCAGCCATGGTGAAAAGGCAGCTGGCCAGCGGCATGCCTCAATAAAAGCTGCATGCATGTATATGCGTCTATGTGCATACAATCGTGAATGAGTATACAGGCGTGCAAAGGCACGAGTCAGCCAGTCCTTTGAGGCAACACAACAACAACACGGCTTCCTGTTCGGCTTGGCCCCCAGAAGACAACCCACCACGTAGCGTGTCAAGCAACATGTATCTGCCAAGGCCCATTAAAGGTATGATCCGTCTCACTACTGTGTCCTCTATTGTGTGACGTTATTGCCTGCAGTCGCCCTCACAAAAAATTCGTGCTTCCGTGCCGTACTGTTGAGCACCCATCTACGAGGTCTAGTACCGGTGACTGCCAACGATGCTGCCGTTTGGGCTAATTGGGCTAACCGCAATGCTTCGACATCGTTCCACCATGCCCTGACTGCACCAAGCATCCTCAGTCTCACACAACGAACGGCAGCGAACAACCAGTACACCAGCAAAACGAACTGCCACGTGTGCGCTCCCTTCAGCAAACCTAGGGTGCGCTAAAGGTGACGCTCCCGGTGATCTTTCCGTCGTGCATCCACTCCGACCAGCGCGCCAGCTGCACTGCCAGGTCTGCCGCCTGCTGAGCGGCCGCCTGGGGCCCGCCTGCCCCGACCCCTGCGGCCGGCGGCAGCTCGCATACCCTCTCCCAGAGCCAGCCCGTCCGGAACGGCACCATAGGGCCGGCGGGCGTGAGGTCTGCAGTCCACCCCTCAAAGCGTCGCCCTGCCCGCCAACCGTGAACCACAATCCTGGCGCGGCCGGGGACCGCACCTTCCAGCTGGGCCAGCGACTTGGGCAGGCTCACATGCAGACGGACGCCAAACTGATGCACATGCGCACCAGCGCCGTCGCCCTCGCCAGCTCTAGCCGGATGCAGCTTCAAGTCCAGCCCCCAGCAAAGGCCGCGCGACAACACGTGCGTCCCCTGGCTGTTGCGGACCATGGCGGAGGCATACGACCCGAAAGACGCGTTGAGTCGGACTGGCTCATGGTTCTCCGCCACCTCGCCCAGTCCCTGCTCCAGCTGCTCCCTGCTGATGCTCCACTGCACTGTGCGGCCCTCCTCCCGCACCACCTGGCGCCGGGCGGGCGAGCAGTACCAGTGGAAGCGCCGCGGCTCCTTGTAAAGGAATGAGAGCCTCGCCCTTTCCTCCGCAGAGGCCCCTGCATACCATAGCAGGTGGCCAAGCTCCGTGCGGCTGATGACAAAGGGCTCGTAGGCTGGAAGCACGAAGCTCAAGTACGTCCTGCTAAGCCGGTGCAGCCGCACCAGGCCGCACAGCTCGGCACGTGTTGCTTCCGGCGTGCCCTCCTCTTGGGCCTCCAGCCATGCCGCAAGAAGCAGGAACACGCTGTCTTCACTGTCTGTGCCGAAATCGTCAGCGGCCAGTAGCTCCTTGACTGCCATCGCAGGTAGCTGCAGCAGCTGCTGGTACAGGTCCGGCCGGCTGAGAGTCGCCACGGCGTCCCCGAAGTGTAGCACGAGCTGCTTTGCCAGGGCGGAGCGGACGAGCTTAAAGCTGGCGGCTTCTGGGCATGTGCCGGGCTGCGGGAACAGGTCGTAGCAGGCATAAGCCTGCAGCACGCGTGGCTCAGCAGCAGCATCTGTGCCTGCCCGCATCTTCCCTCCTCCCCCTGCTGCAGCAACGCCACCATGGCCTCGTCGCACGCCTGCGGGCAGTACTTGACGCCGAGGTAGCACGCCTGCTGCCGCACGCGCAGCAGCGCCTCGAAATCCAGGCGTGCGCTGAGCGTGCCTGTGTAGATGAAGTCTATGGCGTGGCGCGCAAATGGCATCTCTTCCTCCGAGCTGAGGAGCACGAGCACCTCCGGCAGCGAGCCGTCAGCGGAGGTCAGCTCGCCTCCTGCATCACCCGAAGTGCCCTGCGGCTGTCCCTCGATCCTGCGCCTTTTCGCTGTTTGCATAGTGTCGCAGTCGCTGCCTGCTGCCTGTACAGCGTGCGACGCCCTTGTGCCTTGCCAGCAGCCGCGTTTCAGCCTCGCTTCTAGGAAAGTGGATCCTAAGGACAATATGATTCTATGAGCGGCGTAGGGGTCCCCCACGAAGCGCCTGGGCCTGGCATAGCCTTCATCCTGTTCGCGCTGCTGCTCAGGCGGTTCCTCTATGCAGAAGCGTACCACGACATCAGAGAAGTCGCACGACTGCCGTTGTCCGGCTAACCCAGCACGAACACCTTCGCTCATGGTGTCAAGAGTATTGTCGACGAGAGTGTCAGAGGATGGCGGTTCACGTCATGTTTACCAGACTACGTTGCTACATATGCTGAAGGGACTCTCTTTGTTGTTGTGGCCCTTGAGGTCGCCGCGGGTGGCGGGCAACAGTTCCGGAGCTGAAGACGGTACCGACGTATTGTTCGACTTCGGTATTCTGCCCGGGACAGGCTCAAAAGTGGCCCACTACGTAGTTACTATGCGAGCGGATGGGGTCTGTGACTGGCTCTGTGATACGGTCGGAAAGCATCAGCACTGCCCCACGCGCCATGTGCCTGATGCACACGTGTCAAGCCCCCTTGCGGCAGTGTTGGGCAAAGCGGCGTTGTCGAGGCGCCTGTAGGTGTGCGGGAAGGCGTCTACAGACAGCATTAGGGCAGTGGGCCAGCGGCAACAGCCACGTTGTCCAAGCTGACCCGTGCCCCTGCTCTGCCCTGCTCTTAAAGCTGGACACCCATTACCATGTTTTTTTTCTTCGTGAGAAGGTTACAGGGGCTAACCATTACCATGTGCAAGCACTCGTACTGCTACACCCACACTATCCAAGTGTTCTACCCTCCTGATTGCCTATTGCGAAGGTCTCTGCGGTACCTGTGGTACCTGCGGTACCTGCCTCCAGGGGTGCCCCTGCCCCCTGGTTGCCTCGCGCTCGTCCTGGGTGCCCCTGGCACGGGAAGCCCAGGAACCCGCGCGCACGGCGACCAGGTGGTAAGCTCTAGGCGCAGTGCGTAGTTGCAAAGGGCTGCTGGCACTCTCAATCAGGCGGTTCAAGCACGTTCCGGGACTGGGCAGGGCCAGGCGGGCCGGAGGCTCGGGGCCCTACCCCTGAGCCCTGCCTGAAGCCCTACCGACCCTGGTCTACTGGTCTACTGCTCGCTCTCGTGTGGCCACACCACCTGGAATGTAACACAAAATGCCAAAAAAAATACTGCGCCCGGTCAATATTGCTCACTCCTTGGCAGGTATAGCTGAGTCACACGGCAGACTCACTACCATGATACAGCCCACCCCCACGGCCCAACCCCTAGCGCACGCCAGCCAACCCCCGCCTCTACCTATCCGATGATGCAAAGCGCATCGAAACGCTGCTTCACGCCTTGCGTGGCTTCCCTGCGGCCATCGATCCTTACTTGCTTCAGGCCTCAGGGTTAGGTGGTCCCCCTCAGTCCCCCCTCCACGCCCAGGGCCGGCAATCGGCCCCTTCCTGTAGCCTGCAGTGCATTAAGGTATGAAGATTGCCTGGCTCATGGCTCTGTGCTCCCATGTCCCTTCCGCCTGGGATTCCGCTGCCCCTACCTGGCGTGCTGACCTCCGCTGCCTATGGCCTGCACGCTGTACAGGCATGAGTACAGTCATGAGTGTACAGGCATGAGTACAGTCGCTGAGAGGCTGGGGGAGAGGATGGGAGTGGGGGATAGCTGGTGACGACTTGGTGCAGCTTGGTACCAAGTAACAACCCGCTGTGTGTCCTGACAATATAAGCCACCAGTCCCTGCTGCACGCCTGCACCCCTGCTGCTGAGCATGTCAGCTGCGTGTCAGTCAATAATTTGAAATGGTACAGGAGGGTGTTAGAGAATGTCGGCCACGTCAAGACGTCATGCTTACCAGACTGCTCTTTGTTGCGATGGCCCGTTGAGTTCGCGCGTGGCGGGCAATGGTTCCGAAGCTGAAGGACGCTGCCGGCTGAAGACACTTTGATGTTCGGTACACAATCCGGAACAGGCCCAAAGTAATCCGTTACATTTTTGCTATGCGAACAGATGGGGTCTATGACTGGCTCTGTGATACAGCCGGAACGCATTGACACTGCCCCACGTGCCACGTGCCTCATACACACGTGGCAAGGCCCCTGCCGGCAGAGTTGGGCAAAGCGGCACTATCGAGGCGCCAGTAAGGCTGCCGGTGTGTTTAAAGGCGTCTACGGACAACATGTAGGGCAGTGGCCCAAGAAAAAAACTTGGGGACATAAAATAGCTCAGGCCCATTTTATCCCGGTTCACAAAAAATCCGCCCGCCGGTCGCCTCCATTTTATCAAAATCGATAAAACGGCCAGCCCTGGCAGTGGGCCAGCGGCAACGGCCATGGAGCTGCCGTGACTGTGCACCTGTGCTCCACTGTGCATGTGCAAGTACTCGTGTTGCACGCTCACACAGGGCGCGTACGTTAGTATTGCCGAAGGTTTGATTTCTCCGTGCTGGCGGTCACCAGGGGCGCCCCTGCCCCCTCGCTGCCCCTGCTCGCCCTGAGCTGCCCCTGGCTCGCCCTGAGCTGCCCCTGGCTCGCCCTGAGCTGCCCCTGGCTCGCCCTGAGCTGCCCCTGGCTCGCCCTGAGCTGCCCCTGGCTCGCCCTGAGTGCCCCCAGGTGCCCCTGAGGGCACCAGTCGCCCAGGGATCTGCGCGCACGGCGATCAGGTGGTCCACAATACGCGGACAGTGTTGTTGCCCAGGGCTGCTGGCGTTCTCAGTCAGTCGCTGCAGCCACGTTGCGGGTCTGGGCAGGGCCAGGCAGGGCCGGAGGCTGGGAGCCCGATCGACCCTGGTCTGCTGCGCGTAGGCCTTACAACAGTGCAGTCACGGGGAGCGCCATTGAATCGCCTTCCAAAAGTCCAGGCCCGGGCCTCCTGTTTGCATAGCGGGGAGAGCGTCTAAGCACCAAGAGCAACGCCGCTGTACCTGCCCAGCTGCTGGCGCTCACACCACAGTGACAGTGCCGCCCATGCTCAGAAACAACAACGAAGCACGTTTCAACTTTGACATTCACAGCCGGAAACGCCAACCCCTTCATGGAATACCCAGTGCCCACGCCAGACTTGACGGTCCTGCGCCTGCCTACGCAGTTGCTGCGGGCTGCTTCAACCTGCGACTGCATGGCCTCCAAAGTAAGGAAGCTAGATAGGCCCCAAAACGCAAGATAGGAGACGGCCGGGCGGCCATGGCGGCGTAAGGACATACCGCCGACCAACACGCTCTTTGCCAGTCCGTCATCCTTGACACGTGGCAGTAGAGGACAGCCTCGCTTGCTGTTTGCCCGCCTGCACATGGATTCGGCTCGACCTTGTTATAGCACCCAGAGCGGCCACGTTACCACCGCCTCCGTCATTTTTGTATGTATGGATTTACAGTTTTGGCCCCCTTCCAGGGCGCAGCCTCGTCCCATAACGGGGCAGGGCTGGCTCCGGCAATCAGGGACACGGGGTTTCCCACCCCTCTCGCTGTACGGTTAGGAGCCAAACAGCTCCAACGGGTTGGTAGGCCGCAATTAGAACGGGCCTCAAGTTTCACCATATCTCAGCCTGGCCCCGCCCCCACGCAGCTTCCCGTGGACATACACCCACAGAACAAACAGCGTCTCTACCCGTGGCCCCCACCTACCCTCCTACCAGGGAGGAAACCGGACACGAGGCAGCTGTACGGGGGAATTAGCCATAAGCGGCCCCCCGGATGCTGCTTTCGCTCCGCCCCCCTTTTAAACACGTGAGCCTGCCACCAAACAAAGGCCCCACTAGCCCCACAGACGCACGCCGCACGGAAGCACCCTCCCCCTCAGGCAGGCAGCCCAGACAGGACAGGCAACGTACATGTACTCAGTTTTTGGGCAGTATCCGCCCTTCAGTTCGTGTTATGGGCATCCGGCCAGTTGCACATAAGGCGGCCGTCCACCACCCGAAGCCAGGGGTGGTCTGCGTCAACCCCGTCCCACCCCGTGCGTGGCACCCCTAGAGCTGCAAAGGCCCGCAGATGCGCCCACATGCTAGCCACCGCCCTGCGGGAGGCCTGCGATGCCAGGGACTGCCACTGGGGGACTGCCGCGCTGCCCCGCAGCTCCCTCATGCGTGCGTGCATAAACTGCCTCCCCACCTCCATGGCTTCCAGTGCCGCCAGAGCCACCACCTCCCACACGCACTGCTGTGCCCCCGAGGGTGCCCTAACCAACCACATCTTCTCCCCCCGGATGCCCTCCCCTGCTGGCCACCCCTCTTGCACGCTCCCCACTACCGCCCGCGCCACCGGGCATTCCCAGAAGTGGTGCTGCCTGGGGTGCCGGCCCAAGTCTTCCGGCCCGCCAAAGCCCCCACACCCACATACCTCGGGTGCTAGGCCCCTAATGTGCGAGTTCCCGAGCAAGGGGACGCCGTCTACCGTTAGCCGCCAAAACGTCTCCTTACGCTGGTTTTCCCATCGAACCCCCCACAACCTGTTGAGCGCGCCCTGCAAGTGCTTCAGGGCCGCCTCCTTCGCTGGTGGGTGCAGCGGCGCCTCCAGCGCTGCTTCCACAAATGCGGCATGCTGCTCGCTCCGGGCTGCGGCTACCTCCGTCAGTTGCAGCACCGTCGCCAGCCGGACCGTCAACCGCCTAAGTCCCATCTTCCCCAAGCGGCCCATCCCCGGCACCTGCCAGCCCAACCGCGGGAGGAGCACCAGCAGCGCGTCCCGCTCCGTCGGTGCTTCCCCCTCGCCACCCTGCTCCCGGTTGATCCTGAAGGCTTCTGCGGCCGCCCTCCACTCTGATGGGATATCCTGCAGCAGCTGTTGAAGCCTAGAGCTGAGGCGTAGTTTCTGCCCCCAGCCACACAGGTCCCTTGCTGCCGGTGTTCGGGGCTGCAGGCGCCCCTCAGTATGTTGCCGCCACTGCCGGTCCACGGCCAACCGGGTCCTGCGCTCTCCCTCCGGCAGTTGTGCCCACGCTGCTTCCTGCTGCTGCAGCTGGGCATAGAGGGTCAGCGCGTCCCCGATTGTCCGCAACCCGTGGCACCCTACCAGGTCTGGGTACCGGTGCTCCAGGCCGGGCCGGGCTGTTCCCTGCCAGGGCCCTCCATACCTTCCCCTGCCCCTGGCCCCGTCCCCAGCCCTGTTCCCTCCCCTCCCTGCCCCTGTTGCGCCAGACCGTGCTTCAACCGCGGCCCCTGCTGTGCCCCCCGCTGCTGCTGCTGGTGCTGCTGCTGGTGCTGCTGCCTGGGCGGGTAGAAGGGGGTTGCCCCACAGCGGGGCTGCCCAGCACCACGGGCCCGTGGCGATGGGTTCCTCCGCAATGTCCTCCACCGGCGGCAGGTGGCCTAGCGCCGCCACCACACGCTGCAGTGCTGGTGGCAACACCCGCACCCCGAGCCATGGGCCCTGGCAGGTCGATGTGAGCACCGCCAGGGGGTGGAAGCCGGGGTGGCAGCGCCGGAGGAACAGCTGTGCTGCCAGCAGCCACGGGTGCTGCGGCTGTTCAGGCGGGTACAAGACGGACAGGGCAAGCCTGCGCGCCCACATGGCATGACGTGCCTGGACATGTTCCCGCAAGGCCAGTGCCCCAAACCCGCCTACCCGTCATGAGGGCGCCGTAGCGGCCGGCGACACCAAACGGACCTGTGCGGGCGTGGCACGTGGCATTAGGCACGTGGAATTGGGCACGTGACACATGGCATTGGGAAGGCGGCTGGTGGCACCCAGGCGAGAAGGGTACGCGGAAGTACCGCACGTGCTCAAGTGACCGAGCGCGGCTGGCCGACTTCAGCGCCCACCCCCGCTGTACGACCTCGTACGACACCGTCCGGCCCCTACCTGCTGCTGCTGCTGCTGCTGTCCCACCGCCGCCTCGAGGCTCTTCCACTCCTCGTACAACTCGTCCCTGCACAGGGTAGCCGTGCCAACACGTATGTATTTACAAATGTACGAATCAGTGGATACGCCGCTGTTGCATGTATAACGCGTGCCAACAGGGCCTCATCAGCATCACGGCGCACCACCGCCACAAAGCAGTGGTAGCAATAATGATGTTCACGTCGCATGTATCGACACAAGCTGCCACCACCACAAGTGCAAACGGCCGTTGGACTGTGACAAGGCTGCTGACGCTCTTGAGACTTAAGCACATTGCTGGTGGTGAGTGCCGTAAAGCAATACACACCATTGTGCGCTTTCCGGCCCCCAGGCTGCCACTGGAAAAATTCCTAAAGCTGCACAGGCTCCATACGCCTTTCCGGCCACCCCCCACCCCAATAACGCCCACCCAGCCATATGCTGGTGGTGGCGAAGGACTTGCTTCTCCATCAGGCTGTACCGGTACGCAGACCCCCTCCACACCGGTCCCATGGATCCCACAATGCAGCTAAGCAAACATTTATTACATCACGTGCCGTGAAGCAGCCACTTTTGTACCCACTTGCTGGCCGTGAAGGCCTTCCCCAGCTGCAGCGGCAGCGCCACGTGCTGAGCAACCTCGTGCAGCAGCTGCAGCTTGTCCACCGTGGGCTGACGCTCAGGGGGCCCAGCGCCGCCGCCGCCGCCGTCGCCGCCACCGCCGCCGGGGACGCCACCGCTGTCCTTGACCCCACAAGCGCCTCCTGCCTCCACCGTCACTGCTACCGATGCTGAAGCTGGATGAGTCTTGGTGCCGTCCGTTGGAGTCTCCTGCACCAGTTGCACGCAGCTCGACGCATCCTTGTCGCTGCGACCTCCAGCTCCCGCCCCGCTGCCATCAGACGGCAGCCCGCAAGGGTACACGCTTGCGCAGATTGCCACGCAGGCATGGGGCTGCTGCTGCTGCTGCACGTGCTGCTGCACCCGGTCCTGCTGCGTCTCTTCCTTGCTGCAATCTCCGGCTTCATTGGTGTTGTCCGTCCTGGTCCCGTGGGTGCCATAACCGCCGCCGCCAGCGGTTGCCGGAGCGCCTCCCCTCCCTCCCCTGTCGCCATCACCAGCTGCAGCAGGGACTGCTGGGGAGGCGTCAGCAGCCGGCGGCCCGTTGGCTGCCTTGGCACCAACTGCTCCTGATGATGCTGGTGCTACAGGTGCAGCTGCAGCTGCAGCTGCAGCCCTCGCCGCCGCCGCCGCTGCCCTGCGCCGCCGCTTGACCCTGTGGAGCATCTCTGGTATGACCAACCGCTCAAACACCACCTGTGGGGTGGGCAAAACAGAGGACGAGTTGCGTTAGGGCGCTCGCCGTGTGATGGCTGCGTGTCAAGAACTGCATGCAGTGCGTCGGCATGCATGGCGTTGGGGTGCCTGCATTTCGTGCTTCGTAAGCGCCTTACCGCGCAACGCCGCAGTGTGGCTTTGCCGTACGAGCGCATGCTACCAGCTAGCTGTAAACAAACATCACACGCACGCCCACCGCCACCACGCGGTGCAACGCTACCCACGGCCTAGGACCGGACGTCGTCCACGCACCTCCGTACACCTTCGCGACGTACCCACGCGCAGTTAACCCACGCCCCCTTCACAGCCAATCCGCACGCACCCCACCTGCATCAGCTGGTCCATGCTTCCCGCTGTCTGGCCGTGCTGCACTTAAACCACTCGGACCCCACCTGCATCTGTTGGTCAACCCACAGCTAGCGCACAACACGCAACCCACCTGCATCAGCTGGTCCACGCTGCCCACAGCCTGGCCGTGCTGCAGCAGGCCCCACCGAGCGCGCACCAGGAATTGCGGCCAGCTCACGTGCGGCGGCGGGGATGGCTGCTGCTGCTGCTGCTGCTCCTGGTCTGAGTGTGGGCCAGGCTGAACCACGTCGGTGTTGGTGTCGCTCCTCAGGCAGAACAGTTTGAAGGCCTGAGGGCGGTGCATACAATAGAGTGGGGCATAACCACGTCACGTCTTCCCGTTGGGCTTGGCCCACACGTACCAAGGGAGTTGGTGTGCTGTGCATCGCATCACGTCTTACATCAGATTGGCACTTACACTGTTCACTCTCGGGCTAGCCAGCAGCCACTACAATGCAGCCGGCTCGGCCCAAGCGTCGGTCCCCCTTGCGCTGCGCCATGCACACTAACCCAAACCAGCTGAGATCTGGACCTAACCCACCTACCAACACACGAACAAGTCATCGTGAGCCATCCACCCCGCCAACCCACCTCCTGCGTTGCGTCGCAGCTGTAGCATGCAAAGTAGCGCGACAGGAAGGCGTCGTAAAAGGAGGCGTACGACAGGCAGCCGGGGGGCACACCTGTGGGCAGGGGTGGGAAGCAGCGGATGGAAGCTGGCGGTAGCTGGTCATAGTGCACGACAGGCAGCTGCCGGGCACAACTGGGGTTAGCAGCGAGGTGGGAGTGCGCGTACCAGGTTGGTCGGCGGGGTGGCACAGGGCGGCACATATGTTAACACAGCACCTCGCGAGACTAGACGGTCTTTGGCACACACGTGCAGGATGTATCATAAGCGCTGAAGCCACTCGGCCGGCATGCAGATGGCCAGAAGCATGCCTGTTGCACCCACCTGCCGGCCCCTCGAGCTGCTCCAGCTCCGCCCACTGCTCCCACAGCCCCCGCAGCTCACGCAGCAGTGGATGGCACCGCCCGCCTCCTCCTCCTCCCCCTGCTCCCGCCCTTGCCTCTGACCCTGCCTGCCCCGCCTCCTCTTCCTGCCCCTCCTCCTCCTCCTCCATCGCCTCCTCCTGTAGCACTTGCACCATGGCACCTGTGAGCTGCCCCCCGCTACGTTCCCACAGCGTGGCGAGCCCCAGCGGCGAGTGGTAGTCCTCGCGCTCGCCCACCAGCAGGTCGTGGTGCAGCAGCTGCAGGTGAAGGGTGTGCGTTAGCGATGTGGGTTAATACACAGCAGGGCAGCCAGGGGCGAATGGTAGTCCTCGCGCTCGCGATCCAGCAGGTCGTGGTGCTGCAGCTATTGGTGTGGGGATTTGGTGTTCCTCAACCCACAGCTTGGCCACACGGTGTGCGATCAACGCAACCGGTGGTGCGGCCTCGGCAACCACTGCTGGCCCTCACCTCGATCATGGCCCTGTTGCGGGTTGAGACTGTGGGTTGACGCCCACCCCTACCTCGCTACCTGCACCCTCGCACTCTCTCAACACACAGCCCTCACCTCTATCATGGCCCTGGCCCGCCCCACAGCCACACGGTGTGCGACAGGTGTGCGATCACCGCAACCCGTCGTGGGGTCCCCGCCCACCCCTGTTGCCCATCACCTCTATCATGGCCCGTGCCCGCTCCAGGCTGTATCCCTTGTCGCCGTTGTCCCCGAACGCCTGGTACAGCCGCTGGACGAGCAGCTGGGGGGTCAGCATGGTGCTGACTCGAACCTGAGGGGATGAGTGAAGCGTGTGGCTGTGGGTAAGCGTGTGCCAAGGTGGGAGCAAGTGCTGCGGTGCGCTGGGCACTTATGGCGATCCCGCCGCCTTCCGGTGACGTGCTCACATACGCAGTGAGCAAATGCTGTTTCCAGTGCTCACTGCATCGGGTGCTTCCCTGACGTGCACCCTCACGCACCAATGATGCTTCGGTCTGCCCAGGCCAGCACGGCAGGCCGCGATGACCGAGTTCCGTACCGCACCGCATCGACCTCAGAGCCGCAGTTAGTGTGCCCTGACTGCCGTGCTGTACTGCACCCTACCACACCTCTGACGTGTGTCCGCCATGTCATAGCACACCCCTACACTTTGCCAGGCGCCACTCAGTCTTCAGCACTATATGCAGTGCCGTTCCGTACCGTGCACCCACCTCCGGCGTGTGGCCCAGCAGATCCGCCACGTGCCCCACGTCGTCGCCCATCATGCCGCCCGCCCCGGTGTCGAAGCACACGTCCAGCGCACGGCTGCCGTACACCTCCGTACGGGGGACGGGCGGATGACACGTGGCCAGGTGTGTGGTAGCCACGGCGGCCTGGGGGCCCACGTGGGGGACACGGGGCAACGTGGGAATCAGGGGAGGGCAGGGAGGGGCTAGTGGCGAGCAGCTGTGCGGGGCCATGGATGGGGCCACGGTGCGGGGCGATGAGATGCATCTGTACGAAGCTGGCCTGTGTGCGAAAGGACAACGTGCCTGGGTTTATGTTGGCGGCAGGCGGAGGCTAGGCTACCTTTGCGCAGGGTCGGGAGGCACCATGCGACGGTCTCCCTTGCGTGAGCTGTTGCGTCAGGAGAAACGGACCAAGGCCAGCCTACTGCCATTCGTATAAGTTTATAATGAACGCTTCAGTGCTTAACACTATCCTTGCCATGCGTACATATTGCTGCTCGAATGCAAAACGCGCGAATCCATTTGCCAACTTCACTGCGCGCTTCCCGGGTTGCTGCATTTTGACACCGGAGCATGTCTTCACCGCTCAAATGATACTCGGTACTCTCACTTGCGCAGCCTTACTGGACCGCGTTGCTGCGACATGCACTCCGGGACCAGCCCGAGACCCACCCGCCTCATGCGCGGCAGGTCAAACGACTGCCGGACGTGCGTGTTTCCCAGCCTCGCCAGGTTGACCAGCGTAAGCAGGTAGGACGCTTGGCCCAGGCCCGAGCCCTCGTCGCACACGCCTGCACAGCACCAGTCGGCAGCACACACGGTCATCTCAGGACACGGTATCCCCACGGCACGATGCACGTGTCCTTAGCGCATGGCCAGGTCCCCACACTCAGCTTCACCAAAAGCAAACACACGCCACCTCAGTTACAGGGATCCATCCGGCATTGCATCACGCCACCGTCAAGCGCGGGCGTGGAGCATGCGTCATGTGCGTTGACTTCTTCTACCGCTGCACACCTGCCCGCTACTGGTCCCCTGCTGCCATGCATCATTAGCACACTCCTAGGATCAGAGGATTAGGGGCGCACCATCACACCGTGCGAATGCCTAAGGTGCATACGCTCCATCAGTACTGCCCACCCTCCTACATGATTTCCTCCCGCTTTCGCGTACCCACTCTCCCACCTGCCCACACGCCATCGCAGCCGGACGCGAGGCACTCCACCGCCACAGCCCCGGCCAGGCCCCGACCGTGCGACACCCGCGCCAGCAGCCGACCCGTGCGCCACCCAGATTCCGCCATGGTACGGCGGAGGGCGGCGATCCAGGGCGCAACCTCGAAGGGAAGGAGCATGCCTGGGGAGGGAAGCAGGTGTGTGGGTTACCGGTAACACACATGGGGTAACGCAGGGCTTGTGGTGTGCGGTGTGGCAGGAAGGAGGGTTGCCACGCTTGAGACAAGAAGCGCGAAAGGAAGTGCAACAGTCATCACGCTGCGTTAGGCATACGCATTTGCAACTGCATTCTGGCCTAACAACCCACCTGTGTCCTCCTGCACCAACAGTCCCGCGGGTCGCTCCCCGCGCGGCAGGCCAGCCAGGCCCCGGACCAGACCCAGTACCGACCCGGCACGGCCCAACTCCCGCCCTTCTCCCTTCGAAACCCGTTGCTGCTGCTCCTGTTGCTGCTGCCATTTGCCTTGTTGCTGGTGCGCAGAGCTGTCTGCCGGGGCAGCGGTAAAACCCGCCAGATGTATCCAAACGGGCGCCTCCGCCCTTGAGGGTGCAGCTGTCTGGTCCTCTTGACCTGTTGTGTGCTCGGATTGAGCTTGGAGGTGCTCACTGATGTGGCGGCAGCGCTGTGCGATGAGCTGCACAAGCCTTGGCACGCCGTCCGGGCTGCGGCCACGCAAGGTGCAGCCACGCAGGGATTACTCGCGGATGGGGGACGGAATGAAGGTAATACGGGCAGGAAGATCATGTGTGTGCGCAGTAGGGGTGCGCGGTCCCAACAAGTGCCACGCACACACAAATGGCTGCTGTCAACCAATTATCCACCTCGATGTATGGAACATGCGATGCCAACATGCGAATTGGCTTCGTGTGCTGCGCCTTCATGTCGTCGTGGCCTTGACCATGGTGTACACTTGCAGGTGTTGGCGACCCACCTCCAGTCCAGCCGCTCGTCCATCAGGTTGAGCTCCAGTACGAATGTACCGATGATGTCGTACCGCGGGTCGGTCAGCAGCAGCTGCAGGCCGGCGGGCGGGGCTGGCGAAGGCCGTCCATCTGTGGAAAGGACGGCAGCAGGAACCTTACAGGTAGGAGAGCGCAGCGCGCCTTTTGGCGTCATTGCGTGCTAAAGCTTCTATATTGCATGGGGGTTGATCTTTGATGGCTGTTGGAGCCAGAACACTCTGGACAAAGAGCTTGACCGCGCCAATGCGAATTCACAAAGCCCTTCAATAATCGTACATGCCGCACGGTGGTTGTTCCCCGTACTCACCAGGCTCCACGCCGTCGTACAGGTCTACCCACGCAGCGCAACCGCCGTTGCGCAGCCGGCGGCCGCCTGCCCCTGCCCCTCCATCCACACACCCTCCCTCCTCCTCGGCCTCCTCGGTCTCCTCCTCCTCCTCCTCCTCCTCCTCTGCCTCGTCTCCATGAGCCTCGGCTTCCGCAGCAGCTGCCAGCAGCTGCTCGTCCGGCAGTACGACAGACCTGCCTGCCACGTGGCGGGCTATGACGTGCGTCGTAACGCCCGTGCGCTGTACGGCACGGAAGGCGTCCGCGAGGCGGGCGGAGGGGCTTGGGGCAGAGGCGGACGGGGTGGGCGGTTGCGGCGGCGGGGTGATGGTGGTGGCGGCGGCGCCGATTACATCACTGGCGTCCTGGCGATGGCAGTTACATGGGGTGTAAGATGGGGACTGCTTACTGGAGCATGTGGATTGAGTCATTTGACTCTGTAAATGCCACAGTGAACCATCAGGCAAGTGCAATTCACATGGAACGTGCACAACACGCGCCCGAAGCTCCTCGACGCAAGCTCTTACTACAGCTGCGCCTGCCTCCATTGGCGCGCAGCCCGACACCCACGGCATATGCCAGCATGTGCAGCAGTAGAACCTCCACGTCCAGGACGATGGTGTCTAACGCCAGCAGATGCCGCACACAACACTGCCTAAGACAACCTGCTCCATAGCTGAGCACCTTACACCTCCAGCACTGCCATGCAGGACCTACCGCGACGCCTAGCACAGTGGTGTCCAACGTCACCAGGTGCCACACACAACAATTCCTGACACACCCATTTTCGTAACTTAACACCCTGTACACCGTGCCCACCCACACTGCCATCAGGACCTACCGCTACGTCTAGCACGGTAGTGTCCAGCACCAGGGGCGCCAGCCGTTTGAGTCGAGCCAGTCGAGCCGCCGCAAGCCGTGCAGAGCGCGCCGCAAACGTCGGTGTTGCTGCATGCGTCTCGTGCGGCGGCTGCGCCGGCGGGACCTTCAGGATCCCCTCCCCTGCAACAGCAGCAGAAGGACGAACATCCGGAGCCTCCGCGTGTACGGCTGCTGCTGCTGCGTTGCTGTCGCACCAAGCTGCGCCCATGGAGCTCGGCCCTCCAGGTGCGGCGGGGCTTGCGGCTTGGGCTGGGCCGTCCGGCGGCATTGGGTGTGGGAACGAGGGCGGTGGGGCCGTGCGATGCGTTGCGCAGCTGTGTACGTAACTGCTGTTACGTAATCCGGGATTGAGGGTCTAGTCTGTCTGCTGGATGAGGGGCTGGTGGGTGGGTACGGCTGGCTGGCACGGCAAAGAGCTTGGAGGGAGGGCCGCTTTGCTTGTCCTGTCGGTGGCTTGTTCGTCGGGTGCGCAGGCGTTACAGCTCGCCGATTTTGCTTGCTTGTCTCGACGATAGGATATAATGTAAGCGGATTGATTTGTGTGAATGGAAGCTTTGCCAATTGTTAAACCGCTAGCCGTTAGCTGCACTGGCAGGGCTGCAGCAAGCTCGCAACCAGGGACCGACGGACCCGTGGGTCGGTGAAGGGAGGGTATGTGCGCCTGAACTTGTCAAGATAGAAACATAGCAGGTGTGAATGTCAGTACATGTTAATGTCAACTCTGTGATATGCGGTCTTGCGGTTACGCGAAGATGTCAGGCGCATGGCATCTGACATTTGCCTTCGTTTGCGGAGATCCGCTCGCGTCAGTCCGACGCCGCGTTGGCATTCCAGGTCCGGTCGCGCCTGACCCGATACAGCGAGGCACGCTAATTGACTGCTGCACGCACCCTAACAACCAAATTTCTTCGCTGTGTTTGGCCCTGTAATTTGTACCGCATATGCTTGCGTGTCTTCGGGGTTGATCGTCTTGCCCCGACTCCGACTTCGTGCAACTCACGAAGGTGGCACGTGGGTCGTCTAAGCCGGGGCCAGGAGACTAGCGCTCGCGGCGCTCCAACTCGCATGCAAGGGCTTGAGGACGGTTGCGCTGTGGAACCGGCGGGGCCAGCGGCCGCTGTTGCGTGTGCGGCCGGCCAAGGCCAGGAGCACGACAACGACCACCAGGAGCAGGTGCGCTAGCTGATGACGGGGCCGCACGACTGCAACTCGTGCTCACACGTGCACGTGGCCTTCGGTGCATGCTGCTGCATGTATCCCGACGTAGCGTTACCGCTGTCAGGGGTCGAATGAGAAGGAGTGGTGCGAGAGCCCGGCCTGTTACCCGCGGTGAGGTTCACATGAAGCCACTGACACGCATCTGCATACCATTTCCCCAACTGTCTCTCTGCTGTTCCCTGCTGCCCTCCCGCGACCTCGCCCACCAGGAGGACCCGATCCTGTACGACCAGGTGGGTTCCGTACTTGTGGGGAACACACGCGCTCATGCAGTCCCGCTGGTTGGGCAGAGGCTATGTGAGGGAGTGAGGGAGGAGTTCCTTACCTTTTCATTCAGGACCTGGACCAGTCTGAACAAGTCGCGTTCCCATGGGCCCTGCTCCCACATGCGCCGTGGACCCATTGGGCCGCCGTGCTTCCACTTGTTGTTACCGTAACCTCCCGCCCGCCCTGCACCCCTTCTCATCCAGGATGTCCTTGAAGAGCTGCGTGACTCCAAGCTGCGGCGGCTGCGGGAGTTGCGCCCATTCGTGCTGGACAACAGCCTCAGGTGCGTACTGGCCAATCGTCCAAACGAAAGCCGTGCTATTGCAGGACGGAACCCAGAGCGCCATGGTGCTGGTCAGCAACCTCGTGGCTGCTGATCCTGTCACACGATCATGCGTCCTGAAGGCAGGTGTCGCAGTACGCCGCGCTCCGGTAGCTCCTGCGCAGGACGGCTTTCACCCTGTTGAGCGTGTTCGCCTGTGTGCGCATGCAGGGAGACCAACGTGGCAGCCATTCGGGGGCACACGCTCAAGGTGCGTGGGACATGGTGGGCTAGGGGCTACACGCTCAGGGTGGGTGGTGGGGAAGCCAGGTTATGCATGGTGGGGTGCGGGAAAATGTCGGCAGGGTCGGCAGTGGTTATGGGAGGTAACGGGTGTGGGTAAGGGGTGTAGACTTTCTTGGGGCCGCACGCGGAAGATGGGCGCTTGGGGAGGCAGGCCATGCTTGGGATGTGTTGGATGTTGACAGGGTCGGCAGTGGGTATGGGAGGCAGGTACTCGGTGTGGGTTAGGGATGTAGACTTTCCAGGTCAGGGCCATACGCTCAAGGTACGCGATTGGGTATAGGAAGGTGGGGCAGCTGTACTTGCTGAGCGCCTTACCAGGGCAGCACCACCAGTAGCTCGTGTGTGCGTCCTTTCGTGCTGTCTGCAGCAGGTAGGTAGGGTAGGCTACGGCACATGGTTGACCACATGGTTGACCACTTCCTTGCCTGATCACTAGCAGTACAGCGTGTGGTCCTACCCGCCTCTCTGCGCCTGCAGGACAAGTGGGAGCTCGTGCGGTTGGTCAAGGAGAGCAACATGGGCCAGTGGGTACGGGTGCGGGTGTGGGCAGGGAAAGCAACACGTGAACTTGTGGGTGCGGCCGTGCATTTAGAAATAGGGGGCATGGGCCGATCGCTGCGGGGCTTGGTGAGGCAATATGGTGCAGGTGCGGTATGGATGCGGGGTACGTACGGGTGTCGATGCACCACGGCCTGCGACATTGGATTTGGGCGTTCCGTGGTCAGGCTTGAGGGAATGCGACAGGGCGGGGCTGCCAGCCAGGGCGTAGGTGTGTGCAGTAAGTCTGCGAGCGGCCTGGCCGGGTGGTTGGCTTAATCACTTCGACCCTACACCACCCCACCTCAGGTACCTGGTGGCCAGCTTCAATGCACTCAAGCAGGTGGACGACCAGTTCGTGCTGGTGGGTGTGGGTTAGGGTGCGTAGGGCATGTGCATTAGCTTTCAGCTGCGGGGTACCTGATGGCCAGCTTTAAAGCCCTCGAGCAGGTTGACGACCAGTTCTGGTGGAAGTGTATTAGCTGCGTGGGTCAGGCCTTGCGTCGCTCTGCTGGGGCTAGTGCGGAAATGACGGAAGGCAATGGAGTGTCGTCATGGGGGCGTGTGTAAAGGCATGCGCAGGGGCGATGAGGTGCGGGGTCAGTCCATTGGCCATGGCAACCACGCGCCCGCCCCCTTAGCTCACCGATCTGCTGCTGCAGCTGCCTCCAACAGCAGGTGCTGTTGCTGCCCTTCGTCCGGCGTGTGCATGTGCAGGACATGAAGGCCAAGGGCGTCATGTGCAACAAGTGCTTCGGCTTCAGCGAGTGCTGGTGGGTGCATAGTGTGCATCGTACGTCGTGTATGCGATGCGTTGTGCGTTGTGTGTTGTGCCTAGCGTGTGGTGTCATGGCGCGGCATGGCACCTGCGCATGGAAGCGGTTGGTACAACTCCGTCCACCGCTGCATTCGCGCCACATGCCAACCAGCAAACGCACCCCCACCACGTGTTCCACTCACGGCCTTACCCTACGCGCCCCTGCCCGTTTGACCTCCCCGCATACCTACCACACCCAGCCTCACCCGTGCCTGACCACTCTTTATACGCCGCCATATGCTCTCTTGCCCTCCCTCCTCCTCGCTTCACCTCCTCGTCCCATGCAGACGAGAGGCGAGAAGCCCATGGCGCCCCTTTCCTCCCCGTACTCCAGCCATTCCCAGCAGTACCCCTAACATACACGCCATACGCTCATACCCGGCCAAAGGGAGAAGTGGGACGCCCAAGGAGTTCCCTTGATGGACGTACCGCTGGGTCTGGCCAAGATGCGGGCGTACGGCGTGACAAATGCCGTTCTGGAGGCCAACTTCGCGTGCAGAGCCACCAACTGGGACAGGCAGGTGTATTAAGACTCCGTGTGTTAGGACGCAGTACAGGAGGGGCAAGGGACACTTTGTATGTTTCCACCAGCTGCGTGCCGGGCCAAAAGAAAGACGGGCGGGCGGCACCACCGTACGCGGGACACGCATCGCACGTCCTGTCAATGTGCCGGTAGCAAGTGTTTCGTGTGGCACATTAAGACAGATCAGACCGAGCACCTCACCGCCACGCCACCGCCACTGCCCTAGGCACCCGTGGGGTGATACAGTGCGTGCGGTGCAGTACCTGCAGCCATTTGCTTCGATGCATGCTTTAATTACGCACCCCTTGCAGGTTCGGCGAAGACGGGCTGTTTGCGCTGCTGGAGGAGCGGTGCCGATGGGCGGTGGAGCACCTCTCCCCTCCTGCATCACCTGCTGCTGCTGCACCAGGAGCTACTCCCCAGTCCACACCCACACCCACATCCGAAGCGCCTGCGCTTCCCACCGGACAGCGCCGAGCTTCGTGCTTCATCAGTTGAGTGCATCGGGGGATACGCATACCGGTATGCACGCTGGTCTCTTTGGGCTGGCAGCATCTTGAACCAGTCTAAATCCAAAGCCGGGCCGTTGCGTTGTTGAGCAGATGGCAAGCTATATTCCCAGCTTGGCGCACTGACCTCACGTACGGGCTGTACCCTTACCCACGTACGACACGACTTCCTGTAAGCAACCGCCTTAAGGGTGGCCCGCGTCCCCAGCACCTGCTTACCAGGCTGCTGCGTCTGTGTGCAGATGAACCAGCTGCCTAGTGTTAGTTCAGGTCCGCTGTAGCGTCACACTATTGCATGTGCATATGTTGTATGTCACGCAGACATCCGCGACTTCGTGACCGCCATGGAGGAGGCGCCCGGCCGCGTGCTGCACGTGGCACGGCGGCTGGGCGGCCTGCCGCGTGACCACCGACCCGTGGGTCTGCTGTTCGAGGAGCCCAGCGGCGGGCGCTTCCCCTTCGAGGTGGGGCCGCTGGTGGCCCGCCTCAGGCAGGTGAGATATGAGAGGCTGAGAGTGGGTACAGGGAGGGGATGGAAGATTTAAGGGTGCTATGCCTAGGTTGGGTTGGGTTGGTGGGTCCTTTCGAGTGCTGTGTTTGCGTTTTTCGGGGGAAGCAGCGGGGGAAGCGAGCAGCCCCGTCCAGCGGTCTGCAGCTTGGCTACCGATCGCCGATACGAGACCCCAGCGGGGAGTGCTTTGGGTACAGCCACAGTAAACAGTGCCAAGGCGAGCGCTGGGATGGACGAATGGGATTGGATGTTGCCCCAGATTGGCCGGTTACCATCCTGCCAACCGCCAACCACCAACGCGCACCCCAGGCCATGACCGAGGGCGGCTGGGCGGACGGCCACCTGCTGGTGCACGTGCACCATAACTACGGCCTGGCACAGGTGCGTGCATGTGTATTAGCATCGGGCGCACCTGTGTATTAGCACCGGGGTACACCTGCGCCGTGTTCTGCAGACGGCCATCTGCTCGTGCACTTGCACCACAGTTACGGCCCAGTGCCCGGTGGTGGTGTATTAGTGCCAGGTGCACATGTGTACCGTATTAGCGCCTTACCATTCCTGCATCTGGCAGCCCACCCTCTCAAACCCATGAAATTCGCTCCCCCCTGCTGTTAGGCTGTGGTGCTGGAGTACCTGGCCAGCGGCTGTGACGGCGTGTGGGCCGCGCTGTGCGACGAGGGGGCGGCTACCGGGCACGCAGGTGAGCGGATTGCGGACAATGGGTGTCATGTGGACCGGTGGGCAGTTTCCGGCATTGGGGGGAAGTCTGCAGCCTCCGGGGGCCGAGCAGTACGACGAGGGGGCGGCCACGGGGCAGGCAGGTGGATGGGTGGCGGGGCCGGGCTGGGGGATGTACGGCAGGGAGAACGGCAGCTGCATAGGTACAAGGGTCAGGCAGGCAGGCGTTAAGCACGCGCAGACCGCGGGTGGTGCGGGCGGGAACGTCCACGGAAGCCAGGTGGAGCTGGTACTGAGGCAGAAGTGGAAGATCGGAGTGGCAGAGGAAGTGGAAGGCAAGGGTGCGGACTGGCGATGGAAAAGCAGAAGCGGACGCGGTGCAAGCGGATGGGTTGGAGGAGGGTCGCAGCTGCACCTACCCAATACCGTGTAGCGTGCCGTGCTCAGAGTCTCCCACTTCTACCACAGCATGGCAAGTGGCTGTTGAAACCGCGCACACTGTGCGTGTCGTACTCCGTACTGCTGCACGTGCCCAACTGCCACGTGCAGGCTCCTTCGTCACGCTGGTCAACCTGGACCGGCTGGGCAACCCACACGTACGGCAGCAGTACGACCTGCAGGCGCTGAGGCGGGCGGCGGCGGACATGACACGGGTGGTCACAGGTGCGTGCAGTCGCCGGGCACTTTGCGTAGGGGGCCACAGGTGCGACCGCCGAGGGCAATGTCAGCGGGACTTCAGCCCACAGGACGTGACGGGAGCAGTGTTGGGTAAAATGCCCAGAGCATGCACAGACACATGTGACGATTGCAAAATCTCCCAGCCCCAAGTGACGCAGTGTCGTACACCTTGGTCGTACATCCTTTAATGCAGGGGAGGACCCCCACCCCCGCACGGAGGTGTACGGCGCCCGGGCCGCTGCGCTGGAGCCCGTGCTCTAAGGAGGAAGCATAGGGCGGTCGAGCAATGGAGGAACCATGGCCGAAAGCAGCCAACAGACACACGTGCGTGTGGGCGAAGTGAGCATGCAACACCAACTTAGCACCACCCGGTCGTGCCGGGTCCGCCTGAAACACCACCCAGCGGGCATGCATGTACTAGGAGCGGTGCTGGGACGATAAGCATATTATTTATCAGGTTAGCAATTGAGGCTCAGGCTGGGGCCTGCCGAGGCTGAAGGTCACCGGATTGTCGGTTCATCTGCTGTTACGAACCGCGCTTACGTGCGCTTGGAGTGCGCAGCGTCAGTTGGTGGCTTGAGAGTTGAGGTCGAGGCCTGGATCCATACGCTGGGGGCAGAGCGCATACAATATGAACCTTCCTTGCTGCACAAGCCAGCAGCCGCTGCAATCTGATTGGCCCGGGTGTGCTGCCAGACTGTCTGGATGTGATGGCGCAGCAGTTGCGTCAAAATGGTTTGTTGCTTCCCTGCTGGGCTATGCGTCGTTTGGGATATGCGGCTGCTTACTGCTTATTGCATGGGGGCTGGACGTGGATGCATTGGTTGATTGCGGACGAGGCAAGCGAGAGTCCGAGACACAAGCGCTTCAAGCAGGGAGGAACCAGCGAACACGTTACACACGGACTGGCGGGTGCGTAGTTAAGCCACACTGGACCGTCTGCCTGACAGACCACCACCCGCACACACAGCGCAACGTACCGCATAGGCGCAACCTCACGTCTCGTAGTACCACCAAAGGGCAGCTATGCACAAGCGTAAACGGCAGCAACGATCTGTGAGCCAGCCTACTAACCCTCGTGCATATGTCTGACGCTGGGCAACACATCGTGTGCTGTGGCTCCCATGCGACGCCCAGACCGTCAACACATGCTTGTGGCTCTTTGCACCCTTGCCTCACAACTGATCCAACACAATCGACGGCACCGGCGAGTGCTGAACTGAACCCTAAGTGAGCCTACAACAGCAACGTAGCCTCACCGAGGCCGCCATGCCACGTGCCACGTGCCCACCCCTCCTCACCAGCCAGGTACGTTGGCCTACGCTACCACAGGTACGGTGGGACAGGCAGGTGAGTCCAGCAGCGGCAGGGGCTGCGCAAAAGCACCAGGTGCTGCTGGCGCCGCAGGAGCAGGAACTGCTGCTGCTGTTTTGTTCTGCCAGACGGCCATCCAGGTGCGCCAGCATGACCTTTATCGTGTCGGCATCACACCAAGGCACGCACAGCACCTTGAGACGTGCCGCAACTGCCCGCCCGCCCTCATACGCCGCTCTCTCTGCTGCCGCCGCCCTTGGCCCTGCGCTGCTGCCGTCTCCCCCACCCTACCCCCTGACCGGCCCCCTGCCGTCTCCCCGCACTGCGCACCCACGCACGAGTCCGCCCGTGCTTGGCGCTCTTGCTGCTGCTTACACACTCCTTGCCTGCCGCTGCTGTCACCACCACCACCACCGCCGTGGTACGGCTCTGCAGCGTGATCGTCGCCGTCCTGTTCCCCCACCGCCCACCCTTTAAGCACAGCGCCGCGTGCCTTACACCCATTGCACCTGCATACGCCTCGGCCACCCTACAAGCCGCACATGGCCACGCTGCCACCGCCATCAACGCTCCTGCTTCCGTTCACCGCATCTCTTGACACGCCTGACACGCCTGCAGCCCTGCCCAGGGCTGCCGCGCCCGCCCCCCTGTGTACATTAGGGCCTGAAGCAGCCATCCCACCAGCGCCGGTCAGTCAGCAGCCACCAGCGCAGCCGGAGCGCCCACGGCCCCATCCCTTAACCCAGCCGCCAGCCGCCACCCAGGCTTCCCCAGCTAGCGCCCCCCGCCCTTCGGCACCAGGACCCCACCGCTGCGGCTGCTGCTGCTGTTCTTGCCGCCGCAGCCCCGCCGCCGCTGCCAACATGGACGCCACGTCGCAAACATCCAGCAGCGACCCTGGGGGTTGCTGTCCAAACGCCTTCCCAGCTGCGCTACCCCGCCGCCCCGCCCCCCGGCCCCCGCCATCCCTGTCCCACAGCACCCGCAGCCGCCACGCCCTCCCGCCCTGCCATGCCCGCCGTGACCCCACAGCCCCCTGCCGTGCCGTTCCTGCTGCTGCTGCTGGTGCTGGTAGTCTTCTTCTGTGTTGCAGTGCGCCCCCCTCTGCCCCCGGCAAGCCCAACTGCCCCGAGCACCCGCTGCGCAACGCTGCAGCGTAGCATACCACCTCCCCCACGACCATACTACGCACCCCGCCGCCCTGCGCCGTCACCGCCACCCGTACGCCGCCGCCGCTGCTGCACCCCCCGCCCTCGCCGCCAGCCCCAGGTGTCCCCAGGGCCCCAATGTGCACGCCGGGTTGTAAGCTACCTTCGCTGCTGCGCCTGCCGGAGGACAGTTGCTGTCGGCCGCGCGGCCAGCGCGCTAGGCCTCCTACTGAGGGGCAAGTGCGCCTCGCGTGCCGCAGTCGATCCGGAAAGTCACACCGCGGTGCTGCACGGTGCAGCTTTCCACAATGACTCGGTGCTCGCCGGGGTCCAGCTTCCGGAAAAGGTTGCCAGCCGCCTTCGCCACCTTGTCCTTGAGCTCGTCATCCCCCACGTAGGCCTGCGCGCACACCTTGACCTCCTCGTCAAACAAATTGTCGGTGTACTCCCCAGACAGGAACCGGAAGGGGTGGACCTGTTGTTGGCAGATTGGGGAACCAGAAAGAAACATGCCCGTGGGAAGTGAAATTCAACAACGGCAAAAGGGGAACCTCACGGACACAAACACATAGGCGCCACTGTTACGCGCAACCCCAGAGAAAAACAGTCCTGGGGCCCAGACCCACCTGCCCAACCATGCCATACAGGACTTCGGCGCTACAGTACCAGGTTGCAAGAAGACATTTCCACCCTGACTTCCTTCCTGCAACCTGTGCCCCCCTCCTTTCTGCATCCAGTAGCCACTCTGGCATCTAGCACAGGCTCACCCAGGGTGGCGTGTATGCTGGCATCCTGAAAGGGCAGTCCAGCGCTTCGGACAACTGGTCCTGAGCGTCGCACGCGTCCGTCATCAGGAAGCCGTCCTTCACCGTCCAAACCTCCAGGGCAGCCGCAGCCATGCTTGCCAGCGCCCCAAACTTGAGCACATCCTCGAAGTCCATGTCGGTCGCGCGAAGGTGCAGAACGTAAAGCTTCGCAAACAGCCGCACGTTGGGGGCCGTCGCGGTACCGCTGAGCTTGTCCAAGGCCATCGCCGCGGCATATGTGAGCTTATCCGCCGGGTAGCAGTCCATGTCAAGCTTAAGCTCTGCCGGCTCTGCAGCTGCCTGGAGCTGGCATGGCGCGCTGCTTCGTTGCAGGAGCCCACTGTATAGCTGCTCGAAGTCTGCTGTCGACATTTCCTTGGTGACGAACAGTGTGTAGTGTTCTCCGCAGACAACCCCGTCGCCTCCCGCCAGCGGAAGTTCCAGTAGGCCGTCGTTGACGAGGCCCAGGCCTTCCGGGAGGGTACAATTGGCCGGTAGAACACTGCAGTCACTCATGCCGCCCAGGAACTGGTGAATCGCTGGGCTGAGGTTCGGGTCTGGCGAAAAAAACGACACTCCCCGCCATCGACCTCCGTGAGGCTGTACACGCAACGTGTAGACTGTTTCACCAGTAGCCGCGTCTACGCTGCTCTTTACGTCGCCATCGCGGGGGGCTCCTTGCCCGCTTTGCCAGACCAAAGGTAGAAGAGGCAACGCGCGAAGTAAGGGAGCCTGCATGACGGTCAGTTCAGTGTGATGTGCAGCCTCTATGCGGTAAGCAGGAACATAATACATTCGCCTTGAAGTCAATCCTTGGCGAGACATCCGCTTTGCATTGCAACTCTGCTGGCGTGTTTACTCGGGGCAACTGCCGCACGAACAAACTTGCACATGCAAGGCGCTGACACCGTGGGTGTAAGCACAAGGTCCAAGCTTACGTACGTCAGCATCTCAACAATCCCTGCAGCGACGAGGTCAAGAGAAACGTAGCACCTCCGATTCACTCCCACATACAGTCACCGGCTGCCGCCGTTGGGCGGCACCCTGTTGTGGCCCCTGTAAGCCACCCCTAGACCACAACATGCTCGTGCCCCTCTATGCACTGACATTTAGCATTTCATGTTACATTCCAGGTAGTGTGGCTACACGATCCTTTCTGGTCCCGATCACACCTGTCGGGAATGGCTGGCTCACGCATGCCAGTTGCCTGCTGACACGTAACCCCGCAACAGCAACGTAGCGACGATCCATGCCCAGTCCGACGCCACGTGCCACTAGCCACGTCATCCGCAATGCCAAGCCCGGCGTGACACGTGTCGTTCTCCCGGACCGCCGCGGCAGCCAGGTGCATATTCCAACAGACGCACCCCCCCTGCCCCTTGCCATCAGGGAGGTATCAGGCCCCAGCGTCAGAGTACAGAGCTTCCTCCGTACGGCACACTACTGTCCCCCGCCGTACTGCTGCTGGCCGTACTGTGCGCACTGGCCGTACTGCTGCTGCGGCTGCTGGGCCGGCGGCTGTTGTTGTTGTTGTTGACCCTGCTGCTGCTGCCGTTGCATCATCTGCTGCATCTGCAGCTGCTGCATCATGGCCAACGCGAGCAGCTGCTGCTGCTGTGGGTTAGCACTGGCTGCGTGCAGCTGCTGTTGGGCCTGCTGTTGGGCCTGCTGCTGCGGCTGCTGCGCCGCCTGCTGCTGTGCAGCCTGGTGCTGCTGTAACTGCTGGTAGTACTGCAGCAGCTGCTGCGGTGTGTACTGTTGCTGCTGCTGCGGAGCCTGCTGCTGCTGCTGCTGCTGCTGTGGCACCTGTTGCGGCTGCATTTGCGCCTGTTGTGGTTGCTGGTGCAGTTGCTGGGTGTACCCATGTTGCCCCTGCTGCTGCTGCTGCCCCTGTGGTTGCCCCTGTGGGTAGACTTGCTGCTGCGCAGCCGGCTGCTGTTGTTGCTGCTGCTGGTAATAACCATGCTGCTGTTGCTGTTGCTGGGTATGCCCCTGCAGCTGCCCCTGCGGATACACCTGCTGCCCGGGCTGCCCTTGCGAGTATCCGTGCTGTGTCTGGGCCTGCGGTTGCAACTGTTGCTGCGGCGCAGCCTGAGGGTAATACGCCTGCGACTGCCCCGTGCCCGCAGCTACGCCGCCCCCACCGTATCCCGCCTGAGGCTGCTGATGCAAGCTCTGTTGCAGCTGCTGCTGCTGCTGCTGCTGCAGCGCCGGCGCATGCGGCTGCATGTGTGCCTGGCCAGCATGGCCGTAGCCAACCATGCCACCACTCCCCTGTTGCTGCTGATGCTGCTGTTGCAGCTGGGCACGCGGTTGCTGCTGCTGGTGCAACTGCTGCTGCTGCTGCGCCACCGCCGCGGCCATCACTTGCGACAGCGGTGGCGCTGTCGACGACGACGCAAGCTGCGCTGCCGCCGCCGCCGCCGCCGCCCGCTGCGCCGCCGTCTGCGGCATGCCACCGACGCCGCCGTCACCTGGCCCCGTACCGGCGGCGGCTGCCCCCGGCGTGCCGTCCTCGCTTCCGTCCATCCCCTTGCGCCGGACGTAGGGCCGCTTGGTGTCCACGAGGCCCTCGGTGGCGCCCGGGGGAGGAGGCGGGTGGCTGCGGGCATATGAACACAGGGGCACATGCACGGCCAGTGTGGTCTCAGGCACGGCCGGGAACCATTGTGGGACAGATCTGCGTGACCCGTGAAAGCGCATTTCGAACCAGAGTGGGAGACAGCAGTGATGGGGAACAAAGCAGGGCCTTGGGAAGGCGGGACGGGAGGGGAAAGTTGCAACGCAGAGGGCAGGGGCGTGCACCAGGAGTAAGGAAATGCCGGGGGCCAGGAAATACCGGTACGGTGAGGGCGCCCCACTCACGCGGTGAGGAATAGGCCCACGGAGTTGAGCAGCGCGTCTGCGTCCGCGGGGCACACCAGCAGGTCCACGGAGGGGGTGGCGGGGCGGGCCAGCGGCGGCGGCGCGGTGTGGGCGGCGCCGCGGGCGCGGATGAGTTGCTGCGCAGGGAGAAGGCAGGCGGGAGCATGTGCATGCAAAAGTGTCGTTCAGAGTGTGCTAGGGAAAGTGGGAAAGGAGCATGTACATGGGAGGAAGACAGTGTGCAGGCGGCGCCGCGGGCGCGGATGAGTTGCTGCTCGGGGGCAGGCAGGAAGGGACGTTGCAGGGTTGTGGTGGGTTGTAGTAGAATCTGACGGCGTGGAGAAAGCGAAGCGTGTGAGGACTTTGCCGCGACACCTGCTTGAAGGCAGACTGCGTTCCGTCTAAAGCGCAGGGACGCGAGCGTGCAGCCCAATCGCAGGGCGTGCAGCACAAACACCGCTCCCACCTGCATGTTGGAGACCAGCCCCGCCGTGCAGGGCTGGCCGAACAGCAGGTGGCCCGGCCGCAGCACGCCGTTGACGGAGGCGGACAGCGACTGCGGTGTTTAGGGGCATGGGTTATGGGGGTCATGGATTGTGGGGGCCATGGGGGTCACGAGCGAACGTTGGAAGCATGAAAGGTGGTTAACCGGCACATGTCAGAACAATGTGAATGCGTTCGGCCCGCCTGCCATGCCGATTCGACAAGACTACAGTTGCCGCTTCAATGCAAAAACTGTAGTGGCAGACGCCAGAGAACGTCTCGAGTCTACGCGGTGTACTGGTTCGCAAGACGATTGCGGCCTTTCTAATTCGCGCTGCACGGGCATTAGCTCTGTATTCGTTGCTTACGGGTACGGCGACCTGTTACCCACCTGCACCGCGTCCCGGTTGAGGCAATCCACGAAGTGGCTCAGGTGCTCCTTGAACTCCCCCAGCAGAGCAACGCCGCTAGCCACACCCGCGCCGCCGTTAGCCGTCGGCGGCAGGCCCCCCGCCGCCTGCGCGTGCGGCCGGAACGCCGCCAGCAGCTGCGTGTACCGGTGGCGGCACCGCCCCGGCGTGACGGCGTCTGGCGGCAGCGGCGGCGGCGGCGGGCCGCCGGCGGCGGAGGCCATCGTCCGTACGGCGGCGCGGATCGCCTCCGCCACCGCTGCCCAGGGCACGGAGCTCAGCGGCGCCGCTGCAGGCGGCGGCGCTGAGCGGTCCAGCAGAGACGCTACCGCGCTGCACAGCGCGGTGTCCCACGACGTGTTCCAGACCGCCGGCGGAGGCGCCGGCGGCGCTGGCGGTGACGCCGGCGGCGCAAACCAGCTGCCCGGCGGCCCCGTCGGGGCCGGCGGCGGCAGCGCGAGGCCGTTGGGCCGGCCCATAGCTGCGCCGGCGCCGTCAGGCAGCGCGCCGGCGCCGGGGAAGAAGGCAGGCATCGGCATGGCGACAGCAGCGCCGCCACGCGGCCGCTTGGCGGCGGCGGCGGGGCCGCCACCCACGTCGAAGTCTGAGTCCCGATCGTCGTCTTCGTCCTCGTCCGTGTCTTCGGCGTAGCCCCCTGGCTGCACCGACGCCCGCCGCTTGCGCGGACCGGCGGCGGCGGCCGACCCGCCTGCAGCACCTCCGTCCGCCTGCTGCTGCTTCTTCGGCGGCCGGCCCATCTGCGGAAGCACACACGCAACAAGGGACATGCACTGAATACCACATACCTAGAACAACGGCTTGACTGGAGCTCACTTCAGACCACCCGCCCCCTTTTCTATTGCCGTCGCCAGCCCCCAGCACCCCATCAACTTGCACACCTTCACCCCCGTCGCCAGCCCTCAGCACCTCATCAACTTGCACACCTTCACCCCCGTCGCCAGCCCTCAGCACCCCATCAACTTGCACACCTTCACCCCCGACTCAATACACAGGTCCAGGCCCAGCGTGCCCGAACCCTCCGTCCCCATCTGCTACTGGTATGCTCCCGATCGCCAGCCTACCTTCTTGGCCGTCGTCGCCTTGGCGGGCGCCGGCTCCGGCGCCGGCGGCGGACCCCCCGGGTGCAGTACACTGCTGTAACCGTACACGCCGCCGACGCGCCCGGGCGGCGGCGGCGGCAGTGTCGCGGGGTCCAGCGGCGTGCCTGCCTCCGCCGCCGCCGCCGCCAGCCGTGCCACCTCCGCCTGCCACGCCGCCTGCGCCGCCGCCTCCGCCGCCTCGGCCTCCTTGAGGTGCTCCTCAACCAGCTGGGCGTATTCCTGGTATGCCTCGCCGGCTGCCTCGCGGTCCCAGTCTTCCACCTGTGTGGATTAAGGGTGCGTGTGTATTAACAGGTGCGACATCCAGGTGAGGTGCACCTCCACCAGCTGGGAGTGCTCATCAAGCGCCTCGCCCGCTGCCTCCTGGTCACAGCACTCCAACGCTGTGTGCACAGGTTTGCGAATGAGCAAGTGCACGAGGTTGCACACACTTGTTGCCCACGTCTTGCCACACCTTGGGCAACGGCCTACCTTGGCATACACCCTGCTGCTGTGCGGCTACCCCCCAACCCCACCCACCAGCTTCTCCTCGTCACTGCCCGACGCGGCCTCCTCCTCCGCCTCCTGCTGCCGCTGGGCCATGGCGTCCAGCTCCCACTCCTGAGGGTTGGAAAGGGTTGTGATCCTAAAAAGTATATTAACGTTTACCACGTCACGGCTTTGTGTTTAGCAGGGTTAATATTAAGGTTTCACAGTACCAAGACCACTGCCTCGCGCATGCCTCCCTGCCCCGCTTTTGATTCTGCAACCCGCAATCCATGCAGGCCGTTTGGCTCGTACAGTATGTCACCCGCTCCCCTTCACTCACCCTACTTCCTCCCCGCCACCACCTCGCTTGGCCCCCCACACCCCACACCCACCACAGTTTTCCCATTGCACTCGTCTATCCCACTCGCGCCTTCGCCCTGCCGTTCCACCCCACTTCCTCGGCCCCTAGCCCACCCACCTCGTCCTTGAGCCCCTCAATGGCCTTGCTGGCCGCCGCCTCCACATCCACAGGGTCCTGCTCCTCTAGGAAGCGCACCTGAGCGCGGGAGAAGGGGGGCAGAGGACATGGCCTGAAGTTTAACACACGTGCCGCACACCCATGGTGGTCGCGATGGTTGCGCAAGCGCAAGGGGGCGCCAGCAACGTCCGTCTTGACCGTCGCAGTACGTTCACATCATCCCCTGCACTAACCATAGCATGCACCACGCGCCACGTATTGCTCTATGGCCCCATTGCCCACACAAGGCAAACAGTGCGACGTCCAAGGCTCCCAGCGTGTCTTACCGCGTACTGCTCGATGGCCCGCAACCCTGTCTGCAGCCGCGCCAGCATGTCCGCAGCGCTGGCGGGCGCGCCGCCTCCGCCTGGCCCGCCGCCGTCGGCGCCGTCGCCGCCGCCGCCGCCGCCTGCCAGGCCCTCCAGCATGTCCAGATTGACGTCCGACATGTTGAAGCCGCCGCCAGCAGCGGACAACGCCTGCACGGGAAGGGCATTGCGTGTGTCTTAAGTGTGTTGACCACGGCGGGGGACAAGGTTTACGGTGCCTGTGCAACCACATGGCCCAAGGCTGTGTCTTAAGAAGACCGCGGCAACGTCCGCGGCCACAGACGAGATTGCGTCCAGACGCGGCACGTTTCGTTTGCCTCCCTTAGTTACCCAGCACGTTGCCCGCATCCACCGGCACCATGCCTGATGCATTGCATCCACGCAACAAACCAAACCGTCATCGCCAATCCTGTAGCCCCCTTCTCCCCATCGCCCACCTTTGTCATGGCGCCACCTCCCTCCTCCACCTCGCGTGTACAAGCAGCCTGCCACCCACCTAAATGAAGTCACCACCATGAAGTATTCCCCTGCCCCCTTTCCTGCCCCACTCCCACCTTGGCCATGGCGCCCCCTCCCTCCTCCGCCTCGTCCGCCGCCGCCCCCTTGCCGCCGGCCCCCTCCTCGTCGCCGCCGCCATCGTCGTCGTCGCCCCCGCCGCCATCGGCGCCGCCGCCGCCCGCCGGCGGCTCCCGAGTGAACTCGTCCATCTCCGCCGCCGCCTCCTGCTCGGCATCAGCCGCGGCGGCGGCGTCAGCGTCGTCCTCCACTCGCCGGAGGGCAGCCTGTTTGGGGGTTCAAGGGTTGAATTGCGTCCATTGTCCAAATAGCACGTGAATACCACGTAAACATAAACTGCAGTGATGCCTGTACTGTTTTCGTTGGCGTCGTCCTCCATTCGCCGGAGGGCGGCCTGTGGGCAATTCACGGAAAATTGAATGCGTCGTCCGGGATTCCCTGTACACTCCCAAGGGCCCACACGGTCCCCATCTCTGGAACTTGCTTTGGTATTTGCGCTTGTACTTCCCATCAACGCATCCCTCAACACACTCCCAAGGGCCCACACGGTCCCCATCCAGCCAACCCACGGGGCCCCGGGGCGCCCAAAGCCCAGCCTTCATACACTTGCTGTTCATGCCGCCTCCCCGGTCCCCTTGGCATGCCACTACCTGCGCACGTAGACTGCATGTCTCTCACGACTGCAAGTGACAGCAACTCAGCAAATGGCTGCAAGTTTCTCTGTAGCGTCCCTTGTCGAATGACCGTCCCGCTCATGCCTTCCCCATCGGCCCCTCCCCTCATCATAGAGGCCAGGGTCAGGCAACCTACATCAACCTTATCAAACGTGTCGTTCCCTCAACTTCCCACCCACCCACACCCACCCACCCACCCACCTTGATGTCCTCTGCGCTCATGCCTCCCCCGCCTCCCCCTCCCCCCATCATGGACGCCAGGTTCATCTGCGCCAGCATGTCTGTGGTAAAGCCGCCCGACTGGATGGCCAGGTAGTCCAGCTGCCGCTTCTGGTCGGACTTGCGCAGGATGTTCTCCTCAATGGTGTTCTCCGACACCAGGCGGTAGATGTGCACCTGGGGTGTGCACGACGAACGCCATACGCACGACGGGAGGCGCGTTGCTGGCATGTTGTATTGGGTCAAGGCATGTCCTCGATCGTGCCTCCTCGATGGTGTTCTCCGACACCAACGGGTGTACGACCAACAGCACACGTAGGGGAAGCGCGTTGCCGGCATGGACGTACGCCCGTACACCCACCCGTAGCCAACGGCTGGTAACTAACGGTAAGCGTACAATAAGCCGAAGGCCCCAACCGCCTGACGCACCTCTCTCGTCTGTCCGATGCGGTGGCACCTGTCCTGCGCCTGTGCGTCCATGGCGGGGTTCCAGTCGCTGTCGTAGAAGATGACAGTATCGGCGCCAGTGAGGTTGATGCCCACGCCGCCAGAGCGCGTGGACAGGATGAATATGAAAATCTGGGTTGGGTGGGAGGGACAATTGGACATTGGACGGCTTAGCGAGGTTGAGGGAAGTATGGAGAGTGGGGTTCGGGGAGGTTGCAGGAGGCGCCTCATGGGGCGTGTTGGGCGGCCGTGTCATGCCATGTGCGTAAGGGGATGGACGGAAGTACAGTGCAGCAGGGGCCCTGAAGTACTAAGACCCGCACAGTTCACCCCTGCAAGCTTCGAACTACAGTCGTTCGCATGGACGTGGTGCAAGGCTTGTGCCAACAGCCCTGAAGCCCTCAACGCACCCACCTTGGGGTCTGTGTTGAACTTCTGCATGAGGATCTGGCGCTGCTCGGGGCGTGTGGAGCCGTCCAGCCGCATGTAGGTGTGGCCGTGCAGGTTGAGGAACACCTCCAGCACGTCCAGCATCTTGGCCATCTGCGGGTGTGTATTAGCGGGGCCGTGTGGGGCATGTGTATTAGCAGGGCCGTCCGAGCGCATGCAGGTGTGGCCGTGCAGGTTGAGTAACACCTCCAGCACGTCAAGCATCTTGGCCAGCTGTGGGTGGACGTGTGTATTAACTTGCGTATTGGCGGGGCCGTGTGGGATGGGTGAGTGCCCTGCACTTGTAGGTTGAGGAACACCTCCAGCACGTCAAGCATCATGGCCATTTGCGGGTGTGTATTAACGCGGCCGTGTGGCATGTATGCGTGTGACGACAGTGCAGGTTAAGGAACACCGCCAGCACATTCAACATCTTGCGGCCATCTGCGGCTGGGGGGTAACCGCAAAGCGGCAAAGGGGAATCGGAAACAGTCGGCCTGCATAGAGCGAGGTTAGCGGCGGCTACGGAAAGCGGAAAACAACTTAATACTTACCACCTGATACGTACCGGCTGGGTTCACGGCTGAGGCTGCGGCTAAGCGTGGCGTCATGCTAAGAAACGCGCCGCTGACAACCCGGAACGCTCGCTGAAGGCTGGCTGGAGCTGACTGGCTGACTGAATGCACCCTCATGCCTATTGTCCCACGACGGTGCAAGCCGGCACAACGAACCCGCGCCCACCCATGTCAACCCGTCTCTCTGCGGCTGGGGGGGGTGTATTAGCAGGGCCGTGTGGGGCATGCGTATTATTGCTAACAGCCCCAGCACGACCAGCATCTTGGCAACTTGCATACCGCAAGGCCATCCGCACTGCTCAAGACCCTGTGTGTCCAAGATTAATGTATTTGGCGATATGGCATTCTTTCAGCCCCCACCCACCTGCGTGAAGATGAGCGCACGGTGGCCCCCCGCTTTCAGGCGCCGTAGCAGCAGCGCCAGCTCCTGTTTGCGGGGCGAGGGGTGATGCGGCGTCGTGTTCAACAGTAATGCCAAATCCGGTAAGGGATGAAGTGAGCGCAGTAGCGTCAGTCGTTCATGCTGGGGGGACGCATGCCTCAAGGGCGGTGCGGCGTGACCCGCTGCACCGCGGAGCGACCCATGGGTCATGGTGCGAGTATTCGACAACGACTACCGAGAGCCACAGGGGAACAGCCAAATCTCATCGTTCCTGTCCTGCGCACATGCCGTACCGCCGTACCTGCAGCTTGCCGCAGTCGTACTGGATCAGCCGCTTGTCGGGGAAGAACAGCTGCTGCCTGATGTAGGCCAGGCGCAGGGGAGCACCCCGCTCCGACCACTCCGACAGGGCCACGGCGGCGCGCCGCGCGCATGTGCGCACCTGCAGTACACAAGCATCCGCACACCAGAGAGTTGAACGCACACCATGTGAATCAGGAGCGCCTTTGAAGGAGCCGGGGGAGTGATGCAGGCAGCGTTGACGGCGGGTCGGTACCATGAATGGCGGCAAACTAGCCTTCCTCTGTGGGTGTCTCCAAGGCCAATCATTCCCGCTCCATGCCCTCAGGTTGAATCAGAGACATAAAGGTGGCCATCCTTTCCGCTGCGACAGGGCAACACGCCTTGCCAGTCCTCCATTTCCCCGCACACTCCCGCTCGGCGGACAATATGCCGCACAGCAGATGGTGACACGTGCCCATGCCACCCCTCACCTGGTCCGCGTCCGGCTGGCAGCACCACACGTCCGGCGGCGGCGCACGCGCCCTCGGAATGACAAACATGAACTCCCGCAGCAGGTCCTCAAACGCCGCAGCCCTGCACGCGTACGTGGGCGCCAGCTCCTCCAAAATGCTGGGCAGCAGCGGGTAAACCGACGCCATGCCGCTGCCGTACAGCCCGCCGCCGCCGCCGGCGTGCGCCGCCGCCGCCACGTCCCCGAAGAACCCTCCCTCCCCACCACCTGCCACGACATCGACGGCGGTCTTGCCGTTATAGTCGTAGTCCGTGACTTTTGCGGCCCCCGGCATGAGGGCCGAGGTGCTGAGGTTGGCGAACCGCAGCAGGTGGAGCAGGTTCCTGCCGTACAGCGGGCGCTGTGTGCTGCAGCGCTGCGCGCACAGCTCGGCGACCAGGCGCAGGCGCGAGGTGCGCCACGCGGAGCGCTTGGCCTGGTGGTGCGCCAGCGACTCGGCGAGCACCTGGTAGGCGGGGTCGTGCAGCAGCTGCCTGCGGGCGCAGACAAAACACAATATCCAAGACTGATCTATTTATTGGTACGAACAGAACGGCTGTAAGCATGTGTATGTTTGTTGGCCTGGTGGTGCGCCGGCGACTCGGCGAGCACCTGGTGGGCGGGGTCATGCAGCAGCTACCTGCAAACGCAGACGGCATAGGCAATGAATGATAATTAGTTTCAGGTTCAATATTGATGACGAAACATAGGGGACTCGTGAAGAAGCGACTCGGCTAGCACGTGGTAGGCGGGGTCGTGCAGCAGCTGCCTGCGAGGCAGGAACATGGCGACTTTGGCGAGGCATGAGCGCATGACTTCGAAAGGTATGTACCGTGTGATAACATCACCCAGTTACCATGTGTTGGTAGGCGGAGTCGTGCAGTAGCTGCCCGCATGTGCGGATGACACACGAATGCATCAGTACCTCAGCTTTGTCATGCAGTTCCTCTGACCTGAGACGATACGCAAGCAGGCACGGTGACGCTGTGTCAGGAGGCAGGTTGACCCAACACCGGTCACAAGTTCTCGAATTGGACCTGTGCGAGCGGTTGCTTGCACGGCATGTGATGCGGCGTCACGCACCCGAACTGCTGCTGCACGGCCGCCAGGTGCCCTGCTGCCGCGCGGGCCTTGGCCGCCGCCTTGCCCGGCACGTCGGCATCAGAGGGGGTGGCGGGCCACTCGGGCACACCGCACACCCTGGCCATGGTCGGGTACGACACCTGAGGGTACGACACAGTACGGTGACGTAAGTGTACGAATGCAGTTGCGGGGTCACAGCAGCATACCGTAGACAATGTAAGCGTTGTAGTGCCGATGAGGTCACCAATCAGCATGCCGCGTGCAGGCAGGCAATGTGTGCAATTGCATCACCCTGCACGTGTTGCTGGTACTCAACCCCAAGACACACCCTAACACACACCTGCAGCCGCATGACCTCCTCCGCCTCCCACGTCGCCGTGTCCTCCCACGCCGTCAGCAGAAGTCCCGCGCCCGCCAGCGTGTCGTACAGCCTATGGGTGGGTACGAGTTAATGTACGGAAGCAGCTCGGCGTATTGAAGATGAAATTGAGTAGCAGACCGGTCAGGGGAAACTTGCATCAGGTTGCAACCCAAGAGCACACCCCTGCGAGGTGTTAAGTTGCCCTGCAGATGCTTTAAACAGCACCGCGGGGGTCGATACCCCAGGCCCACCTGTGCGCCACACTGGCCGACCCGCACGCCCCAAAGTGACCCGCGGGTCGGAACGCCTCGTGGCGGCGCTCCAGGTCGCCCTGGAACTCGGGGCTGGCACCCACCGCGCCGCCACTGGCGGTGGTGGGCCCGGCGGCGGCGGCGGCCGCGGCGGCGGCGCCCTTGAGTACCACCGGCGGCGGGCGGTAGCAGGGGTTCATAACGCAGGAGGGGACCTGCACAAGCCGGGGGGCGGCGTAAGGGGGCAGTAGTGTAGGGTCGGTAAGACGACAACACATGGCTGATGGAGGACACACGGGTTCATGATGCAGGAGGGAACCTGCGAGGGTGCGGGGGAGCGGCGTAAGGGGGCAGGGGTCGAGGCTCGGGAAGACAACAACACTTGGGTGATGGAGGACTGATGGAGGATGCTTGGGTTCATGGCGCAGGAGGGAGACCTGCAACAGTGGGGGCCAGGGACATATGGTAGGACAATCTCACAGTGGGAGATTGGGGATAGGGCCAGGTGGATGAGTAAAAGCTGCAACGGCTCCCTGCCGGCACATGTTGCGCCGTCTTGTATGAAGTAGTGGACCGACATGCCCATGACTCCACGGAATCTCTGTAAACAGGCAACGCAAAGCTGGCTGTGCCGCAACGCCTTTGCCGTACATCGCTGCCGTACCTGTACGGTGATGCCCGGCAGCAGGTCGTACGACGACACGATGGGCCGCCCCTCGAACAGGTCGGGGTGGTTGCACACCTGCACAGGACAGGGCACCGAACGCGAATCAGTTGAAACTCCTTGCAGCCATAAACTGTAGTCCCTCGAGCTCCCCAGGCCCCGGTTGCCCACATGCACAACACAGGCAACAGCACGGAGCGCGGCTCAAGGTGCGACTCCCTGCAGCAGCCGAAATCCGAAGCCTTGAAACGCCCGCTGCCCCCCGCACCTTGCGCAGCGACATCAGGCAGTTTAGCATGCCCAGGAAGCCGCCCGTCTCCAGCTTCTTGCGCGTCTCGGCGCTGGCCATGTACTCCTCGTACAGCTTGCGCTGCCGCTTGCTCAGCCGGCAGTGCACCACGTGCTCGTGCTTGCCGGGCATCTGCCGCTCCACCTCGGACTGTGGGAAGGGAAGCAGAAAAACAATATTCTTGTAATATTACAATTTTGGTTCGAGAATTAAATAGAGGGACCAGCAGTGCACCACGTGCTCGTGCTTTCCGGGCATCCGAAGCTCCACCTCGGAATGAGTGTTTGGAACAGGGGAATGCAGGTGTAACACCTGATGTGCACCAGCGCTTGCCGAATACCTAGCGCTCCACATTCGGGCACAAGAGTCGAACGTGGATCAGGGAAAGACAAACTAGGGAAATGTGCACACCCTAACGCTGGGTAACCCATCCTCCACGGCACCACCAGTCCAACTGCCTGCCATCAAGGCCACCCATTGTTTCCTCGCGCCCCTTGCCCCCCATACGCGTACCTTGAGGCGGCGCAGCAGGAAGGGGCGCAGCACGCCGTGCAGCCGCTCCACCAGTTGCTGTGTGTTTTAAAAGGGGGAGGGGTGCCGTGTAAGAAGGGCAACGCAACCGTGCAGTTTCTCGCGAAGGCCAATGTGAAATAGGCGCCATACTCCCACTTTATTGCATGCCTCGCTGCCCTTTCCATGCCCGTCACCGGCATAAAGGCACAACATCCAAGACACGTGGCGGCACGCCAACACACGACGTTGACGCCTGAAGCGTTCCCCCCTGCACCTTGTCTGCCCATTCTAAGCCCCACCGTGTGGAATGCACCTGCAAACCTCCCTGCCTCCGCACCCCACCAGGTTGTAGGCCTCCTTGCCCTCTGCCTTGCGCTATCGCAGCCCACACCCCTCTGCCTTGCGCTATCGCAGCCCACACCCCTCTGCCTTGCGCTATCGCAGCCCACACCCCTCTGCCTTGCGCTATCGCAGCCCACACCCCTCTGCCTTGCGCTATCGCAGCCCACACCCCTCTGCCTTGCGCTATCGCAGCCCACACCCCTCTGCCCCTTTTTAGCCACTCTTTGCTGTACGCCCTTGCAACCCTTTCGGCCATGCACTTGTCCTATCTTGTTGCAAGCCTCGCTGCCCTCCACCATGCCCTACGACGCCCCTCTACCCCTTCCCGCCACTCTTTGATGAACGCCCTTACAATTCTATCGGCCGTGCCCCCTAGCCCCACCTTGTTGTAGGCTTCGCTGCCCTCCACCATGCCCGTCAGCGGGTTGCAGAACCAGTCGCGGAACTGGTCGTGGCTGGCGAACAGCCCCGGCATGAGGAAGTGCATCAGCGACCACAGCTCCATCAGGTCGTTCTGCAGCGGCGTGCCTGTGTGGATGGTGGTGCATGTGTATTAAGGAGGGGAGGAACAGGGTGGGCCAGGTCCGGGTCCAATTAACCAGGTAGGCAAGCAGCGAATGAAGCTCCGTCACCCCGTTTTTACCGGAGCGCAAAAATGGTGTTAGGGGGTAGCGAGGAAAGGCGTTTCAAGAGGTGGAATGAGTTGTGGGAGGGGCGTGATGTGAACCGGGCACCACGACCTCTTCGGTGCAGCGTTCTGGCTTGACCAGCGTATGCGCATGCCGTGGCGCATACACATATGGCACATTGTACGCACCCGTAATGCGTAGCCCATACCTGGCACAACTGGTACACGACGTTTCGTGTATCCCAGCTAACACACCGCACCCTCAACCCACCGGTGATGAGGAGGCGGCGCTTGGAGTTGAAGCGGAGCAGCGTCTGCCATCGCTGGCTCTTCCAGTTCTTGATCATGTGCGCCTCGTCCAGGATGAGGTACTTCCACTTCTTGCGCTTAAACACCTTGGCGTCCTGGGGGGTTAGGGGGTTAGGCGGTAGGACACCAGATAGGGGGTTAGGGGGTTAGGGGGTGTGGGGGCAAGGGCACGGCGTGTGGCATGGATAGGAGGAGGTGGGCTTTGGCAACAAGGTTAGCGCCTGGACCATGCTCCCACTCTGTGCGCTTGAACACCTTGCCTCGGGGCGCGTAAGTGTGGGGCGCGGCGAAACAGTTGCTGGCCCTAGCGGGTCATGTTGCTGTGGGAGGGCTATCTCGGGTGTGGTACGGCTGTCTCGATTGTGGTACGACATCCGGGAATACTCCCATGCAACAAAGGTGCCGTGTATAGAAGCTGACAAGTTGCGTATTGGCCAGTCTAAGCGAAAGCCGTGCCGGTGCAGGTCGGAATCTCATCTTGCCGAAGGTGTAGACATGTCCGCCTTTTCGCTCTGTTTGCCTGGCTGCTGGAGCTGATGGGGGCACGTCAAAACCCCCGCCAAGACCAAGCTCCGCCCTATCACGTCATAATAATAATGTGGGGGGTTATCTGATGGTCACGGACAAGCCCCGACGGCCGCGCAACTGCGCAGGTTCGCCTAGGGCAGGCGTGCCTGGCGTGACATTTCCCGTCACTACACCAGTGTCCACGGCTATTGCTTGATCACGGGGCCCTCTCCCCGGCGGCCGGCCAATCCGGACCGCGGCCCTGAACACGACACTTTCTCGCCACGTGGACTTCTCAGTGTCGGCGGTACATACCGCCAGAATACCGCTCCAGGGGTTCCGTCACATGGCCAGCGATCAACAGATCGAGGCAGCACCCATGAGACATCGATGACCTATCACGTCATGGCTTTGTGTTTGGCAGGGTTCAAGTGTCTGCGTCCGGCTCTAGCGCCACGGGCAAGCCGGGCTCGTGCGATTGCAACCCTGTACTTCGCACATGCAGTAAAACTGACGCGCGGAGCCACCGGTAACCCACCGACAGCACGAGCGTGTAGGAGGTGATGCAGATGTGGAAGGCGTTGGGCTTGGACCAGCCCTGCCGCTTGGCCTTGCGCTCTTTGGCGCTGCCGTAGTAGGTCAGCAGGCGGAAGGCGGGGCACCACTTCTTGATCTCCATCTCCCAGTTCAGCATCACCGACGTGGGCACCACGATCAGGTGCGGGCCCCAGCAGCCTGCGCGGGGAGGTGCACGTGGGTTACGAGTAGTGCGTCCTGCCTGTACCTGCGTGTGAGCGACGTGTTGAATTTCAGCATTCAAGTATCGCTTAGGTGGGCACCACGATTTCGAGCGAGGCGTGGCGCGTGGGTTACGGAGGTGTGGGTTAAGCAGGGTGTGGAGACCAGCCGCCACCCTGGCCCCACCTGTGCGGCAGCCCTCAGTCCTGCTCGTGCGCCGGGTTGCTGCTACATACGGCTAGCATGACCGGCAAGGCACTCAGCCGCATGCAATACGGCGTACCGGCAATAAACCCTGAACTAACGTGTATTAAATCTGCCATTGCAAAAACCTACCCTGCTCGCAGGCGAGGTATGCCAGCAGGCTGATGGTCTGGATGGTCTTGCCCAAGCCCATCTCGTCGGCCAGGATGCCGTTGATGCGCTTGTGGTACAGCGTGACCAGCCAGTCCAGCCCGATCTGCTGGTACTCGCGCAGGGTGAACTTGAGCAGGAAGGGCACAGGCGTCAGCACCTGGGGGACGCGAAGGAAGGCGCAGAGAGGAGTGGGCGAGGTGCAGGGATAGCCAATGGATGTAAAGGGAGACAGGAGGGCCGAGGTAAGTTGAGCAGGAAGGGCACAGGCGTCAGCACATGGGGGGCGGGAGGAGGGGCGAGCAGCCGGGTGCCACTTCAGGACAATCTGCACAAACAGGTTTGCCCATTTCGCCATAGCAATCGACTGCCAAGCCATTGAGAGCACGGGCGCCAGCACCTGGGAGATGGGACGAAAGAGAAGTTTGGAGGGGTGGCCAGCACAGGGCGATTACTGGCGGACGGGTTGCGAAGGCACACCGGCTTAGCTACGCATCGCAGCGCGTGCACAGGACGTCGCGCCAGCCCGTTCACGACCACGTGGCCGCAATAATTGGCGTCGCACAAACCCATGCTGGCGGTGCTGGGCGTGATGCCTGTGGCGCATAAACACTCGAACCCCACCAACAGCCCGCACACGGCCACCCGCCCATCGTGTCCATCACGGGCTTTACAGTCCTGGCACAGCGTCCATACACACGGCCACCCACCTTGGTGGTGCTGAACGTGATGCCGGCGGGTTACAGCTGACCCACACGGGTTCCGGTACACGTGCGCGTCACCACACACCCACCTTGCGGTACTGACCGTAGTGCCGGTGCGCTACACCTACCGGTAACCCACCCGTGGCTGCAAGTACACACGCGGTGTAACACAGGACATCCACGAACCTTGGTGGTGCTGAGCGTGGTGCCTGTGGGCTGTGCCGCACTCAGCGTGCGCGCCGCGTCCTCCATGCCGCTGGGCCCCGCCCCCTCCTCCTCGTCCTCGTCATCACGGTTGCCTCGTGCCGCCCGGACACGCTCGGCGCGTGCCGTGGCGGCGGCGCGCTCCGCCTCGCGCTGCTGCTGCTCCCGCTGCAGCCGCTCCTCCTCAGTCTCAGTGGACATGCCTGCCCCCGCCTGGGTCGCGCCCTGCGTTTGGTGCTGCTCCGGGTCCGGTTTGGCGGGTGGGGAGGTGGAGCCGGGTGCAGGGCCGGGTGCGGGCTGCTCTTGCGGCTCGGACTTGACGTGGGGCTGTGGGGATAGGGGCGGGGAGGCGCGTGAGGGGCGCTTTTAGGGTTAGGTTTGAGAGGGTCGCGACGCCATGCGGTTGGCTGCACAACACATGGCGCGTTGCTACGGCACCACAGCAACACACGGCGCGTTGCTACGGCACCACAGCAACACACGGCGCGGCTGAGACAAGCATTGCTACTTTTGCTAGCAGATGGAAGTTGAGCACACCTTGCACTATCACAGGGCTCCAAGGAACCTCACCTGGCTCGGGCCAGCTCCGGCATCGCCTGCCGGCCCCTCCTGCCCTTTCGCAGCCCCCCGCCGCGCTCCCCGGCCCATCGCAGCCCCCTCCTCCTGCTCCCGCTCCTGCTGCTCCAGCAGGCCCGGCGGGCCCTTCCAGTTGGGGTCCTGGTCCGCGCTCTTGGGCGCCCCGCCGTAGAACTTGGCCAGGATGTCCTCTATGGACATCTCGTGGTCGCCCTCCAGCTCCGCCAGCTCCTCCTCGGGCGCAGCCACGCCGCCCACCTCGGCGGCCGTGGCTTCCTCGGCCTCAAACGTCTCCTCGTCGTCCTGGGGGGATGTGGAACATGTCAGCATCAGTGTGACTATGATGTCCTTACTCTTGGGTTGCTAGACGGCAAGACCCGTCAGCTTCCATGCTGCCGGGCCGCGCAGCCAGTTGGAATGGCGGGGTCTTCGAGCTATGGGCCCGGCCTTAAACTTCGTACCCTGCATGTGTTGTGCAGCGCTAAAACGCCCTATATCGCCCTGTGGATGCACACTCATAATTGAAGCACCTAAATCCACAAATCGCCGTAAATATGGGCACATATGACACCATGCCTCGCAACTCACCACGTCCTCCTCGGGCCGGTACTTGTACTCCTTCTCCTCCCCCTCCTCGCCCTCGGCCGCCGCCCCCTCCTTGCCCTCGCCCGCTTCCTCGTCCTCATCTGCATCCTCCTCCTCGTCCCCCTGCTCGTCCTCTCCCTTGTCCTCCTCGGCCTCCTTGTCGCCGCCAGTGGCACCGGCATCGGCATCCATGGGGGCAGCCCCAGCGGCCGCGCCTGCTGCAGGACCCGTAGAACGGTTCAGCATTCAGGGGAATGGAGGTTCAAGGTAGCTTAAACCGCGCACTTCCAAACGCTTTACATGGGCCCGCCTTTTTTGCAACGATTGCCGAAGGAGAAAGTGGAGCGACGGTCCAGCACGGTCCACATTCGCAGCCAACAGGAGATGAAGGGCAGCTACATACGCGCGCCCGTACACAGCCCCCCTGTTGCGAGGGCACCCTCAGCAAGGCACGAAGCTACGGCATCGCAGTGTGCCAAGGGCCGCGTGGCTTTTCAGAAACCTCACCGGCAGCTTCCGCAGGCTTCTCCACGCCCTGAGCCGTAGTAGCATCCTGCTGCTCCTCCTCCTGCGCCTCCTCCTCCTCCTCTTCCTGCTCCTCGGACGCTTTGGCAGCAGCGGCCTGCAGTGCACATTAGGGTGGCCAGCCCAGAGCCGGAGGCAATGCCACGTCAAGCAACACAACCACCAGTTGAGCGTGCTGCAGCGGAGTTGAGCGTGCTATTGCTGAGTTAGTGACAAGGACCATGGTCATAGTTTGCGCTCCCGGACACGGGTGCAGGGTGCTGTGGATCTCACAGCCACTGAGCTACGCTAATACAAGAAACACGTCAGCCTCTCAGTGGTTTGTTTAACATCGAGCAACCGTAAGATAGCCCAGCACCAAGGCGAGTAGGCTGGTCGTCCAGCTGCCCATAGCATAGGCACCGGCTGCCAGCAGCAATGCCACCTGACCCACCTCTCTCCGCGCCCGCCGCGCGCCCCTGCCGGCCGCCCCCTCCTCCCGCTCCCGCTCCTGCTGCTCCAGCAGCCCCGGCGGGCCCTTCCAGTTGGGGTCCTGGTCCGCGCTCTTGGGCGCCCCGCCGTAGAACTTGGCCAGGATGTCCTCGATGGACATCTCGTGGTCGCCCTCCAGCTCCGCCAGCTCCTCCTCGGGCGCAGCCACGCCGCCCACCTCGGCGGCTGTGGCCTCCTCGGCCTCAAACGTCTCCTCGTCGTCCTGGGAAAGTAGTTACAGCATATGACACAAGCGCAAGTCTGAGTATGCAAAGTCAACGGGAGCTGATGCAACAGGCGAGCATACGACACAGCCGCATATCACGTGCACGACGCGCGCAGCCCAATATGCCCTTCACAGCGTAAAGCTGGACAGCCGTTCTCCACCATGGCTACACGCTCAAGCCAGCCCCAGCCCAAGCTTCCGCAAAATTTGCCCCCCCCCTTTCCTCGTGTCTAACACCCCACCCTCACCCTCACAAACACACCCATCGACACACCTCCGAGTCGTCGTTCGCCCGATCGTACTCCTCATCGTCCTCCGGCCCCCGCGCCTTCGCCTTCCGCCCCGCCTCCACCTTGGCCGCCTCTTTCCCCGCCCCCTCCTCCTGCTCCTTGCCCTCCTCCTTGCCCTCTACCCCTTCCTCCTCCTCCTCATCCTGCTCCTCCTCTCCTTCCGACGCCAGCGCCTCCAGGTCCACGTCCGTGCCCCCAGCAGAGGTGGACGGCCCTGCGCCTGAGCCCGAGCCCCCGGCGCCATCCGCTGTGGCCCCGGCGGACACCCGAGAACGCTTCGGGCGGGGAACAGCCGCCCCCGCGCCCGCCGCCGCGCCTTCGCCGGCCCTGCATTGCAGGTTACAAGTAAGAGGGCAAATCATGTGGCCGGCCTTTCAAACTGTGTACTGCCCCCAGCCGTGCCCGCCCCCACAGGCGTCGCTTCTGATTGGCACACTTCAGCTTGCTATACCCTTATGCGCCACAGGAGCCCCTGCCTTCGCGTAACCCGGTGCCCATACATCGTAAACCCCTGGCCAACCTGGGCCACGGTAACAGCCAGCCCACTTTCCCTCTGTGCCTTCGCACGGCACAACAACCGAATGGCACATCGAACACCTGACCAATCCGTGCCCCGCACCCGACCGCCAACCCACAACCCGTACCCACCCGCCGTCCTCCTCCTGCTCCTCCTTGACCCTCACTCCCGCTCCCCATCCCCCTCTCCATCCACGTCCATCGGCTCCGCGAAGCTGACCGACTTGCGCTTTGCCGCCGCCGCCCGCGCCGCTCGCTCCGTCCCCTCCCCGTCTGCCCCAGCTGCCCCCTCCCCCTCCTCCCCCTTGACCGCGAGCCGAGGCACGCCCTTCCCGTCCTCGTCTTCCCGCTCCTCCCCGCCCTGCTCCTCATACTGCTCCCCGTCAGCCCCGGGCAGGGCGGGGGGATCGGCGGACGTGGCACGCGAGTGCGGCCGCGTGTCCGCACCCGAGTCATCCTCGCCGTCTGCGTGCAAACGTGGAAGGAAAGGGATCAGACCATGGCAGGGTTACAGGAGTTCCTCCGCGCCTGCACGCACAGGGCGCACACGTGTGAAGCACACGGCTACACGCTGTCGTAGAGTGAAAAAGGGTATCTGGGCACAGCTACTCTTTTCTAGCACATGTGGACAGCATCCGAGTCCTCGCCGTCTGCGTGCCAACGTGGATAGGAAGGGACCATTCCACAGCAGGTGTGGCAGGATGTTAACCTGGGCACAACCCACGACCCGCCGTCTGCACACGAAGCCGCGACCACGTCGCAAAGCATGGGAACAGGCCATGTCAGGGGTCAGGACCAACGTGATAGGGGCAGAGGACAACACGCCTGGCGATGCCCCTCCTTCGGGCCCCTCCCCGGTACCCTCACATTCTAGGAGCAGTCGGTAATCCCCCCCAGCCCGCCCTCGCCTTACCCGGCCCCGCTTTCAAGTTGGCTGCCAGCATCTTGCTGAACTTCTCCGTCTGGCCCACAATCAGCTCCAAGTGCCGGTCCATCACAGCCTTCTTCTTCGCCTCAACCTGGGGGTGTGGGGGCAGAGGAGCACAGGGGCACAAGGGCGTGGGGGCGCGGGGTGGCGTTAGCAGGGAAAAGGCGCGGGAGCGGGTCAGGTGCTAGCCCAAAATAGCACCGTCGTGATGCTGTTGTAATCCCGAGAGCGGCGGCTGGGCGTCGTATGTCAATGCGGCTTTCGTCGCGCAGGCCAGAGAGATACAGGCCTAGGTAACCTCTCCCCATTGCAGATGAACAGGCACTCAGATGTTGATAACACCTTTCTACGAGGGCTGAACCCCCGGCCCAGAGCCCACCTGCAACGCCACCTTGGTGGCCACCACGCGCCGAGCCTTACCCCAGAACAGGGCCACCTGGGGTGAGGGTGGCATACGGTAACACACAGGAAACACAGGGTCGTCGCAGGCTCTCGACCATGGCTCCCAGGATGTTGCAGGCCCTACCGGTTCGCATGGGTCGGAGTGACATGCCACATGTACAGTCACGCACAAATCACCAGAGCCAGTCGGGGAGCAAGGGCTTGCCGGGGAGCGGCCTCCACCAACAGCGAAATCGGACGGCAGGCAGGCCTGTGATCAGCACATGTGCATATCCAACCGTCGACCTGCGTGCTTCCCAAGCCAATGCTACGGCAGCCTTCCCATGGGCCGTACCACTAGGCCCCGCGGCGCACCTGCTGCGCAATGTTCTTTGCCGTCTTGCGCGCCGCCGCCTCCTCCTGCTGCTGCCTGTGCACGTGCCTGTTCTCCAGCGACAGCGGGGACTTGATGGCGTGCGAGGCCCAGCGCTTGGCCTGCTTGATCTTCCACTGCCGCTCCCTACGGTTTGTGTGGGGTTGCGGTGTGGGTACCGTGAGGCAAGCCGGTCAGGCGCATGGCTGAGCGGGGCGATGCACAGGAACCGACGCAGGACCGGGACAGCACAGGACAGGAACCTCCCCCCGCCCCCCGGCTCACAGCGGCAGCTCCCGCACGGACCTCCCAGCAACCCTCGTGACCGTCCCCCGTTTGCCAGCCCACCCGGTACCGTAATCCACAAAACAGGTGTCCCATGCCACCACCTCCAACCCACAGCGCCAGCCCGCCAGCAACCCACGTAACCCACCCACAGCACGCTGTGTCCCATACCACCCCATCCCACCCACAAAACGCCAGCCCGCCCCGCTGGCAACCCAGCCCATGAACTCCTTAGCCAACCAGGCACTTCAACTACTTCATGAACTCCGTAGCCAACCAGGCACTCCAGCCACTTCAACCCACTTCATGAACTCCTTGGCCAGCCACTCCATCTCCTCCAGCACGTGGTCCCAGTGCGTCTTGGTGCGCTTGGGTTCGTACGGCGCGCTGTTGGCCAGCGCAGAACGGTTGCGCCGCTCCTTGCCAACCGCCAGCACCCAGTCCTCGTACGCCCGTTCGTACCGCTCCGGCAGGCGCTTCGGGCCCGCCGGCGGCGGCGGCGGCGTGCCGCGCGCACCTCCGCCCTCCGAGCCGCTCTCCTCCGACGGTGACGCCGCCGCCGGCGGCGGCGTGGCCTCCGCTTCCGGCAGCTCCGGAATCACACGTGCCGCCAGCGCAAGCTTCAGGCACGTGTTGCGGTAGCGCGGGTTGGAGGGCCCAGTGCCGCTGCCGCCGGGCATGGGCGGCGCAACCTCGGGCCGGTTGCCCCAACGGCCGCGGCCACGGCCCCGGCCGCGCCCGCGGCCGGCGCCACCGCGGCCCGGCCCGCCGGTACCCGGCGTGGAGCGCCCGCCGCCCCGCCCGCCGCCTCTGCCACCCCGCTTCTTCCCCGAAGCTGCAAAATCCTCATCCCGCTCGTCATCGCTATCGTCACTATCGTCCGGGGGCTCCGCGTACTCCTCCTCCACTGCGCCGCCGCCAGGGCCCCCGGCAGACGGCCCCGCGCCAGTCGCGTAATCCATGTCCGCATATTCCCCCAAGTCCCCGAGTTCCTCCAGGTCCTCATCTTGTAGCTCGAAGTCCGGGTCCCCGCCGTACATGGTGCTGGTGTTGTACGGCCGTGGGGGCTGGGTTGTGGGTTAAGGTGAGAGCGCCCGGTGGCGGCCACCACCCGCTCGGGTGCAGCCGTGCCACCACCGGCAGCGGTGTGGGTTAAGACGTGGGCTGGCTGACCGTGGGTTGCTGGGGCCTGGCGGGTGGGAAGAGGGGCGGGGAGGGCCGGGGCGAGGCAGGTGTGGCGGGGTCGGTGGAGCAGGGTGGAGGGAGCTAGCATTACGTCAGCCGACGCTGCAGGTCACCGAAATGTGTTTCGTACGTGCTGATGAGATGTTAATGGGGAGCTGCACACGTGACAAGGGTTCCCAGGAGCCTGTGGCGGTGAGCCCAGGCAGTTGAGGGCCAACCCGTGCCACCTGTGCCGTGCCCCCCCCCTCTTGCACGCCAGCCCAAGAGCCCAAGGTACTACCCTGGCTAGGACTGCTGCCAATGCTGCAGATTGATAGCAGTAAAACTGCGTCGGAGACGCCGCGTGAAACCACGGCGGCAGGCGTGTTGGGGGCAGATGCACGAATCAGACTTACGAGGAGCTGCACCGTGCATGCCTATTGCACATGACGAGGTGCTTCTGCACTAGTGACGTAAATTACAGTCGTTGGGGCGCAACAACCAGCTGCTTACTTGAAGTGGCTCCACAATGTTTCGCCCGACAGGGCCACGGCGGTGCCACGCTTACGAGAAGTCCTGGATACAAGACTAATCTGACACGATCAGGTGAAACGTTGCTACTCTTGAAAGCTACAAAGGGCCAGAACTTGTAGCCTGTCCCTGATACGTTATGCTTTTCAGCACGCGAGGCCAGCTGCTTATGAATTGCAGTTCGCAAACGTAAACATGACTTTCTCAGTTGTTTAGGCAGCCTGGTAGACCTTAATGCGGCTGTGCCACCGTGCCGCTGAAGAAGACAGGCGCGTCAGGTGGTGCAAAAGCCATGTCGTCAGCACTAACTTGTGTCGTTACAGGCCCTAATCGATAGAGGATAAGCAGGTGTGAAGTCCTGCGTACGTACACGCGACCACGCCATGCCTGCATCGTAAATTGGGTTCCGGCCACGTCGACACATGCCACACTGCAACACCAAACGATACACAGTGACTCTGGAAGAAAGAAAACACCAGCGACACACTTCCTGTCTCGTCGCGGAGGGGTGCAGCGACACGAGTTCAGGCCCCCACAGCAGGCCTGTCTACTGGACTTAGCTATCGTCGTAACCTATATTGCCGTTTACGTGCACGTAACCTCGGGAGTGTGCAGTCCCTGTTAGGATGGCCACTGTGACACTGCATTAATAAGTACCTGACCGCGACGAACACCGCGAAGCATGGACCGAGTACTCGTTGTGGATGAGCCGTGGACACCTCGAGATGTTGGAGCACCGCCAAAGGCTGCCGCGAGGGAAAGGCGCTATGGCCAACGGTTCGGTACCGGCTTCTTGTCATTCTACAAGTCGGCAGAGATGACAGACTGCATTGTAGGTACAGTGGATGCAATCAGATGTCATACTGCTGTGAGCGACTCGGAATGCATCGCATTGGCGCCCTTTCGGCTGTTGTTGATGGACATGCTAGCATCCCGTGGAGCTGCGTGTGGCAGCGCTGTCGCTGTATGCCGAATTATCTTGTCCAGTTCAAATCCACAAGTGCAAGCGACCACGCCACAACCCTCAGGTGGTGGGGCCCGACGGGGTGGAGTATCATCTGCACAGCCTGCTCCTGGCGTACCACAGTGAGTTGCACTGTTTGCGAAGATTGCGGAAGCCGTAGCTGCCAACCTGCCACTCGTACACGCTGAACAAGCACACTAGAACCACCAGGCTGAGCGCGTGCGCCCCTCCTGCCAGATACGCGCACTGCGTTGTCCACGCACCACCGGACCAACGCGCTCCCTGGTCATGTGGTACCACTTCGCCCAACCCATCCCACCCATGGCGTGCGCACCCCAAACGGCCGGCATCCGTTAGCTCCTCTCTGACCTGGCCTCGACCAACCGCACCAGCCGCTGTAGCCTTGCCAAGCCGACGCTCAGGTTGCCCCGCCTGGCGCCGGCGGCCATGCTACAGCCCGTCACACGCCACCACACACCTACCCTTTCCCTTCGACGCTGTTGCGGCCATGCTACAGCCCGTCACACGCCGCCACACACCTACCCTTTCCCTTTGACGCTGTTGCGGCCATGCTACAGCCCGTCACACGCCGCCACACACCTACCCTTTCCCTTTGACGCTGTTGCACACCCAACACACCCTTGCACGCCCCACGTAGCTTACCGCTCTCTGGACCGCCGCCTGAACACCTTCCTTTCAGCATTGCTGTATCCCCCCAGTCGCCAATTTCCCTTTTGCAACGTGGTGGCTCTGCTGCAGGCGAGTTCTTCCGCCGCGCCCTGTCGTCCGACTTCAAGGAGGGGTCGGCGCGGCGTGTGGTGCTGGGCTTTGAGGACACGGGACACGTATGGCCCCTGTTGATCGACTACTTTTACACCGAGGTGAGTTAGAAGGCGGAGCATGATATTCACTACAGGCTACATGATGCTGATGTTGATCGACTACTTGTACACAGAGGTGGGCGCGGGCTTGTGCGTTGTGGTAGGGACAAGCCGTCCTAAACGTAGGTTCCTAACAATGGCTGAACAGCGTCGTGGAGCAAATGCAGGAGGTGAGGGAAGCTGTAGCGAAGCCAAAGAATTGTTTCAGTAGCTCAACACTGAGGTAGGGTTGGTCATGACCTGTTTGTCGTGGAGCGCGTTCGGTGAGGTTGGTGATGGTATGAAAGCCGTGCAGTGTCATGGCGGTACGGCGGCGATGTGCGGCGATGATACCATTGTAGCTGATGCGGGCTGCTGTCGGTACGGATATGCTGCGCGCTGAACGCGTGGTGGTGTCGCCCCCTGCTTGCCCTTCCTTCACTGCGGTCCTGGCCTTTTCATCCGCCTCGTCCATCATGTTGAATCCCACAAGTATGTAAGCGTACCCTACTTGCCTGTGCACATGCTGTGCGTGCCGCCGTCCTTGGCCACCAGGACATAACGCTGACGGACGACAACGTGTTGGCGCTGTTTGCGGCGTCGCGGGAGCTGCTCATACCTGCCATACAGGTGGGCTGTGTTCTGCTGAGCAGCTGGGAAGGTGTACCAGTCTACGGCCAGGGTGTAGAAGGGAACCTGGTCTTGAAGGAGGGGTAGGTATGCGGGCTGTGCTGGAGGTGTGAACACATGCCAGGATAAGCTGCTCAAACCGGCCATACAGGTGGTGTGTGAGAAGGATCACAAGGCGGATGACCGGAGCGCAGCAATGCACGGGACCGGGGTGCCTGCGGACAAAAGTGTTCATGGCAATTTAGTGGGCAAGGCGAGGGGGGAAGTGGGGCAGGGCAGCTGTTGGGAGGGCACTACAGCTGCTTTGGTACGCACGGGCAAACGGAAATCTCCCGGCGGACTTGCAGTCAAGGGTAACAAAGGGCGCCGGAAAGACCTCTCTGGAAGGGGCAAGGAGGACGAACAGCCCTGGCCCGGGTAACACATATCTCCCGGCCCCGCCGCTACCCTCGCCCCTGCAGGGTTGCTGCGCGGACTTTGTGCAGCACAGCCTGGAGGCTCCCCCGGCAGCTCAAACCCCGACAGGACTATAATGACAACGTGTTACGTTTCAACACTTTGGTTCACCTTCCCGCCCGCAGGGTTACTGCGCGGACTTTGCGCAGCACAGCCTGCAGGCGTCCAACGCGCTGCAGTTCCTGTCGCAGGCGGTGCAGTACAACTGCGACGCCTTCCGCCAGAGCTGCGTGCAGCTGGTGGCCCAGTCATTCAACAGCTGCTGCCTAAAGCCCACGGATGGACTGCCCGTGGAGGTGGGGCGGTCGGGGGTTAAAGCGCGGAGCGGGGGTTAGTAGGGTGCCAAAAATGGAGACGGGGGCGCAGGGGTGACGGGTAAGTCTGTGGCGCTGGGGCTGAGATGAAAGCAGCCCCAGTGTGCTGCTGGCATGCTGCCTGAAGCCCACGGGCGGCCTGCTGTTATCAGTGGGGCGGGGCGCCAAGTGGGAGGCGAGGCAGGGGCTGGTGTGGTGAGGCGGGGGGAGCAGCCTGGCATGCGGGGCTTGGAGCCGCCGCCAGGGCCCAGGGCCGGGAAACGGGGAGATAAGGCAGGGCGGAGAAACAGCGCCGGAAAGCGGGGCGGGAAAGCAGCGGGGGGAAGGGGGGAAAGAGCGGACGGGTAGGCTGTGAACCTCGTTGCGAGAGTTACATCAGTTCCTTTGCCGCGCGGCGCCTCTCCCTGACCCCCACCCCAGGTGCTGCAGGACATCCTGCAGCACCCGCAGCTGGTGGTGCAGAATGAGGAGCAGGTGCTGCTGTTGCCGCGTCACCACACACGCTAATACACGCACATCCTTCCCCCACCCCAGGTGCTGCTGGACATCCTGCAGCACCCGCAGCTGGTGGTGCAGGGTGAGGAGCAGGTGCTGGCCTTTGTGGCGGGGTATGTGCGGCGGCACAGCCTGGAGGAGGGGCTGGTGCGGCAGCTGTACATGCAGGTGCGTGTGGGTGTGTGAACTAGTGTTACACTGTGGGTGTGTTTAGGGTGGCGGCAGGCGTGGGTTACGCCGACACAGCCTGAAGGAGGGCCTGGTGCGGCAGCTGTACATGCAGGTGCGGGCAGGGTGTGTTCTAGGGTGTCGGCGGGCGTGGATAAGCCGACACAGCCTGTAGGAGGGCGTGGTGCGGCAGCTGTACATGCAGGTGCGTGTGGGTGTGTACTAGGGTGGGGGCAAGTGTGGGTAAAGCCGACACAACCTGCAGGGGGGTCTGGTGTGGTAACTGTATATGCAGGTGCGGGCATGGCGGTGTGTATTAGGGTGGGCGTGGCATGTGTTCAGGTGGGCCGAGCAACCCTAACGGCATATGAGTGAAGGTGTCCTCCTCACCCTGACACCCACCCACCCCCAGGTCCGCCTGCCTTTCCTGTCAAACGAGCGACTCGCATCCCTAGCTGCGGACGAAGCGGCCCAGGTGCCCCGCGACCTGCTCCTGGCAGCCATGGCAGCACGCCTCACCCTCATCGACCACCCGGAGCGCCTGCCGCTGCCGACGGGCGCCGTTGCGGCGACGGCGGCGGCGGCCCCACACGGCGGTGGCATCTCGCGTGTGGCATCCTTTCCGACGGTTGACGCCGCGGCGGCGGGGGCGGACGCGTCGGCGTCGGGGTCTGCCGCCGCAGGCGGCAGCGGCGGCCGCAGCAGCACCAGCGGCAGCGGCGCCGCGTCGCTGCTGTCGTCGACGGCGTCGGTCGGCGGCGGCGCCGCCGGTGCCATCCTGGCGACGGGCATGTCGCTGGCCTCGCCCAGCAGCGGCGGCGCCGCCTCCGCCGGCGCCGCCGCCGCCGGCGGCGTCGGGTCGATGCTGGCTGCGGTCGGCGGGCCGCTGTTTGCCGTACCGCGTCGGAGCTACTGCTGCAGCATCGAGTACGGGCTGCCGGGTGGCAGTGAGTACGCGGCGGTGCCGCTGGAGGCGGTGTGGGAGGAGCTGGTGCCCTCGCTGGGGGTGCGTGTGTCAGGTGGGTGGGTGGCTTACGCAGGGGAGTGTGTCAGGTGGGTGCGTGTCTGAGGTGGGGGTGCGTGCCTAAGGTGGGGGTGTGTGTCAGAGGTGGGTGGCTGGGTGTGTCAGGTGCATTGGGTTGCGGGCGCGAAAGGGAAGACCTGTTGCCCCTGTATGGGGGTGCGCGGAAGTGGGGACAGTGAGTGTCAGGGTAGGTGTAGCGGACGCGGTGCGGGGTGCAGGCAAATGAGTGCATACGTGTCGTCTGACGCTGGACAACACATGACTTTGGAAGCATAATTTGGGGAATTGTGAAGCGACACGCGCGCCTGCTGTGCCCCCCGTTGATCCGTCATGCGACACGGTGGAGGGCGGCCCTTCCAGCGTGCTGGACAACACAATAACTTTGCAATTCTACAACTTGAAACTTGCAGACTCTGGAGTAAGATATGTGCCAGTCTAGTACGAAAGCCGTGACGTTGTAAGAAATGTGCAAAACTTGCAAAATATGAATCAGGAAAAGTTACACACGCCCGCCTGCGGTGCCCCTATTATTGATCCGTCAGGTGACGCGGTGGAGGGTGACCCCGCCAGTGTGCTGCGCACGCTGGACAACACAAACAATATGCTGATTACGAGGATGAAAGAACTTAACACACACACCCGCCTGCGGTGCCCCTGCTGTTCCGTCAGGTGACACCTTGGAGGGTGACCCCTCCAGTGTGCTGCGCACGTTGGACGACGCCGGATCGTGGTTCACGGTGGCAGCCGAGGGGGACCCCGCGAGGCCGGTGTGGGTCGAGGTGGTGAGTCGCGGGGGTTGGGCTGGTGGGTGTGAGGCAAGGAGGTGCGGGGGCCCGCTGTGGGTGTGGAAGCGCTGAGTCTTAGTGCCGTCGGGCAGCAGCAACAGCAGCAGCGTTATCGCCTGTGGTGGACAGGCCCCTTGGCTGTCCGCTGCCGTGACTACTTGCAACAATACTCTGGTTCGGCTTTGTCCTGGTTCGCGTGGCCGTCACAACCCGCACCACCATGGCAGCGCTCGCCGAGGCTACCTAACCGTTTGTTGCGTAAAGCATTGTGCGGCCTGCAGAGCTCGCGGCCTCCATGCTTGTGCCCCACGTGTCCTCACCTGTTCCCCCATGCGTTGCCCCACGTGTCCAGGTGTTCCCGCCCAACATGCGGGTGGTAGAGATCACCAAGTACACCTTCAGCCACGGCATGAACATAGGTGGGTTAGCATGCTGTGCAAAAAGCTGAGGACGATGTGAGACGATCTGCGCCGTGATCGCGCAGACACAGCAAGGCGGGTGCGCGTCTGCCCGGGTTAGTGAGACGTCCTGGTCCATGTTAGCATTGGTGGGTCACCAAGTATACGTTCAGCCACAACCCATGCGGCTTTTGTCGTCAGCTTGGCAACACACCTTCAGCCACGGCATAAACGTAGGAGGGCTAGCGTGCCGCGCGAGAAGCTGACGACGGAGCAAGACACTGTGCGCCGTTAGCGCGCAGACGCGCGAAGAAGGGTTGCTTGTGGCACGGCGTAACCATGTTCACGGTGTTGGGGTGAGCGCAATGTGGTATATTGTGTGAAGTTGAAGCCCCCCCTGCTGCTCTCCCTTGATCGCAGAGGCGCACATGTTCCCGTACGGCATCAGCGACTCATCCTGGTTCCAGATGAAGGTATGTACGGCATGCAAGCACGACAACGAAGTGCATATACACGACCAAGACATCGCTGTGCACGGCAATCGGTACACGCACCTGCGTCGCTGCACACGATAGTCGCCGTTGTGTCCCGTGCGACGCTGCCCCTTCCCACGACAGTGCGCCTCCGCACGCCCGCAAAAGACCCCTACGCAACTTCCCGTATCACCTCGTGTGCTACGTGCCGGTGTGTCTTGTAACATCGCAAACCCTTTTGCCTGACAAGTCCCACTAGCCTCATCCCACCCCTTCGCCCTGCCCGGAAACACACTTGACACTCCACCCCGCCTCTCGCGCTGCCCGCAACACCCCTCCACCACACACACCACATCCGCACAGGGCCTCTGACCGCCCAGGTCTCCGCCAGGGATGGAGACGACCAACCCCTTTACACACACATGACACCTCAGCTCCAAGGCCCGATTGCGTCCATGTATGCACGGCCCAACACCCTGTTCCAGAACTGTACCGCAGCAACACGATATGCCACCAACGCACGTTTCGGATCATCATGTACCCACCAACCCTAATCAGCTCCATCCCACCCCTCCGCTCCCCACCCCACACGCACAGGGCCTGACCACCCAGGTGTCCGCCGGGGAGGGCGACGAGCACCCGCTGCACACCTTGCGCACATCAGACACCAGCGCCAAGGCAACCGACTTTGTGGTGTCCATCGACCCCGCCTGCGTACGGCAGCACACGTGGCGCCGCCTGCGCATCTGCGCCGGCGAAGACGGCGGGCCCGTCACGCGGCTTTCCGTACGGCAGTTGCGGCTGTACGGCAGGGTGGAGGTTTCGCTGCTGCAGGAGCCGACGGGGCGGGATGTGGTGGCGGCGTGGAGGCGGAAGAAGGAGGCGGGGGCGGCGGGGGCGCGGGCTGGGACTGGGGGGATGTTTGGGCTGCGGGGGATCAGTGTGAAGAGGATGGGTGAGACAGGGAGGTGAGGGTTGGTTTCCATCGAGGTGTGTTCGTGACGGCCGCTGCAAAGGACGGGACGTCAGTTGGGAGTAGGGAGTGTTGTTTGAATTAACGGATGCAAGTGTTTGATGGATACGCTTTGCCTAGGCGCACAGGTGGGATTGCGGTATTGAGGAATGGCACTAGGACAGGATAGGTCGCGGATTGGATGGGAGTACGCAGATCGCAGGTGAATTGGGACCGGTGGGGTGTTGCACAGAAGGAAAGGAGTTCACAACGAAGCTCATCCTTTTGCGCCCGGTGGCAGCAGCCTGCTGGGCGGGTGGCAGATGTGGCTGGGGCGTGTGTTAGGTGGGTTGAGGTAGGGGCAGGTGTGGAGCGGATGCGGTGCGGGATGTGAGCACAAGTCAGACTGATACAGTAAGAGGCAAAGGAGTTTATGAGGTTTATGAGACAAAGGTGCGGCTAAGGCAAAGCGAGTGAGCTGCAGGTCGGTGGCTGTGACCGCTGTTGCTGATTCTGTGTTGCCGGTGTGGATCTGCTGCTGGTGTGCTAAGCCGCAGCTGCAAGCCTCATTGTGCCTTGAAGGGTAGATCATCATGAAGGTTTGGCTTTCTTTGCAGTTTCGGTTTTCATTTGAACAAGTCGAAATTGGGTACATGGTCCGCAGTTGGAGAGGGCAGATAGCAGGAGCGCGTACGGCAAAGGCCGGTTTGGCCTGGCTTTACCGGTTGGGCGCGGCTGCTAGCGTTGCCAGGAAGTGTGGGCTGGAGTTACAAACCTTGCAATTCATACCTTGCTGTAGCCGCGAGCGGTGCACTACAGGGGTGCATTACTTCTTATTTGGAACGGTTGCTTTTTGCCCCATTGTGGAACCCGGCCAGGCCGCACGCAACATGTGTGTTCGTGTGGCAGGGCCGCCCGGTCGCAGGTCAGTGTGGGCGTCACAAACGCAGGTAGTGTTTCCAGGACACCTGTTCTTGGGTGGTCGTACATGGGTGCACGTCGGCGTGTGCACCGCGTGTGCTCGTACTTGCTTGGGTGACAGAACCACCGGCACAACGGCAACGCCCCGGAACGTTACGCGGTCGGATGCGATGATGGGAGGTACAAACGCGAATTCCAGAGCTTGTTTGTTTGTTTGTTTCTTACATGATAGGCTCCGGAACCCAGCATGTAAGGACCCGTATACGAGCCAGGGGCTCCAGGGTCATCGCAAAGACACAAGACACGCAACCGGATAAACTGTAGCCAGGTGTCTGACCGTTCACCGCGAGAACGGCACACAAGCGTGACGTGCAGACCAAATTTGCTCTAGCAACACCGCGAGTTTTGCTTGGTCGGTACACAACAGAACATCACGCATGCTACCGCTCAGATCCAGACCGCTGCGATGCCGCAGACTCTCGTACGCTGTGCAACGCATGAGCACGTGCTCTTCATCTTCTACAGCTCCAGTCTGACACACAGGACAGACCCGCTCTTCTCTTGGGACCCCATTGCTACGGTTAGCGGCAAGTGGCCAGCAGCCCAAGCGAAAACGCATCAACTTCTTGTGCGAATGAACCGGGATGAACACTTTGATGTGCGGCAACCATACAGCCTTGCCTTGCTCATGCGACAAGCCACACCAATGCTTGTAACGGCACATCTTCACACCTGGTTGCTTCCCGTCTGAGGGGAAGGCATCCGGCACAGCTTGCAAGCGCTCATGCGACCATGCCACCAGGAGCTTGTCACGGAACGCTGACAATATTCTAGACACAGGCAAGGGTCGGCTTGCTAACCAGCGAGCTTTGTCTGCTGATTGCCTAACCCCACAAACGCGAATTCCAGAGCAAGTTCCAAGTTGCGCGGTCGTGTGCATGGTGCGGAAGGTTGCTGTAGCTCCTAAGGGGACATACTGTCCGCAAAAGTCCGCAAAATGATAGCAGGAGTTTGATTCAGATTGTGTTGATTGTTGCATGACGTGGGTAATAATGACATGTGCGCTGCCTGCCTGGCCAGCTGCCGTGGTGCTGGCGTGCACGTGTCCAGGGGTGTTTGGTGCCGTAAGTTGCAGCATCACGTCTTATGCAGTGTGCATGATTGGCTTCATTCTCATATGAGGGAGGCGTGCTTGATACCGGTAGTCACAGACAAGCCTTTAGCGGAGCACTTGAGCGCAGGGCCGCGTCTTGCCGCCTGTGTGTATGTATGTATGGATTTACAGTTTTGGCCCCCTTCCAGGGCGCAGCCTCGTCCCATAACGGGGCAGGGCTGGCTCCGGCAATCAGGGACACGGGGTTTCCCACCCCTCTCGCTGTACGGTTAGGAGCCAAACAGCTCCAACGGGTTGGTAGGCCGCAATTAGAACGGGCCTCAAGTTTCACCATACCTCAGCCTGGCCCCGCCCCCACGCAGCTTCCCGTGGACGCACACCCACAGAACAAACAGCCTGTGTGTGTAAACGTTCTCATCGAAAGGGCAGGGCTGCAGCCTCGCTGGTGCCAGGGGCCGGTGGTGCATCAGAGCATTATTGCACCGTGCATAATGCGCATGTGCTGCCCAGGCACGTGTCAGGTAGTGCCCTCCGGGTGGGCGCAACGCACTTAGACAGGCGTGCGGCTTTGCCCGGCTGATAATACAATGATGGGGCGGTTGTAGAGCCGTCGTGCTGCTTCAGTGTACCGCATACTTCGTTGTCATACAGCCATTCAATGCGCACCGCACGGTGCATGCAAATTGCCTGGCGGTTGGCGCGCCGTACGTGCCGTATGTCGTGAGGCAGGGGATGTCCCCTGTGATGAGGTCCCGTACCATGCTCCTGTGGGCCAAGGGCAGAATGCAGCACCTGGCATTGTGACACACCATGCAGCCATGCATGACGTCCGCGCCGAAGGCTCTGCTGAGCGATGGTACCAACCAAGACGTGGTGTGTTAGCAAAACACTGTTAGGTCTCCTGTATGGTACAGTATATGCGGGGAGTCGCGGGTGGGAGAACATGCCCTCACCCCCAGAAGCTCACCCCTCCAGCGCAGAGGTTCTCCCCTGCTCCAGCGCCCCTCCTGACGTGCAGACGGGTACGCACAAGGGTATACGGTCCTCACAGCTCGTATATCTGCTGCCTGGCAAACAGACTAGGCGTGCTGCGTGAGGCTTTTGCAAATTTGCCAACGTCCACGTCCTGTGCAACGGCTGTCGTCCGGTTTGGGTGCCTGTTCCTTCAGACGGACCCGACAGGCCTCTTCGCATCCTCTGCCGCGGGCTAACGCCGGTCGCTTCTGTCACACTACGCCCCGCCCCAGCCTGCCCCAGCTGCTGCACAGCGCCGCGGACAAGACAGCTTGGCAAAAGCTAGCAGGCTAGTTGTTCACGTGAATGTTTTGCTTTTCGTATACCTGTTCTTGTGATGTGGTGCGATACGGGCGTTCACAAAGTTCACGTGCGATGTTCGAAAGGTGCTGTCTTGGGGGCTGTCCCTACCTTACTTGCCATAGGCCCGACGGGCCCAGACATGCCAGCACATGAATACGCTCATTGAGAGGATTACTTCTGGTCAAGAGTAACAATTTTGCAGTGAGGGCCTACATGCGACTAGGCGACACGTGCGGTCGGACGTGCCGTGACTGCCACGAGGCTCACCTGCACGAAGACAACGACAAAGTTCCAGCGACATTCTGCACAACAATATATGTCATATAAGCCGCAAAGTCAGGGCCTATCATCAACGAACACCGTCGGGTAAGCATGACGAACAGGTAGGCGAAGGGCCGGAGCAAGAATTATGCATGTACCATAAGGGCGGGAGCTGCACGGTAGGGCTGCAGCCGATAACAGAACAGTACATCTTCCAATTGATCGGTGGCTCATGATTTAGTCGTTCGCCTGCAGTGTGCTCGTAGTTGCCGTAACAGCCGGTTGTTGGCGTTCTTGAAGTGCGCTCAAAATTCGTTATGATCCAGACTGCATAAGTCTGCAAACAATTGCCACAATAGCCACAGGTCTCCTAGCATCTTAGAATTATTGCAGCAAGCAGCACCCGACTTTGCTGCGCGCGAGCAGGGCCCAAATGCCATCGCCATCTGTCGCACTCAGGGGGCCCCCGCGAGTAGCCCTCGCGCTATGCCTCTCACTATACCTTCTCATTCTCACATGTATTCCAACCAGCGCAAGGCACCTCACCAGCGCGAGCCCTGCAGCAGCGCCCGCTGTCGGCACACAAACGCAACCTGGCGACCTTCCAGCTCCCACAGCGCTCGGATCCTTCGCGGTCCCCTCCCCCGTTCCAGCCTACGGCGGTCCTTCCCCGTCACACCCAGCCGCTTCCCCACCACCGCAACAAACCCATTCCAGCCCTTCTCCGCGCGCCTCCCCTGCACCCCGGTCCATCAGCTCCGTGCCTCGTGAGGACCCTCTTGTGTACGGAAAGTACGACCACATGGCAGACAGCAGCGTGGTGGGAATCCACATGCTGGCCGTGCCCGGCACCAACAACTTCCTGTTCATGGAGAGGCCCAGCGGCGGAAACAACCTGCCGAACATTGTCGGTGAGCAGCTGAGCACGGCATTCTCCCTCCGTATGCCACCGACCTTGCCACGTGTGCTGGCACGTGCTGGGCGCACCTATCGTACCGATATGACAGCGTGACCTCCCAGGCGACTACCGTACTTCAACTCCCTGTATCCACGCCAGCTGCTGTATGGGTATGGCTGCAACATACCATTCCCCCTCTCAGTCGTGGCGGTTACGGACACGGCCATCACGACTGTGCCCCGACACCGTAACAATTGTTGTTTTTCATGTGGCCCCCCTGCCTTGGACCCCTTCTCCAGCCCTCATGGACACGGCCACGTGGCAGGAGGTGCCGGTGAACACGTCGGACGCAGTGTTCTGTTCCGGACACACCGTGCTGGAGAGCGGAGACGTGGTGGTGGTGGGCGGACACAAGGACACCAAGGAAGCCTGGGCGGTGAGCACGTACGGGTGTGCTAGTTCGCCCGTTCAAACCACCAATTCTCTGCTCCTAACGAAGGGCTTTACCACAGCGCCCGCACGCTTGCCACTGCATCCGACCCAACATCCTTCCTGCTGCATGGATACTTCACAACGTGCGCCGGCCGCAACGCATGCTCTCAGCACCCCCCGCCACCACCGAGCGCGCGAGCGGCATGATTGTGGCTAGCACGCAACCGTATCCATACCTCTTGCTGACGTTCGTTCGACGTTTGTTTGACACTTTCGGTTACATTCCAGGTGGTGTGACCACGCGATCCTTTCTGTTCCCTACCTCACCTTGCTCCACGCCCTGCGTATCCCCACACCACAGAGCGGCCTCAGCTCCCTGCGTCGCTTCAACCACTCCTCAACCGACCTGAACCTGCACACCCTGGGCATGATGAACTCCACACGATGGTGAGCCTGGGGCGGGGGCTATCCTGTACGACAGTACGACAGTGCAGTCTAAACGTACGTTGTCATGGTTTCGCACCAACGCTGTGTGCTACCGTCAGGCCGCACTACTCCATCGCGTTCGAGAACACCAGCTAGCATGTGTGTGCCTGCCCGTACGACATGCCGTATGTTTACCTTGTAGCTTTTAGCGTTTACATGCAGCACGTTTGTTGCTTGCTGGTGATGGAAGACGGCGCGGTGCAGGTTTCCCCTGGCGCAGCGCGAGGGTGACCGTTCGGTGCGTGCTTGTGCTCCTGTAAATGCCCCTTGCGAGTGCGGGTTACAGGTGTGACATGCTTGGCACAAGTAAGGTAAACCACGTTGTGTGTATTACCGTTGCGGCGGTGCCCCGCGTGGCCCCGCCTGTGCATAGGCACCCCACCGCCACGCTGCTCCCTGCTACTGCCTCCTCATGCCCTGTTATCCCCTCCCGTCCCTGCCCCCTTGTCCCGTTCACGCCTTCAGGTATCCCACCGCCACGCTGCTGCCTGACGGCCACGTGCTCATCATGGGAGGTACCGTGGGCGTGGGTGCGGGCACGCCCGGCAACAAGAACTGGGAGATGCTGGACCCCAACACCTTCACTACCACTGTGTATCCACTATCGGACACCTACCTGCAGCAAACTAAGAGGGTACGTAAGGCACGAGGTCTCCTCTTTGGCGGGGCTTGCAAGCAATGCAGGGGCCAAGGTGCCGTCTGTGTGCCTGGCAGCACAGGGGTTAAGCTCTGTCTGCAGCGAGCGCGGCCGCGGCTGCACCCAACGTGCACCCAGGAGACGTGCACTGCACCACCAACCTGATTCCGCATTCCACAGAAGCCCCTGCTCCGCCCCTGCTTCTGTTCCCTTACTCACAGACGTACTACCCCTTCAACTACGTGCTGCCCTACGGTCGCATGCTCACCTTCTGCTCCCGCTCCGGCTGGGTGATGGACTGGGAGAACAACACCTGGGGGGAGGAGGTGCCGAGGCTGGGGGGCTATGCCGACACCCAGTACCCGTACACCGCCACCAGCGCGATCTTGGGCCTTTACCCTGAGACGAACTACACGGTGGGTTGTAGTGAGAGCCTCGATAGCAGCTGAATATGGCTTTTGGCTCTGCCGCAGCGTTTCCACGGAACTCTTTCGCTATTTCGTGTCTGCGTTGCATGCGACGCCTTCACCCTGTATCACTTCAGGATAAAAATATCATTAAGCTTGACATGTTTGCTTCGCCACGCTCCTGCAGTGAGAGCGTACCATGCTTTGAAATAGGGTGGCTGTCAAGGCCAACGCGGTAGAGGCTGAGGACCGTTATGCGCATGGAAAAAGCTGCGCATAGCTGGTATTACGATGCGCGAGCCTTATGTACCAACGGCGCCCGGAAGGCGTCAGCCGCATCCCACGCTCACGTGCGCTTGCTGCAAGCTTCGCTGACCGAATGGATGCCCCTTGCAGGTCCACATGATGGTGTTCGGCGGCCAGACCGCTCGCCGTCCCACCGTTGAAACCCCTGCCAACAAGAACGCAAACCGCATGACTCTCACCTGGGACGCGGCCACCGGCAACTACACGTTCGACGGCTGGGAGCTGGAGGTGATGGCCTCCAAGCGCGTCATGCCCGACGTGGTGCTGCTGCCTAACGGCAAGGCCATCATTGTGAACGGGGCGGAGGTGAGCAGCTTGCACGGGTTGGTAAGGGTGTGGGATGTACTGGGGAGCGCAGTCCAGAGAGGTCAGTGCCAACGTTGGCGGGGCAGGGATGAGGGGGCTTGCGGCAGTCGGGAAATGGGGCCCAAATGGCTGCCTGCGCAAGAGGCACTCAGGCAGTCCTGCATTTAGACACGGGTTCCATTGGCTGCGGGCCACTGCCCAACGCGGAGCGCAGGCTGGCAGGGGCATCCTTTCTGATCCTGCTGTATTGCAAACACACCAGCGGGGCGGGCACCAGGGCATGAAGCTACTCAGCAACCAACACCCAACTGCTGATCCGGCCCCTGTGTGCCTTGTCCTTCCCCTGCATGCAGTTCGGCATTGCCGGCGACGGCGTTGAATCCGCCGATTACCCCGTACTGTACGCCGAGCTGTACGACCCCGACATGCCGTACGGCAGCCGCTTCCGCCGCCTTGGCAGTACACCCGTGGCCCGGATGTACCACTCCACCGCCGGTCTCACGCCGGACGGCACCGTACTTGTGGCCGGCTGCGACAGGTGTAAAGGCATGCAGGTGGCGCCCGATTGGCCCTACCCCTACCAGCCCCTATCCTCCCACTTCGAATACCGCGTCGAGGTCTTCACCCCACCTTTCGTCTTCCAAACCGCCGACCGGCCGAACATTTCTGCCCTGCCGAACGGCAATGTGATGCGCTTCCGTGAGCCTTTCAACCTCACCGTCACCTTCCCAGACCACCCCGGCTGCGCCTCCGCCAACCTCTCCTCCCCCGGCTGCCCCCGCGTCTCCCGCGTGGTACTGATAGCCCCCTCCACCACCACCCACTCCTTCAACACCAACCAGCGTCTGGTGGGGCTGGAGCTGCTGCAGGCCGTGCCGCAGGGCGGGGCAGGGGCAGGGGCAACTTCGTTCGCGGTGACCGTGGTGGGCCCGCCCAGCACCTTTGTGGCGCCGCCCCAACAGTATATGCTGTTCGCGCTGAACGGGGACGTGTATTCGCGTGCGGCGTGGGTTGCGCTGCAGCGCCCGCCGGAGGGGGACCCCGCCAACAAGCCGCTGGGGGCGCAGTAACGCGCACGGGGCCCACATCACCAGTAAGCCGCTTCCCGTGCATGTGACAGCAGAGGTCGTGGGCCAATTGGTACCCAGCAGGTTGCTTAGCATCTGTCCTGTACTACATGGCGCCAACAGTGCGCCAAGCATTCCGTGCACCTTGCTAGTGCCTTGGGACTCAACGCCATGGGTGAATGCATGTGGGCATGGGCGAATGCATGTGTGGCGAGCGTTGTCAAATGTACGTGTTTGGGCCACGGGTACATATAGCTTCGCTAGATTCAATAGTGTTTGTGCATACGTGCGGTGGCATTGTGTGTGCCATGCGTGCGTCCGGGTACGCTTCTTGCTTATGGCTCTTCCATTATAGCGTGCGGCTAAGGCGAGCAAGGTTATAACGCAGCGTGTCACAGTATGCCCACTTGCTGCAGGCTCCGGTCAGGGGACCTGTTGCCGTTCGTGCCTTGCAAGTGGCGTGGGCTGATCCAGCAGCCATGCGGAAGTCTGCGCGCGCCACACATGCTTACGATCCCCTTCAAATAGCTTATGTCGCTAGTGTGCACGCACAAAACTTTATTCTTTAGGGCGTGGTTTTCCCTTTAATTGCGAGCCGTTGTTAAGCCCGCATGGTCACCGGGTTGGCTTGCACTTAACCTAGCTGCTGATTGGCAGGTGTTAGTCTCTGTACATACATGTGAGCTTGCGCAGGCACTTATTGGGCCAACGTAGGATTCATTGTGCTCAAAGCGCCTTACCTAATGGCCATGGGAGTTTTGCAGGATGTGTCTGGCTGCGGGGAGGTCAAGGTGCCTACACCTGGCACCTGCCCTAGTTGCCGCTGCGTGTATGGCTCCATGTGTAGCGTGTTCACGTTCTTTTTTCACCGATCCATGCGCAAGGTGCACTGCACGTCAGGCCAACCTGCTGCTCGGGAAACGGGAAACTGTAGCATACAGAGCAGCCTCCTTGTGCCGTATCGTGCCATGTGTGCCGCTGGAACGTGCTGATAGGGTGCAGCGACTGTGGTGGAGAGGCTCAACGGACAATCAAGCGTTCCGGAGGCCCCTACTACCCTCTGTAAACGCTGTACGCTCTTTGCCTTCCCGGCCTGGTCCCCATCCACGTGCCACCCTCTGTGTGCCACAGCAACGCAGCGGCCCACGCCTACGGGAGTACGGGTATGTACCCGCCGGTTGCACCCTTGATACCGGTAGCAAGCTGGCACGGGTAGGGCGCAGCGAGAGGCGGTGACGTACGTAGGGTTCCAGGTGTCCGTAGCGTGTGTGTTACTGTTCGGGGTGTGCTTAGTCATCATGCAGCTTGCATGGAAGCCACAGCGCAGTCTTCGCGATTGCTCTGGTGCGTACGGTGTGACACTGTGCCCAGTACCGGCTGTGCGTACGGCAGTCAAACAGCCTTTCCAAGCACGCCCACACGGCCGCGGTGCCTTTCACCGTGGGAGCACCCTGCTCCCCTTGCTCCCCTGCCTTGCCGTACACCGCCGGTAACGGCTCAGCCTGCATCTGACAACGCAGCACACACAGCGCCACAGCCGCACTCCGCCGTGGCATCGGCCTGGCTACAGCGTACAGGGGGAGCCATCGCATCGTATCGCATCGTACTACACGCCAACCACTGCCGCCCATCCAGCCGGCAACCGCCTCTTAAAACTGCTCCGCACCGACACCGCCAGACCCAAACGCCACCTGCCCTCCCACTTTCCCTGCTCAGGCCAGGCCCTGCACACCAGCAGGCACAAATAATGTATCTCGTATGGCGCTGCATTTGCTCTTTGCGCCCCGGAGTGCGGGACGTTTCTCTCTCAAACAGCACGCCCCCTGCCATGCATGTTCAGTTCGGTATACCGTACGGCCTCTTGCACGCTCACCCTGCATCTGCACGCCGTATCACTGCACCGTAAACGCACGTACAAACCCAGCCCTTGTAACCACACCTTCACGACGGGTCGCAGTCGCAAGCGCGCTGCCCGCCCTGTTGCTAAAGCTGGAGACGGACACGACAATAACCAAGTCCACCAAGCCCAACTTCCGACCAACAACGGCCCGGCATTACTTCAGGCTAGCCCATGTAATTACCACCAGCGATAGCTAGCTCATCCGCACAGCGATAGGCCACCGAAGAACACAGGAGCCGCAGCAGGCGGTCCCAAACCCCCTCCCCATGTCCCCCACACACCGCTCGCAGCTGTTCACCTTCCCGCAGCCCTGCAGAGTCAAGCCGCCGGTCCCCAAGCACAAACACGAGGCGGTCCGACAACGCAGAAGGTCCCTTCACGGCTCACAACAGCAACCTTGCTATTAGCTAGCACGCCGCGACACACGTCATTACCCGTGAACAAGTAATAGCCGCAGGCACTGGTGTAGTGACGGGAAATGTCACGCTGAGCATCGCGTCTCTGAGGGTGACTCCAGGGTGGAGCAGAGCCAAGCGCTCTCCCTCTGTAAAATGTGGACCCGCGCAGGTGCGCGGCCACCGAGGCGAGTTCCGATGCCCGCTAGGTAACCCCCCCCCAATATTATTATTATTATTACATCCTCCTCCCCTCACACTACCCCCACCGGCATCACGATGTTGCCCACCACGCCCTCCTCATCCATCCTATCACTAAGCCACGCACATCCTACACACACGTTGCACGACGGCCCCCCCCTCACACCACCCCCACCGGCAACACGATGTTGCCCACCACGCCCTCCTCATCCATCCTATCACTAAGCCACGCACATCCTACACACACGTTGCACGACGGCCCCCCTCACACACCACCCCACCGGCAACACGATGTTGCCCACCACGCCCTCCTCATCCATCCTATCACTAAGCCACGCACATCCTACACACACGTTGCACGACGGCCCCCCCCTCACACCACCCCCACAGGCAGCACGATGTTGCCCACCACGCCCTCCGTGCCCGGCAGCTCCGCCGGCCCCACCGCGGCGCCCGGCATGCTCTCCCTCCACAGCTTGTGCGCCACCAGCGCCACACCCAGCGGGCCCATCACCACGTTGTAGGCCATGGCCACCAGCCAGTTGATGTACATGTCGGGTTCGCAGGCGCCGAAAAAGATGGTGCGGAAGGCGCGCACGCCGTAGTAGAAGGGGAAGGCCTGCGGGGGTGCGACAGGGAGAGCCAGTTGATGCACATGTGGGATTCGCAGGCGCCGAATAAGATGGTGCGAAAGGCGCGCACGTCGTAATAGAAGGGAAAGGCCTGCGGGTGAAAGACGGGGGGTACGACAGGGAGAGGGGTAGGGAGTGGTAAGACCACGGGTTGCGTCTAACGGTCTGGTGATCAAGACGGATGGGCGCAGGCGGGCCGATGTGGGGACCTGCGCAGGTGAAAGGGGCAAGGGGGGAGTGAGGTGCAAAAAGGGAGAGCGGGGTTGTTGGCGGGCGGTGGCGCGCGCGTGGGCCCGCAGGCGCCGAGGTTGTGGGTCACGTGCATATGGGCCGATGGGGAGAGCGGTTGGGGAAAGGTGCGGGGGTGGATAATATGTTATACACAAGGGTGTCCCCACACCTTGCCGATGTAAAAAAACCTGTTGCTGAGCTCGCTTGTCATAATGGGCCTGGCTGCACGCTCCCTGGCCCCAGAATGTCATATAAAATAAATTGTATCATGCCAAACCATGCTATTTTTCACATATGCATACGTTGCATTATGAAGCCATTTACTCAAAGGGTATTTCCGCTCCTTGCTGATGTAGAAGAACCCGCGTGTTCCTGAGCTTGCTGATCATGATGGCGCTGGCTGCACTCTCCCTGGCCTCAGCAAAAAATATGACCAAATTCAACTAATTTATATCCCACACACTGATAATTGATTTTTGATTAGGGGCACAGGGGACCTCTTCCGGTCGGGCCCACGTTTCCTGGGCCTCCACCCCGCTCCTGTAGTGGCTTCAGCCACACAGTCAAACAATAATCCGCACCTTGCCAACGTAGAAGAACCTGTTGCTGAGCTCGCTGGTCATGATGGCGCTTGCCGACGTGAGCTGCAGGATGAGCAGCAGCGCCGACACGGAGCTGAAGCGCTCTATGCCCAGCGCGTGCAGCAGTACCGCGTTGATGGAGACGAACGCCCAGGACAGGAACCTGCGGGCAGGAAAAAACAGGGAAAAGGATAGAAACGGAATAGTAATTAAAAGGGCTGCCACAGGTCCATCCACCAAGCGCGTGCAGCAGCACGGCGTTGACAGAGACGAAGGCCCACGACAAAACCCTGGGGGAAAAGGACACGAAAGCTTTATTGTGACATTGGTATGGTCACGTCTGTTTGTTGTATCTGGATGCCCATCGATGCAGCAGCACCGCGTTGAAGGAGACGAAGGCCCAGGACAGAAACCTGGAGGGAGGGGACAAAACGGGAGAGGCGAGAACAGAGCAGGTGGTCGTGCCATGGCTGCCACACGCCGAAACACAGGCGCGCCAGCGGTAGATCCCGGACGCTGGTCGCAGCAAACCCTGCAGCGAGCCGATAACCGGCTAGACAGATCCGCTGTACCCGAGCGGGTTGCGCCGCTTACCCGGACGGCCCGCGCCTGCTCGCACGCGCTACCCCTCCTCCCTCCCGCCTTCTCCCTCCACCTTCAGCGTCTCTCACCTTCGGCCCCCCGCGGCTCGCTCGCCATCTAAAGGCGATGGCGTACCTCGTATCGGGGTGCCCCTGCTCGCATGCCTATCGCTGTTCATCCCCTTCCCTCTGGTACCCCCTTCCTTCCTTCCCTTCCTCCCCTGCCCCCTCCTTTCCCGCTTGGGCTCCTCCCCTCTGCCCTCCTTTCCCTCTCGGGGCCATCCCCTCCCCCGCTCCTCCATTCACAGCCTTCCCATAGCTCACCATCCATAGGCGATGGCGTACCCCGCGCTGAGGTGCCACTGCTCCGTGCCTCTGCCCAGCGCCCACAGCACACAGCACAGCAGCACCATCTGAGGGCAGGACAGGAGGGGGAGGGGCAACCACCGGGCGGCAATAATGAAACTGGACGGGGAGTGGCAGGGGATGCACGGCTAGCGGATGACGGGTGGTCAACAGCACGCAGCACAGCAGCAGCATCCGACAGAGCGGGGGTGATGGGTATTGGGGGTCAGGGGGGCCAGCACCGTCGATGTGTGGGCGTGATGGAAAACGTGATGAGGAGGAGACCCACCAGCGCAGACGCATATACAGCGCCGATGTGTGCCTGTTGCATCCAGGCTATAAATGAAGTGCACCTACCGGTTTACGGTATGCTGCACGACACGCCATGCATCATGAGGATGCGGTACCCACCAGCACGAACATGTAGAGCGTCGATACGACGCCCTTGACCACCACGGTCCACACCACGCAGCGGAAGCGCGTGCTGCCCACCACCTCCATCGTCTCCTCCACCAGCGCCCGAGGGCCGCCGCCGTGGTGGTGGTGGTGGTGTTCATGACCGTCCAGCTGCCCCTGCTGCCCCTCCTGGCCCTCTACCAACCCCGGCAAGACGCTGTGGTGCTGGTGGGGGTGCTGGTCTCCGGGTACGCCTGCGCCGCCGCCGTTGATTCCTGTGCCGTCCGGCTGCTCCTGCTGTCCCGCCTGCTGCTCCTTTTGTCCGTTCTGCAGCTCGAGCTCCGGCTGCCCTCGTGGCGGCGGCGGTGGTGGTGGTGGCGGCAACGGCGGCGGCGGCGGCGCCGGTTGCAGTTGTCCCTTTTGGCCGTCCTGAACCGGCGCTACCGGCTGCCGCTCCTTTTGCATTGGCGGCGGCGGCGGCGGTGGCGCAGCGGCAGAGGGGCTGGTGCCGGAGGCGGTGCGTGGGCTGCTGTTGGGGCTGGTGGCTTTCAGGGACTTGGAAAAGGAGGAGCGTCTGCGGTTGGCCATCTGTATCAGCTGCACCTCCACAGGCAGCTTGTACTGGTAGCTGGTGGCCACCTGTAGAGGAGGCGGGGCATAATGGAGGCGTGTGTTATAGGTGCGTGGGAACAAAAGTACATGTATGCTAGCTGCACTTCCACAGGCAGCTTGTACTGGTAGCTGGTGGCCACCTGCACGGGAGAGAGGATGCAGGGCAGCACATGCGGCATGTGTATTAGGGGGTCACGGCATGGGTGCGGCCACGCACATGTGTAAGCTACGCCTGGCCCCACAGCCAAGTACGACATGGTAGGCGGCCATGCGTGTGTAATAGCGGCGTCTGCCTCCAAATCCAGCCTGTGGTGCAAGCGGAGCTGGTGGCCACCTACAGGGGCGGCGTGGGTTAATCGGTGTACAGGCTCTGTGCGAGTCACACCTGCTTCCGATTGACACACTGTTCCGCCCCTGCTCCCCCAGCCACGAACCACGAAGCTGCTGCCCAGCCACAGCAGGTCCTATGCGGGGCCACGCTCTGGGCGGCCAAGCATGCCTACGTACAACATACAAACCCTCTCCCCCCGTCCCCAGCCACGCACCACGAAGCAGCTGCCCAGCC